>JAAGVU020000019.1:10435758-10469601 GCA_011763525.2 Mormyrus iriodes
TGCCCCCGGATGGGAGGGGGGGGGTCCGTCCCACCCCCCCCCCCGTGCCTGGCGCCGCAACGGCCGGGTGGCGCAAAGTGCTCCCCCCCCCCCCCCCCCCCCCCCCCCATCTCCCAGCTGTCAGCCACCTCTCCTCATGCTAAAGTCCCTCCAGCCATACTCAGCCAGCCCTGGACAAACCCTTAGCTTACAGTGCATAATACTTCATATATGATAATAAAGAAATATGTTACTGGTTTATGTATTTACTGTACTGTACTTTTATCGGTATATAGGCTATACCATATAGCCTATGTGTATAGTAAACCATCTCGGTTTGTGTAAGTACACTTTATAATGTTCACACAACGATAAAATTGCCTGCCAGTGCATTTCTCAGAACGTATTCCTGTAGTTAAGTAACACGTGACTGTACTGGCAACATGATTATTTTTAATTTCACCATGTGTTACCCTAATGTCATTTGAATTACTTAGTTGTTAAAACACTCACTATGATATTAATTATTGTTTTGTATTGAATGATTTCAGTCTGACAATGACCAGTTGTGTTTTTCGGTATGCCTGCTACGGCTATCAGTTTTACACCGTCGGTGTACAGCCACGGAATAAGAAAGCAAACATATAATAGCATATTCAGTCACTCTGTTGTGAAAATGCTTCTGCATTTCCTTTATTTGTTTATAAAGTAGCTGATGAAATACACCGATAGCAACTAAGCCACAACATACTATAGTGGCACTGATGAGACATGTTTACATTTTTTAGCTCTAGGTTATTGTTTAGACTGTGCTGTACTGCTGGCACACTCGGCACAGTGCAGGGAAAGGTGCAGTACGGCCCAGAGCCACATGGCATGCCACAGTGCATTGCTGCCAGCCCTTCATATTTCAGCCGCGCCTCAGCTCTGCGTATCTGCCTCTCCATTAAACGCAGTATAATATTGATGTACACGGCAGCCGCTTCTCTGGAGAGCCATTCCATCGGCGCTGTGACTAGCGAGGCCTGCCACTCCATTTCCAAAGCCGCTCACCCTGGGACTGATTATTGCACGTGCTACATTGTTTGGGGTGCGGAATTTTCAGCCCGCCGCGTTCCCCGTGGGCTTGTCTCGCGGGCCCTGTGATGGGATGCATTCCGCTGCCGCGGTAACATCTCGGCGGCGGCGTGCCCTTACAGGAGATTAAGTTCAAATCCCAAAGAAGCCCCCTGCCTCCCCCCACCCCTGATGTCTGGGTCTCATTTCAGGTTGGGCGTCACCCCGCCACCTCCCCTGGCAAACCGCAGTGGACTGACTGGCTCGCTGACGTTTAGCAGAGGCTGTGAAGATGCGCCTTCCATTGTGATGCTCAGTGCAGAGATAATGCCAGGGAGACAAAAAGGGGGAAGCCTTGACAACAGAGTCTTGTCCATCAGTCTTGCTTTATTCCCGACTGACAGCCCATGCCGAAGTCAACCTGATCTGGCAAACAAACTCACGGTATTCAAGCAGCGGTAATAATAATGCGGTACCCTTCAGCATGTAGCCGCGCAGCCTGGCCTCACCTGGGCCAGCTTGGTGAGTGAAGGCGGCTGTGTCAGTGCTCACGATAGATAAAACCAACTCGAGGAACATATATTAATCTAAATGAGTTTTTTTTTTTCCCTCGCAATGTGCCGCTGCCCACGTCCCCTGGCTGCGAACGCAGCTGGATTAGCTGTAGCCTTACCGTGAAGACGGATGGCACTTAGCAGAGGCTGTGCTAATGTGCGATTGTGCCAAGCCAGTACAATTAACTGGACAAGGTGAAAATAAATTAGAAAATCTGCAAAATAAGACTGGAAATGAACCCCATTTTCCCAGTCAATGCTGTCCCTTCATTCTAGCCACTATTGTCTAGAGACAAGAAATGCATGGAGCGAAATAAGGAAGCACAATCGGCGTGTGGCTTGGCCCACATTGGAAGGCATTTTTAGCATGACAAAAAGATGAGGCGATTATCTTGTTGCAGATGCTGCTGCTGATGTTGATACTTAGGCCAACGATGCGGATTTTGATCCTGTCGTGGATGATATTGTTTCTGATCCCATTGACGATGTGAATATTGATGCTAACTTGGAGCCCATGCTCTGTTAAAATGGTTTGTCGTGTAGTTTATAACACTTCCAAACCCACCGCATGAATAATACAGCTTCGCTATTTGGGTGCCAAAATTCAATTTACTTTGTCGTTTGACTGAGATCTCCACTATGCAACTAATAACACCCAGGCTGACAAAATAAAACACCCCCAAACTGCCTGCGTCTTGTGTCAGCTGATCACGGTGCCCCGACCACTCTGTGGTCTCCATCGCTGTGATTTCCCCGGGGACGACGGATGAGCCGGCAGCCAGCTGGTGTTTCCTTCAACGCACTCAAAGCCAACGAAAGCGCCAGCTGCTTGTGGAAGAATTCCCATCACAACACTGCCAGAACCTCTGGGCCTGAAGACGTCAAGGCTCTGCCATGCCGTTCGAATCAAAGCCCCGGTGTTATTTCAGTTTAATTTATTTAGTAATATCAGCAGGAGTCTTAAAGGATTTTTCCTGCTCATTCAGAGTATGCTATTGCCTGTTTTGGACCCTAACAAGCTCTTTGAGAACTGCATCGCCGGGAGCGACAGAGCAACATTGGACATGGCATGCACCCAGGTACGCAGGAGGTCTGACATTGCCATCATTGAGGATGTTTTATGGTGTTCCAGAGGGACTCATGAGGAAAGTCTCCCACCATCCTGGCCTCCTTCTTAGTTATTGGGACACAAAAAAGGGCTTCAGACAACAAAGGGGTTTACAAGCAATCATACTAAATGCTGCTCCAATGTGGATCTATGCCAAGCAGCTCTGTGGCTTAGGACTCTGTGGCCCTGACTGGAAGCTCATTGGTGTTAAGCTCAGCGCTGACACCATTGAGCCCCTGAGAAAGGCCCCGAACCCCAGCTGCAGGAGGGACCGACTGCCCCTGCTCTCTGATCCTTACATTCTGAACCTCATTTGAACAAAACCGTCCAATACATTGCTGGTTGGAGAAGCAATATCAAGAACTGGGAGCACTGGTCTCTGGCTGCTTATCTCATCACTATTTGCACATTATCTGCACACCCCCATGTTAGTTACCTTCTTACATACCTCATCTTTTTATCCTTTTTTTTTCTTTATACTTGTATTCTTTATTTTATATTGTATTGTATTGTGTTGTTTTCCTGTATTATATTATATTCTTTATTTTGTCGTTTGTTGTTTTAATCCTGCACGGTGAGAGCTATGCTTTGGCACAGTAAGTTTCCTCAGGATGAATAAAGCTGTATTATATGGTATTGTATTGTAGACCCATTTGCAGATTCTGCAAGATTCTGTTGTGAAACGCATTGCTTCATATTGTATATTTATATATGCTATTTGCATTGAGTTTAAGTTTGCACAAACATTTTGTTATGCTGCTGCATATAAAAACTACAAATGAGTTCCAAGTCGACTGAAGGTTAATGCAATTAATATGATAATTAAAAACACACCTGCTGGTTTTTTCAACGTACATTTAAGCTCAATTTCTTAATGAAGAACATTGTCAATATAATATAATTCCTTCAAATATTTGCAGTGACCTCACAGAAATGACTCGATTTCTTCTACAAAGGGACCGGCAGGAAAGCGGTTACCTTGGCTATGCTAATACATTCGGTACTCAAAACCGGATTTGTTATCTCAAAAAATATCATTACTGGCTGAAAATATGATGGTTTGATTGCAGTGTTTCTCAAACAGTCCACATTTTTGCTCTCTCCCAATTCCCTGAGGACTGGTTTGAGAACCACTGTTTTATTGGACTGGTGAAATCCCTTAGCCTCTCCCACCCCACCCCACTATGAAGCCAGGCTGACCCTCAGCACACAGAATCGTACTGCCAGGTAATCAGTAGTCCCGGATAATGGGTAGTCCCAGCCTGGCCTGTCATACTCGTTGGCCTGTCTCTGGCCTTGCACTATGGTGACAATGAAGGACAGGTGGCCTGCGGCTTGCCTGACTCAGATGCCGTGGCAAGGATATCAGCATAATACTTGCCTTCAGGGCTGGTTCTGCAGGCTTTCAACAAGCGAAAGAGTACTGGCCTCAAATAACAGGAGACACACATGCGTGCAAACTGATATCTAAACCAGCAAAAACCGGACTCTGGTAAAACAGAGCTAATCGGCCTGAAGAGTCCAGGTAACAACTGTGGCCCTGTATCTCCAATGATTCATAACAGGCGCCAACTAATTTCATATGAAGCACGACGCAATGCGACTGTAAGCCCACAAGGATGAAACCTCATAGTAGGGCTATAGCGTCTGACACCTCAGCTAGCTGACAAGTACCTTATTGGAGGCAAGCGTCCGGGAATTAATTATGACAACAATGCTGAATATCAAATATATACGCAACCGCAACACACATATTTAGATGTACTGATATTCACTTGACTGCAATGCAGATTTAAAGATAGAAATGTGACCTCAACACAGTCACAAAAATGTGATGTTCGATTGAATGCCAAAGCAGCATTAATCTTTCATATTTCAGAAGATGTAAATTATTCAGGATTTTTTAAACAAAATAAAATGTTTTTTATGCTGTACACTGGCTGTGGACGACTTTCACCATCTTGAGAAATACTGACGCCCCACTGCTGTATTTCAGCATAACTGGTCCATTCCCCCCTGGCCTTGCAGTGTCTCGGCTACAGATGTTTCTTTCACTCGCACCTGTGCCTGGCAATTCATCCCGCTGTCACTGCGGCATTGAGTTCCACGCAGCGGGCCGCAGATTCGCTGCTGAGCCCGTGCATCCACGATCGGGTTGACGTACGCTTGAATTTATTTATTATTTTGTCACGTAAAGACAGCGTTCAGGAAGCCAGCTTGGCAAATTCCTCTGTCGCTGTAGCAGCACACATTTGACAAGGCATGCATGGTTACCAATGGTAACCACGAGTGTAAATAAAGCACACGAGACATTGATGGCCATTTCGGTCACAGTCTCTTTTTAATTAGACCTCTTTAAACTAATTTTACTTGTATGAGGAAAGAAAATTAACAAAGTCAAAACATGCTGTACTATTGGACAAGAAGGAGTTCATTTTCCAAGCAGTATTCTTCCTGATCATTTCAGTATGCTTCAAGCTAACCCTGCCACCATGTTGACTATCGTGTTTACATTATACAAAGGATGAGTGAAAGGTACATCAAACAGCCATGGCTCCTTGACGATATTCAAGGTGCATGGATCAGTGTGGTGGCAGCTTGAATTATGAGCGTAAACGAGTCATGGCCTCCCCCCCTTCATGTGTGGGGTGCATGCCGTGTCTTGTGACCTGTAGGAGGAGCACCTTGTGTTATTGCATGGAGACTCCAGCAGGTAGCCCCCTTGAGCAAAGCGTGTGGCCTCATAGGCTGGCTGGGACGCACGCTGAACAGATCCCCCGTCTTCTAATCACTCGGCGAAGGGAAGGTGTCCAAACGGTAAGAACCTCTTATTCTGCGGGCTGCGTCGCAATGTGAGTGTGCAGATCTGCAGCAGATGCTAACGGGGACTTCGCACGCATGTCGAGCAGGCGTGAGCACCTGCTGTCCCCGCAGGAAACAGGCACCTCCTCTCCCACTCTCAGAGCATGTAAGCAGTGATCGAGGGCCAGAACTCCTCTGCGACCCGGGGCCATGCTCAGTGGTTGGCAGCACTGATGTGCTTTAACACTATGTGCTAAGTAGACAATGGACACGAGCCAAAGCTCAGCACGATTCCCACGAAAGAGGCTCAGCCTTTAAGATTCAAGAGCTGTATATGTCACATGCATGAATGTGGTGGCACACCAGCATGAAAGGAAACTACATACTACTCCAGACTGCAATAAGCAAAGGAAAAGGATGATAAAATAAAAGTAAAGAAAAAAGTTATTAATTTCTGGTGTTAATGACTCTAATGGCCTGGGGGTAGAAGCTTTTCCTCAGCCTCAGTCACGGCCCTAAGGCCCCGGAGGCGCCTACCTGAGCACAGTCACTGGTGAGGCTCATGTCATTGGGGGCAAGTATCTCTGATAATGCTTAATGCCCTGGACCAGCATTGCTGGTTGTAGGGCAGACGGTTCTGTCCTGGTGATTCTCTCGGCACTCCGTTTCGCCCTCTGCAGGGCTCTGCGGTCCTCCGAGCTGCAGCTGTCTTACCAGGCAGTGATGCTACCCAAAAGCACAGATACCACAGCAGCACTGTAGTCTTTGCCCGAGTTCTCACTGAAAAGCTCTGCTTGTACCTGCAAACTAACACACTATATCTGGTTCTGCTTTTCTGTCCTTTTGATACCTTCTTTGTCAATTGGTGAACTCCGGCCCAAAACACTGGGCCGCTACCACATAAGTCTTTGTAAGTAATTATTAAGCGGATAAAGCAAGTTTACAAAATGTTACATAAACCAGACTGTCTAGAATCAAGAGCCTGACTGTCGTGGTTTTGCATTTTGATGTTAGAGAGCTGATGTGTTGCATGCCACCCAGACTGCCAGAACATCCCTGAATATCCCAAGGTGGCTAATGAAATCACAACGATCCACCCTCCACCCCTCATGTCCAGCGGGTCTGTTCATGATCCATAAGAACAAAATTGTTTATAATCAGAATTAGACCCGAAAGAAAGACCTGGAGGAATGAGCCAAGAGGCACTGAACAGACATGGGGTCAGGTCATGGGGTCACGAGCTCCCCAAGTTACCACGAGGCACAACACATTAACCAGCAGGATTCTGATACCTTAGATTTAGGCTTCATGGATTTCCTTTCTGTTTTTATGCTTACCTTTAGTTCCAAGCAGCACATTGCATTTTGACGTGTCATTAAGGCAAGGTGGGTTCATTCAGAAACACTATAGTCGTTTTAGATAAACAAAGCAAGCTTTCATTCAAAAACATCTCATATGCTTATCCTGCTTCAACCAATGTACACCACTTTCGTTCCTGTCCTCCTCAGCTGTGCCTCTCCCCCTCTGCAATGGACAAGGTAGAGTACAACAGGTTTTGGCATAGGAGGCCATTGTGGTCCTTCTCAGCGCGGTCACGGTGACTGTTTCATTACCTGCATCCTCTGCTCAGTGCGGCAGCCATGTCATCAGACTGAAAGCTTTTCTGGGGTCTGAAGAGCTCATATCAAAGGTGCTAAACTCATCTTTCAGCCATGGAGCATCTCTTTTTGCCCAAGGCAGGGAGTTTCAATGAACTACACCCAACATTCAGCATAGCTCCATAGCCCTCAGGGACATCAGGCAGCAGCCGGTGTTACTCTAAGGCAGCACAAAGCCCTTACCCACAGAAATAGCCTGCTGGTGTTCTACTGTATCTCAATATCTGCTGCTGTTTCCATGCAGGCAGTATTATTTCCTATTTAGTGTAACACACAGCTAAATGGCTCATTAGGCAAATCTCACATTGGTCTTGTGAAATCCAGACGCCCACACACATGGCCGACTCGCTTCAGGATCCTCCATTGCCTTATTTAATCAGCCAACCCCCCCCCTCCCCCCACGCCGCTGAACTAGGGAAATGTGGGAGAAAACGATCATGCTCTAAATGGAACCAAAGCGGAACTTTTTGGGATGTTCCCGTAGTAATGTTAGCGGCTAGGTATTGCTTGGGGCTGTGTTTGAGGCATGACTTTTGGCAGCACCATCAGACATTTGACAGGCCGGCTTCATCGATGCCATCATCTGATTTAACCCTGCACAGTTCAACCGAGTGCCCTCACGTCTCGAGGGTGTAGCCGTAGAAGACGCCGTGATCTAAGCAACCACTGATTAGGGCTGAGACTCTATTATGGCCCGCTGCAGTGAGTCAGCGACACAACTGAGACATCATTAATGGCGAGTTTGAAATTCAAGCTTGTTCCAGCCGTCTGGAATTGGTGATCAGCATCTGAAGTGAGCTGACTGGCGAGTGTGCCTGTGCGTGTGTGTGTGCCTGTATGTGTGCCTGTGCGTGTGTGTGTGCCTGTGTGTTTTCCAGCTCACCCGGTAGTAGTCCGTGCTGTAGATGTCCCTGGACATGCCAAAGTCACCGATCTTCACCAGCAGGCCGTTGCCCACCAGGCAGTTGCGGGTGGCCAGGTCACGGTGCACAAAGTGCTGGGAGGCCAGGTAGACCATGCCGGCGGCGATCTGGGTAGCGATGTGCAGCATCTGCGACAGGCCCAGCTCCCCGCTGGTCTGCAGAGGCTGCCCGTCTACCAGGATCATGGCGTCGGGGCCGTGGGCTCTGCAGGAGGGAAAACACTGTAATGTATCCGCCTACCCTCACAGCTCCTGCTCTCTGTCATACCAACCTCCACACCGACCTGGGTGAAGAGACTACATCAGATTTTTCATTTTGACATGATACAAAGTGCAGCAATCTCCAGGCCTTCCTGCAAGGCAATGGGCTACTGGTCATGTGGCTACATTTGCTCCCTAGGCTACGAGAGGTCAGAGTTCAAACCTCTGTTCAAACCAGTTTGCTGAGCAAACCTCTGTCTAAAAGGCTTTTGTACTAGTAAAAGAGGTACACCGCATTTAATATTCTCATTTGGACACATTCATAGATGGCTGCCAAACTGAAATGAGCATTCATGCAAGTCACTGTTGGATATGAAGGTGGGACAGACAGCACAAGTACATCCATTAATGGCAAGTTCTCTGAAGGTCATTGGAAGGATTTTTTATTTGGTGCATTACCATGCACTGCGGTATCCTAGCTAGTGCGGCGATCTTCTACAAAATGCTAACTCTACCAAATACAGCACTTTCAACATTTTTTTAAAATATAAGTTCCACTCGTTATTTTATGTTATAAGCCTAGCACCTAAATATGTGCATTAATCACAATGCAATTATGGAAAATATTCATTTCAATTAATATTTCTTATAATTACCCTACAAGTCTACCACCATCCTCTAAATACCAAAAGTCGGTAATTAAACACAGAGTTTCCTCTTAAACATATTCCTTACTAGCGATGGTCACAGCCGTGTACTAGTAAAGCCGTGTGTAGGGTGGAGATTCCTGCTCTGTGAGTGACTACCTGTTCTCGCCTTCCACTGTGTCAGGAGCCAATCAGACCCTCATAATCTGTGCATCTTTTAGCAAAGTTGTCACAGGACAAAGGCAACACGGTTGGCTCCATTTTCCTGAACCCTAGATAACCAAGATTTGAAAATAGGTCGATATGAACCATATTATTAGCACAAATATTTGTATGTCCTGCTATAAAATCTATATTAAACAACATATCTCCAATACATTGTGGGGATAACAAATGGAGACTATTGCTGGGTGTGAAATCAGCCTCTCCACCAGGGGAGGATGCCAGACAAACTTCTCAGCACCCAAACCCGCTCTGGGTAACAGCAAAGCAAGACATTATCTGAAAAGTCTGGCCAATCCTGCTGACTTCCGAGGCAGCAGTAGCATGGGGGTGCATCCGCATCGCTAATAATGCCCGTCCCTGTTACACAGACGTGTCTTTGTTTGACCTGTAAGGGAGTGGCTGACGTCACAGCTCACGGGCAGGCCGATGCCAAACACCGCCCTCTAGTGAGACGCGGTGGGGGGGTTTTGGCCACTTAATTCAATTTCACAGCTTAATTTGCGCTGGGTCTAACGGAACTGTAATGGACCGCCTCACTTCTCTGACACCATCCCGCTCTGCTGGGAAGTGTCTCGCCACCTTCTGTGAAATAACGGCTTTGTTCACTCAATTCCAGAAATCTTGGAACACCACAGGTTTCCCAGCCCCAGCCCTCCCAGCCCCCTTAAGGCTGCTAATCTTATTTAATGACCCATGTGAAAGAAAAAACTCCCAATGTCACGTATAGCCACCATTGTTAGCAGAGGGGCACCGCTCCGGGGAGACCTATTAGTTACGGTTCTGTATCACAGCTCTACCCAAGCAAACAGGACGCAGCCAGTCTGCAAGCCCCCCGTCGGACTGGAGCAGCACTCCAGTATGGCCATAATGGGCCTTCCACTTGGACCCGTGCCGCCGTTACCTGAGGAACTTGTTGAGGTCGCCATGCTTCATGTACTCAAAGACCATGATGAGCGGGTCGCCATCGACGCAGACACCGTAGAAGCGCACAATATGCTCGTACTGTAGGTTGGTCAGAAGCTCCGCCTCCCTCTGGAAGTCCTTCCTTGCAGCCAGAGTCGGGTCCTTCAGTGTCTGTGGAGCCGGGAATCGGTCAGTTGTGCGAAGGAGGGCATGGGCTCAGCCACACCCTCCCATAAAGGAAGGGTGGCTACATAAACAATGCAGACTGCAAACTCATCTTCAGACTACACCTGGAACACCAAAACGCCAGCAACAGGAAAAGTATTCATTTACAGATAATAAAAAGAAAAGACCTAGATGAATGCATATTGCAAGTTGCCGGTACACTGTCATCTGCTGAGATGACTGTAATGTTCACGGATGGGAGGAGCTCGAAGCTGCCGCAAACACTTCAGATCCACTTCAGAAATGAGCTCCATCATTTGGTGTTTCTGGAAACGGAAGACGAGTGAAAGATGTTTTCTGACCACATGTCACCGCCAGGCGAGAGCGGTTCACCTGCAAGGTGGCATGATGATTAGCATTAGGGCTCTCGTATAAGGGATGATGGCTCATTTCAGAGTGCGGATAAGGAGCCTCGCTCCTACCGGATCACGCTGTTCCCACGTCTATCTCCTGAGAATCTCAGCCCTGCCGGGACCTTGTCCTTTAAAACATGGAGATTTACCGCTCATCCCCTGGGCTTTTGCTGAGAACAATATTTTCAGGTGATTTCTGGGAATAAGATAAATGCTTTAGTCTCCGCTGACATTGTGGACAGTGTTACTCTAACCCAAGGGGACTCAGAGGGTCACCACAGCACCAACTAATCATAGTTATGTGTGTGTAGGACTGAGTAACGTGATGGTAAACGGGTTTGTCGTTACTATTCATCTTCTAAAATCAAAAACCTGTCCTGGGATACGGGACCCGTTATATTTATGAAGTGATTTTCATGGCAACGACAGTGACTCTGATCTTCCAACCAATAAGCAACTGGTTCCTAGAGCCAGAGAAGCATAGAGCTTCCTGGCTGAAGGGGAGGGATCAGGGTTACAGGTGTAGGATCTGTCCTCCTGGCCTGACATGCTCATCATTTTGAAGCCATTGGTCTGATCTCTCCATCGCTGAGTTCTGGAGCCTGGTGTGGTTTGATCTTAATTAGAATCTCCCCAGATAGACTTAATTAGACTCTCCCCATTTCACCCCATGTCATCAGACTGAAAGCTGGGGGATATTCAGATGGATGAAGGCTCCAGCATACAGATGGCCAGGCAGCCATTTCCACCTGGGGCATTTTATCTATCTGATGAGGCTTTGGGGGGGGGGGGTCCCGACCTGTATAGACAAGCACCCCTGTGTGCGCGTGAGGAGTAGAGGCCTGTCAACACAGAGGATCCAGTGCCTGTATTTATAAAGCATCTCAGAGTAAGAAAATGGTCTTAAGGGGCCAAAAAGTCTCAAAGTGATGCAATTTTGAGAAAAGTGACTCTCAACTGGAGCAGGATGTAGGAGAGCTGTGCAGCTGCCGGTCAGGCGAAGATCGGCGTGCACATTCAAGGAAAGGAGGAACGTGTTGAAAATGCCGGACAACACAGAACTTATAGAAAGATATCTGCTTGATAAAGATGGAATATTATTCGTTACAAATATTATATGTGGCATAATCGTTCTATCTACAATGAGAAATCATGCGCTGTCCGCCAAAATTATTATTATTATCATTATTAATATAGCAAAATCAGAGAACTACAAAACATAACTACTTTAAAAAAGAACTACAAAATGCTGCCATTAATGCCATTTTTCCACTTGGATGTTGTGAATTCGCGACATCAATTTCTCTGAACCATGAACTCCTACTCCTAGCGGAGAGTTGGTGTAGGAAACTCTTTCACCACTTCTCATGCCATGCCCTGAGTTAGGCAAAACTCTTCTCCTAAGTAAGATTCTTAGCGCAATTCATCCTGAGACGCTTTATAAATACAGTCAGGTCCATAAGAAGATGGTGGAATGTTGCAGCGTATGAGGCTGCAGAGCCCTGTCATCTGATGAAAACTCTCTTAGCAGGTCTCTAATGCCTTAACTGACATGTCTAATTGGGACAAATCAACAGTAGAGATGATTCAGTCAATGTGTGTATAAATTTTGGTATGTAAACTCAGAGGCAAAACGTGTTTCTAAGAAGTGTGTCCCCACCCTGTACGAAATAAGGCCAGGGACTTTTTTACTCACTCTTCTTCTCGGGTTTGTGTTTGGATCAATACACTTTACAGAGTTACAGGCAGCTTAATCACAGAGCCGCTGCCTCGGCTGTGTGTCACCCATTGGATTTATATAAGCCTCATTTGTACGGATACAGTTCTCATCTTTCCTTGGCAGGGCTCAGAAAACGAAAGCGTGTTTATTTCCCGTCCTCAGATCTTTGCCATGTGTGAGAAGGGAGGGAGAGAACGGAGCAGCTGCGAGGCCTTTTAATTCTGATCAGAAACACGTGGTGGTTGGAGTGTGTGTCTCGGGGCCCCAGCAGCATGTGGGGTGTCTGGCAGTGAGAGAGAATGATGGTGGCCATGGGGGTCTGCCGGTGGGTTTCGCCGCCTTATGTCAGCAAATATTTATCACACTCATCATCCGTGTTTTCTTTGCCAGGACCACTCGCCCCGACCACCTCTTCGTGAAATACTGTCCCTCTTAAAAAGAGGACGGAAGACATGCAGGCAGGGATAGAGATACAGAGGCTGAGCATGGGGAGATTTCCATGGGCTGCTGTAAATTAGGATGTTACGTTATCACTGCTAGGCTATCTGCGTGCCCTGTAAGCGGCAAGCCAGGACTCCATCAAGCCCACCCCACACCAATTTCAGCTGGACTCAGGAGTCACTGGATCATTTGGCTGTTGCTGGTCAGGTCCCCCATCAAATATATTCTCTCTCTTCTTATTTTTATTGTTATTTATACTAACGTTTTTTTCCACAATCATTTTATCATTTTTGCCTCATCCCCATGGAGCAGCTTCGCCATGAAGCAGTTCTGGTATCTACATTCAGGGGCACAGGCCAGCAGGGAGGCATCAGCCTGACAAACCCCAGTTGAAGGGACTACAGAAGCTTGTAGCTAAGGCTCTTCATGCTTGTGTCTGATCATAATTAATAGCTGATAGTCGCCCCATTGGCATCTAAGCATGTAGATCGAAACCCCACCAGATCAGGCTACACAAACCGCGTCATCTGATCATCTATAGGCCTGGATAAGATGATCCACTGCCCATATAATGATTTTCATGTTAAGCATATGGTTTAGAATGACTGCAGAGGTCTGTGGTAGGCAGCCCTGAAGTTACATCATAGTCAAGGGACAAACTCAGAATGTACTGGTTTGAAGTTGCCAAATTCTGGAGATATTAGCCCCAGTCCTTATCGAACAGCACGTTCCTCACATGTGACGTAAGGCTAGAGGATAAGGTTGTCATCAATCATTATGTGATTTCCAGGAGCTACGCTGGTGGCCCATTTGTCAGCAGACGTCTGCTCTGACACCCAGTCTAGCTACAAGACGACGGGGAGATCACCCGCAGCCTCGCATTTGGAAATCTGGGTCTGGGCAGCCCGGCGATACTGGCCACTAGCAGTTTGTCTCATCGATCACGTTGGGAGCAAGAAGGCCCACATTGATTGGCGTTCCCAGATGCATACTGGGTTCGAGTTGGGGTTGAGGGAGTGTGGGACGGAGAGGGGTGGGAAGATGTGACCTCTGTCCCTCAGCTGTAACTGGATGCTTAATCTGCAGGCAGAGAGTCTGGGGGAAAGAGATAGAGGGGGGGAGGGAGGAAGGGAGACATAGCAGCCCCCACTCGCATCTCACCTTGACTGCCACCAGCATCTTGTCTTTGGTGGGGCTCAGGTTGTAGCACTCTGCCAGGAAGACCTTCCCGAAGGCGCCCTCCCCCAGCTCCCTCTTCAACACAATGTCCCGCCTCTTGATGTGCTGGACATCTGTGGGAAGGGGGCACACAGATGGACGGGGGTCCGTCAGCACGGGGACAGCCTGCATGGCAGGAGCGGAGTGTGCCGGCGCGGAACGCCCGCTCCCATTCCGGCACAGATGGGATGCTAACAAGCCGTACCGCTGGCGAGGGCTGGGAGCACCGTGCCGGGATAGAGAGGCTGCCCGCGGAGGCGTGGCATGCGGGCCCTGGGGCTGCCGTTACAAGTGGCATCGCGGCTTGTGGCTTTGAAAAGCCGCGTAGGGCGGACGGAGGCACACACACACCCCCGCCCCCCACCAGGAACACATTTCGCTCAAATGAAAACATCCCAATTAAAGGTGCGTGGAGGAGGGAACAAGCGTCTGTCACCACGTATGCGGGAGCAGCAAAGTCAACAGTCTCTGTAGCCTTCTACCTGCTTAGCATTCCCGGGAATATTCAGCGGGGAGACAGTCAGCTCCATATGGCCAGCAAGTACAGCATCTGCTATTTACTCAAACGAGTGCTCTGGAGAAGCTGTGTCCAGCATGGCTAATGAAGCCGACCTCCGGCGTGGGAGCCTAACGGTGCGTTTCCTCTGACAGCCTTGGGGCCACCAAACAAAGCAAACACTGGGGGCACCCAGGCCAGTCAAAAAAGGAAAGCGGGCCTGGTTTTCGATTGGCCGCTAAAGCCTGCCGCTGACACAGATCAAACAGAGCCAATCCCATGCATGTTTACTCACAAACCACAATATGGGGCTGCTCCAGAGCGAAATAGCTCCATGCTAATCACATTTTGAGGCCATCTCACAACCCGTGGGCACAAAAATCAGATCTCTACACTTACGATCTTTTTTTAGGACAGCGAAGAGACTTTTTATAAATGCTTGTGTACTCTCATCACTTTGTTGACACCTCCGTAGGTTTTCACTTCCTTCCCAGCGAGGTATGAGTTTGAGGCAGCCTGTCTGGCTGGATAATTAGGACAGACACAGCCTGTAACTTCGATGGAGGTTACTCTTCCGTACCTCCTCTCCTTCTCGGGGATAGAGTACGCTCTCTGAAGTTCCACGAGGCTAAAAAAAGGCTCTAAGACCATGTACTTATGTCTGATTTAGTCCATATTTCTGAGTTGACCTACGTCAACATCCACGCTCTTGCTCATTTTCCCCACCGCTGCAGGCCAGCACCGTACACAGGCTGCTAATGGTAGACAACAGCAGCGACAGCGGCACCAATCGGAGCCACTATTCTAAAACGCATTTACATTTATAGTGTCCCATCTGCCTCTAGGCTCGACCCGAAGACTCGTGCCGTAATCAGTCTGGAAATCAGTCCGACTCCTAAACCAGCGGCCCGCTCCAGGGCCTTTAATATGCAGCCAGTGCCGTATAACATGTGGAGCACTACATGATTACAGACAGCGAGGCTTTTATTTTCGGAACCCAGTTGAACCCAGCTGTCATAATTAGCAACAAAATGTATCTAAAATACAGAACTTTCAGCAACAACCCATGCACTACAGAAAAGACAAACTGCATTGTTAATTTGATGCATAATTAAATTTTATTTGCTGTATGTTCAATTCAGCTGAAGTCATTTTTATTCTCTTACTTATTACTTATAAATATTCAGAATGCTACAGTTTCCCCCAATCATATTTTTTTTGTCATGATTAGCTCTAAAGCATGGATTTTATTATCAAACAAAAATGCTAAATGATATGGCATTTGCAGGTTAAGGAGGTGTCAGGGTCATGGGGCTCCTTCCCATGTCCCCAGGTAGGTTGCCCTTCCGGAAAGCCAGTTCAGGTGAAGACCTGGCACATTCCCGCCTCAGCCCAAACGGAACCAGTGCCCCCCCCTTACGCTCTAGCATGTACTGACGATAGTCATGAGAATACTGGGGAGTGGGGGGGTCTGTTTCTGCTTTTCCCGTGGGCCATCTGTGGAGCATTCGGCTCGAGGCCTGAGTCACATCGGAACAAATCCAAATCGAGGGTTTTCCTCTCCACAGGTGAAGAGCTGAATGCACATTTTTAAAGTGGGGGGATGGGGGTACGTCAGGCATTCTGGTTGAATGACTGCAGCGGGAAACAGGAGATAGTTGATCAAACACCGGCTGAGGAGCCAAAGCCACCAAAGTGAAGGGAGTAAAATGAACCTGCTGAGTTTAGGCATCTTCCACCAAACTCTGTACTTTCAGAAATGCAGAACATGATAAGAGGAGGAAATGAGAGGTCAGGCGTAACGCACGAGCGACAGAGAGCCTCTGAGGTCTCGCTGGCCACACAGCCCGTCAGCACACTGCGGCTGCAGCAGTAAGGCATCCGTAAACCGTGGCTGTTTGGTGGACTCACAATCATGGCCTCTCAAAACCATCTCCTAATAACACTCCAGTTTATATAGTAATATACAAAAGCCATTTTAAAGACTCCTCTGTGATGAGCACAGCTTATAAATTTCCACCTTGCTCATTCACACATTACTGCCTCAGCCAATCACGATAAAACTCCCTAAAAGCACCACACACGGCTTCTCTTAAGGCTACAGCAGCTGCCTTCAGGTTTGGTTGCAGAGGTGGACATTTCAGGTGCAGAAAGTACAAATCCAAACCAAGATTTTGTTTCAATCAACCAGTTGAGTAAAAAGAGTCACAGTCACAGAGAACTCAACTGGTTGGTTGAAACAAAATCAAAATATTCGGCTTGATTTTTACATTCTGGACCTGAAATGTCCACCTTGGTTCGGTTGTCTTTACCACTAGTCCAGCACCTGGATGCTAATATAGACACTCAGGTGACTAAGCAGCAGTCAGATTTTGGCTTCACAGATTTAGATACACAATCAAAAGGTGTTTGATTTGCTGTAGCTTTATATCGTATAAAGTAGTCATTCCTAAGTGTGTATTATAATAATATACAATAATGAAACGATCACTATAATCAGCATAATCATTTGGTAGGTGACTCATTCGGACGGTGAGGTGTGTGTTTCTGCAAACAGGGGTCAGAGTGTACCTTTCACTTCGTACCTGTCACTTCAATCTGTTCAGCCAGCTGAGAAAGCTATTGTATTGGGGGAGGAGGGGGATTTGTAAGCCACGAGAAGGTTCTGTGAATTTTTCAGGAATATTACGAATACTTCCCTCAGATTTCCTTCATTAACTCTGCATAATAAACAGATTCTTGTACGGTTCTGTGTTCTCACTAGATGGAAACGAAATGGTCATAATTAAAATGTAAATTGTAAACTAAGCAACTAAAATGTCATTTCTGCTTGGTGAATTCTGGATCAGCGATAGTGCCCATGGTCACTGGTACCCTCGCCGGGTGGGTAACCGCCGCTTGGTTAGGCCTCATCAAGCCTGGTGGCACGGAAGAATTTCCAAATGAGTTACATTATCTTTTAATGATCAGTAAGAAAGACAGCAATCAGGGAAAAAAGGGTTAATGAACATAATTACATTTTGATATATTGGCTGTCCAGACACTTTCATCTCAGACATAATTCTAAGAGACGTTTGTAATATGGTTATCATGATGATTAATTTCTGTTACTAACATGATCTTAATCAACCGATAATTCATATAACAAGCGTTACATCTATTGAACAACCGTTATAGGTGCACAGGGCAACGTTATTTTGTAGGGTGCAATGAGCATTACAAATGTGGTTCAAAAGCCAAGATCTTTAACAAATCGAGATTGACATATTAGAGCACATACCCTAATAAAATAAATAACAGCCGTTTTGCATAGCCTCACTCATGGAACTAAGATAGTCCCATTTGCAGTAGTGAGAGCTACCCTGTCATTTAGATACAGTAGTATGACATAGGAACTGAACAGTTCATGTTCAGTCACTGGCAGCTCATATACTGATAGGAAACAATAATATTTATAAAATGAGACTTTGTTGGATGCAGGTTGACATCCTGCCGAGGGTCTCCCCAGCCTTTTGTCCGGCACTGCCTGGGACAGGCTCCAAGCACCTTGTTTAAGATTAGGGTTAGAAGATAGATGGATACCCACCCATTTTCCATGACCATACCAGTTCAGACCCAGCCTAGGCGAGAAGGGGATATGGCAGGGGTCGCCTTGGACAGGATGTCAGTCCGTCACAGTGCACAACGTAAGGGCAACTGAGAAACACCAATCTACATATCTACTTAATAATTGCAAATAATAAGTGTATAAAAGCCTTTATAAGTACTTCTCATAAATTTACTGTTACGAAGACAACAGTATGCATTAAAAGTACATAAATATATTTTTTCAGTACGGGACTGCATTCAGGGGTGGCATGGTGACGCAGTGGCTGGCACTGCTGCCTCACACCTCTGGGACTGGGGTTCGAGTTTACATCACAGTTCTATTTACGTGGAGTCTGCATGTTCTCACCATGTTGTTGTGGGGTTTTCTTTACATATTCTGGTTGCCCCCCAGTCCAAAAACATGCTGCAATGTACTTGAGTTGCCAGATCATCAGTAGGGGTGAATGTATGTGTCCTGCAATGGGCTGGTACCCGATCCTGGGTAACTGCCGGTAGCTTCCGGGATAAATCCCTGTGACTCTGATTATGAACATAGCAAATACAGGAAACGGATGGGCAGTTTTGCATTATCCTCCAGGTATCCTCTTATAAACTTTACTCTTCCATACTGAAACAAGGAATGTTGAAAAAAGACAAAGAGGCAAATGTATGGATGGATAAAGAGGAGAAATAACCCCTTACTCCAGGCATTGTCCCTCCTGCATCTCCTTGACGACTTGTATATACTGGTCTCTTTCATATCACACTCGGAAACCAGTCTGAAGCCAGTCCCAAGATTCATAATATTTCCCAAGCAATATCTTCTGAATCTGTTCAGCCCTGATACCTCAGGCCTATTTGTTTATTCTGCACCTATGAATCCAGCTCTTTTCTGCAGTATCCCCATTACTGCTACGGCAGCCCCCTAGCCCACCTCGCCGCTGTCTAATCGGGAAAACGGAAGGTATTCTAATTGAACTCATTCTTTACTGCCAAGATCCAAGCAGATTACGGAGATGCTCCCACAAGTAGAGCTGAAACCTGGGACAGACCACAAAACGGAATCGATAAAGAGTGCACCGCTGGTCAGAGACCTTGGGTGCCTCTTCACCGTGCAGGAAAAACATCAGCAGGGTTCCTCACATGCCAGCGTGAGGCTCTCTTCATGCCTGCTGTCCAGGAACTGCTATCCTGTTTCCCACAGCCATCTCTCTGCTGTCTGCACCTATTTAGGTCTCAAAAATGAGTCCAGAAGCATTTTTAATTGACATCAAACAAGCATGTCAGTGGTCAAGAGCTGTAGGGTGATGAGGCTGCTGCTTTTTAAGTGGAAGAAGTCCAGGAAGCCTCGGGCAGGGGAGGACAATGACACCCCAAGGAGAATGACACCCTGAGGAGAATGGAACTGGAAATAATGGGCCTGTCGGGGCAACGTAGTGATGGAACTCATCCTTGCAAATGTGGAACAGCCCTTTGACCAATCGCTCCTGGGGCCCTGCAGATGGAAACATGCTTCTCTGAGGACAGTGTGAAGCTGGAGACATTGGAGCAGGTCATCTTCAGTCTCTCAAAGGTGATGTCAGATTGCCGCTGGTAACACCATCCACCCTCCCCATGTCTAAGGCTGAAACCTTCCGTCTGGCTGTCTGCCCTGAGACAAGCAAACCCGCCAAACCCAGACTGGGCCCCCACCCTGCGCATCCCACTCCTTTTGCTCTGAAGCCCTTTTACGCAGTCTGCAACAACAGCCAGTGACGCCAGGATCCACCCCCAAGACAGACTCTCGCTGTCATCCCTGCTCAGCTCTCAGGGACAGCCCTGGGAAGCCAGCACTGTAGCTTGAAGCACTGCCTGCCTTTAAATCTCTTATTTATCCTCACTTAACCACCATTAAGCGCTCTGCTGGTCCATCTCATCCTATCTCCAGCCACGGAGTCGGCGGTCCAACGCGCACCTGCGGCCGAGGGTGGGGGGGGCGAGGGGGCTTCCTGGGCTGTTCTCCCTGCCTGCACCCTCCAATCTGTTTGCACAGGCCTGGCTAGAGGGGGCCGCAGGATTAAAAGGCAATATCCAGCTGCTTGCATTTGTTCGTTTACCATTCCTGAGCCGAGCTCCTCGCTGAGGGCTCCATCCCCTGTTTGTGCAGGAGCACTCTTGCCTGATGGAGAAGGGCATGCGCTGAAAGCTCCATGCTGAATTCGCTTCAAGGCCTCTCCACTATGCTCAAGACATCCCTCCAGAGCTCGCCATTTTCAGCTAGCCAGAACCTCTCTCTCTGCCTCATCTCTGTTCAGACAGGGCGCGGCCCATTAGCCATTTATAACTCCACATGAACACCTGCACCCACAGAGCCATGCTGTTTGCCTCCAAAATCCCAGCATAACAGACCTCCTCACAGTCCGTGCCGATACTGGGGTTCACGTTTCCGTCTCAAAGCCCCTCGACCTGCCTGCCTGCTTCCTCCTGCTTCCAGTTTGGCTCCCCAGACCTCCAAAAGGCACACGGAGTTTAAAGAGGTGGTAAGAGCTCACGTTCGACCGAGTGACGCCCTACTTCTGCCGGTTAGCGAGCTTGTTTATGCTAAGAGTGCCTCGCTGGTGAGAGACTTCGAGATTTCCACCCTCAGCATTGCCGCCGGCACAGGAAGCCTGACCTGGATAAGATGCTTTCATGTAAATGAATGAATAAATTATACTTCCACGGTCAGACATCAATAATTAATCACTGTTTCCCTTTCTAGTGGCTAAATAAAAATGACACACGACATTGAAAAGGTCGTAAACAATCTGGAAAGTTCTCGGGACTGGTTCATTGTAACAGCACAGTCCTGGGGGAACAATTCACAGGGCTGCAATGTAAAGAGTCTGCTCCTTTATTCCTGCAATCCAGCTGCAACACGCATCTGACAGCCTCTTTCACGGCAGTCGCTTCCCCATCCCCGCCCAGCTGCCAATTCTCCCGCTGACTCAGCTTGAGTGCATTTATAGCTAAGAAGGAAAAATAATCTGTAATCAGTGCTGGCAAAACGCAATGAGTTTGCATACTCAGCCACTACGAAGAAAATATTTGGACAAAGTGGGCCTTTCATTTGCCTCCCTTCACCCTGAAGGTCTTGGCTTAGGTTCCGAGGGCACTGATGGGAATTCCTTTCCCCATCACGTCTGCACCTGAAGGTATGATCCACTTTGGATTACAAATCAATAGTGTAAAGCAAAGGACATCACTTTAAGTGATTTAACTTTAATTCACTCTGCAGCCACTTACTGTTATATGGAGCATTTCTTATTTTTTATTGGCAATAATTAACTTCCAAAACGCATTTGGCTCAGAAAGTGTCACTGTTATATCACACCTCCTGGGCTGCCAGTTTGAATGAACCCTCAAACATGCATGTGTGTGGGAATGCCATGTTTTCTGCCTGCATTTCAGGTGAATCCCACGTGCTGAAGGATGTTAACTGATGGATGGATGTTAACATTTTTTAACATGCAAGTTGCCATAAATGCTTAATATAGTAACATATCTTTGTTACTGCCTGTTTTGCCTGTTTGTTTGCCTGTTTTCAGTGTTATCAAAATAAAACTACGTAACTGTATATTTCTAACTGTGCATTTTTCATTTCAAAGAAACTTTGTCACCTGATTCCTGACAGCAGATCTGATAGGCTCTTGCTACGAAACATGGCAGGCCACTGAATGTGCTGGAGTGCCAACCTCACATATGTTTGTTAAAATGCACTTTCTGAAACCTAAGCCAAACACGCAATCTCATTGACAGTGGCCAGAATTGGAACAGAATACCTAGAAACCATTAAGGTGGTAAATGGAGCCGATTAGAGCACCAGAAATACAACTCTTCCATAGTGGATTTCACCTCCGTGTTGACAGAAGTCGATTGCCTGCGTATTTCTTTACTGAAGCCTACTTTCCCTGATCTTCATAGGAGAAATCCACTTCTACCTTCAAGGAAACGGTACTCAGCAGAGCCGGAAGAGGAAGTAAATTCTGTTTATAAGGCCAGTGTTATGCTGCCGTTCATTATACAAAAATTGGGAAATAATCACATTCAAGCATGTAGGCCCCAGGACCCTTAAAGGGGAATCTGGCCTTTGTCTTTTATTTATATACTTATATCTTATTATTATATCTTATATTTTTATACTATATATCTTATACTCACATCACCTGGTACTGACAACAAGAAGCTCTTGTTTATCCACTGTCTGATACTCTCCATGACTGATGACGCTGGACTTTGTTTTATGTGCTCTTTTTAAGAGCAGCTTAGACTGTCTTTGCAGAGACTGGGTTAAATGAGGGCAACTGATTATCAGGGAGGTTCAGTATAAAAACTCCTATAATAATGTAATTAGCCTTGGGGGCAAAACAAATTACTAGTAGATTTGTGCAAATGAAATATAACAAAAAAAAACAGGCAACTCTCATTGTTAATCAAAGGGGAGTGAGAGTTTCTCTCCTGGGCAAGAGTAGCCATCCAAGTCCATGGAGCTACACAGTGTCTAGTTATAAAGGAGACCAGTACAGGCAGCCCTTTGATTTCTGGGCCCAGCCGTCATCTTATTTCCCAACTAAACATTGTTTTCCCTCTCATTGGAATTCCAGGTACGTGACCATGAAGGATACGTTCAATATGAAGTCCCTCGTCATTTACTTATTAATTCAGAATCGGATCCGTAGCACATGGGCACGATGGATTATAAATCAGCCATTTGCAATAAAAGATTCATTCAATTCATAATGCATAACTCTGTTAATTTATTAATCTGGGCTAAATGTGAGTTCCTCTCTTCCCTTTGAGTCCCCTGGTTTAAGAAAGGCATTGTAGGTGAGACAGAGCGAGAGAATTCGGTCGTGACGGACCCCTGCTCCCCCAGCGAATCGCCCAGACTCAGCAGGCTGCCAGTAAGAATTTTCTGGTAACACTAGCTACCCGTGTCACGTATCTGATGTCTGTAGCGTGCGACAAATCCACCGGATTTTGGGTCATCCCTGAGTTTCTCTGTAGTTAACCGGGGCGTTTGTGTCTTCAGCTGGATTGATAAAACAATGAAGGCTGACTGGCTTCTCCTATGGCTCCGTCATTTTTCATCTGCTTCCCCCCGAGTTGCTCATGGAGAGGAAAACGGCAAGGTTCCAAAACACTGCCATCTCCCCGCAGTGCGTGGAGTGCCATCCCGGCAGTGGGGAACCTGCGGCGGACTGCTCCCCGATGCCTTTGTGTCAAAACAGAAATACCAGCAAAAATGAAAATAAATAAATAAGCAGTCTGCTGCTGCCACCAGGCGTTACTGCGATAAGAGGGGACTGTCACCACGCAACAGCTGTGAAATCCTACAAGGCTTTAGGAACAAACGGGCCAAGCTAATCAAGGTGAGCAGATGGGGCTATTTTTAGAAACACAAACGTTTTGAAAACCACATCCCGATAACCACGTTAATCACTAATTACCTCACAAAAGCAGCTAAAAATAAATGCTGGACATTTTTTTCATTAATAATGGACCCTTTTTACTTACATTTATCCAAAATTTTCCAACAATGTAATTTGTATTCCTTGCTATGGAAAATTGCTTTAGACCCGGAGGCTCGTCAAATTCTTTATTTCAAATACGGTGCAGAACGAGATCAAAGGGACACTGTAATCAATACCCAACAACTGCACCCTGATGTGGCAAATGTACTAGAAAATATATGGAAATAAACCCAGGGCTGAAGATCTGAAGGTCTGAGAAGTCAATATGGAAGCCTAGTGTTAGCTACTGCAGTCGGGCAAAAATCCAGTGTGCTCAAATAAAATGGTCAAAGGTGGAAAAATAAATAAGTCAGTGTTTTTACAGAAATGCCAAGAAAATACAAATGTGCCCTAGAAGGAGGCAAGATCCAGCACTGAGAGAAACAACAAAGAACCATTGAATCCACAGCTTTATGGACCCCAAAAAAGACGGACGGTTGGACGGAATCCATCTTTAGCGGCAGGGAATTCTGTTCAGCTCTTTTCCTTCCTGACCGGGGAACTAACATGAATACTTGTTAAATCCCCCCAATGAGGTGCAGTCGGAGACTGGGCCAATCAGAGACAGGCATAGCAACACAGATCATAAATTACAGTGAGGAGGGCAGGACTCTGCCAGACTGCCAATCTGCATGGCAGAAAATAGACAACAAACTATTGGTATACCCAACACACAGCTGGTTATGCGCAAACAAATAAAGATGATCTATAAATATAGGGGCTGTCAGTCTGAGCATAATACTGATGTTTTCTAATGAAAACACCAAATTAAGCCAAACATGACACACTCCTCTCAGTTGCACAGTAACCAAAACACTAATTAACAAGTAGAAACAAGGGGGGAGGGAACTAAGAGTGTGTATGGGGGGGTACTCACAGGTGGCTGGCTTGTTACAGTTGTGCCCATGCCTGAAGTACTGCGGGTTCTCGATGACTGGGATACGGGTCATGCCGATGACCACGGCGTCAGGAGCAGCGTCTAAGGTACAAGGTGTGATAATGCCGTGGTTGACATGATGGAGTGGGCTCGCCGAATCCTCCTCTCCGCTGATCACCGCCACCGGACCTGAGGAGGGAGAGTAAGATCTGTCAACATCCAAGAGTGTAGGGTGCTACCGGAACCGAGGGCTTACCTTCATGACATGGCACCAATTTAATCAAAACAGAACTCCCATAAATAAAAGATGAGGCATTCCTAATTTGCCCGCAATAGATCTGAAAAGAATAAATTGCCTTTCAAGCTAACACTGCCGTTAATGGAAAAAACATATCTGGCTGATTTAGTATTACAAGCAGGAGGATCCAGTGAGATGTTTCACCAGGTCTCCGCTGGCTCAGCTAAGGTAATTCCTCAACGGTTCTGCAATTGACATTAAGCCTCCATTAAGGCTCGCCATGCACTGAGTCTCTGTACTCGATGGAAACATATACACACAAGCTACTGAAGCTGACAGCAGCACAAACGAAGATGCATGCAAGATGCTCCAGGTAGCACTGCTCATTGTCATTGTCCCATGGGCAGAAAGGGGCTGGGCAGCTTGCATCATTCGCATGAAACTCTGTATTACATGGTAAATATTATATATTCAACCTGCACAAACTACCAACCAATCAGAGTTTCCCTAGAACACGCTCAGAGCTTGGGCACCACCTCTCCACAAGGCTCAACAGCTTGCTTAGCCAATTAGAAATAGGTAATAGAGACATACTTTTAATGAAGTCTCCGTGTGAAGAAGACCGATGGTCACAGCTTTGTCATTATCACCAGAGGATGTAGCGCTCCCTTTGTTAGAGGATGGGACAACTGTAAACCATACCCTTACCCTCAGGACTCTGCTAAAGGACTAAAGCAGCAAACCATGCCCCTTAGAGGAATACAGCAGAAAACCACACCCCTTTGAGGTATACAGTAATCCCTTGCTATGTCGCGCTTTGACATTAGCGCCTTCACTGTATCGCGGATTTTATATGCAAGCATATCTAAATATATATTGCTGATTTTTCTCTTGTTCGCGGATTTCTGCAGACAATGGCTCTTTTTATTTCTGGTACATGCTTCCTCAGTTGGTTTGCCCTGTTGATTTCATACACAGGACGCTATGTGGCGGATGGCTGAGAAGCTACCAAATCAGAGCACATGGTTATGTATCCTGGGTTGATATACGATACGTATATTTGTGCGTAATATATAAACAGTGTGTTTACTTACATCATTTCAACGAATCTTACCTAATATCTAAGAGAATATAAAGGGTTTATAAGGGCTTAAAATATACAAAAATAACCATATAGACATATGGTTTTCACCTTTCACGGGGGTTCTGGAACACAACCCCCGCGATAGATGAGGGATCACTGTACAACAGTAAACCACACCCATTCAAGGAATACAGTATCAAACCACACCCCTTAGAGGAATACAGCAGCAAACCATGCCCCTTAGATGAATACAGCAGCAAACCACACCCCCTACAGGAATACAGCAGCAAACCACACCCCCTACTGGAATACAGCAGCAAACCCCTTAGAAGAATACAACAACAAACCAACGCCCCTTAGAGGAAAGCCGCAGCAAACCATGCCTGTTCAAGGAATACAGTGGCAAACCACGCCCCCTAGAGGAATACAGCAGCAAACCACACCCCTCAGAGGAATACAACAACAAACCACACCCCTTAGAGGAATACAACAACAAACCACGCCCCTTAGAGGAAAACCGCAGCAAACCATGCCCATTCAAGGAATACAGCAGCAAACCACACCCCCTAGAGGAATACAGCAGCAAACCACACCCCTCAGAGGAAAACCTCAGCAAACCATGCCCATTCAAGGAATACACCCCTTAGAGGAATACAGCAGCAAACCACGCCCCTTAGCTTCACCACACTTTGAAAGGAATTGAGCAGTTCACTCACCTGGAACTCTGCTAAATATCTTTCCACAGCAAGCAACTGGACAAAACAAGAATAAGAATATGATGATGATATTAAAGGAAAGGGGACACCATGAAGGGGATTCCAGCACCTGGAAGGACACACACACACTCTCTCTATGGGCCCTTCAAATTCAACGAGTGTTTTTAAATCCCAAACCATAAGCACAGCTATGGTAAGTGGACATAAAGTGTTTTGTTTGTCTCACGGAAATCATAAGACGGCCACCGTCAAGTCAGTGTCTGCCATGAGCTCTTTTAATACTTCCTTTTCAACTACAATTTTAACTCCAATACATAAGATTAATGTTATTCAAAACTATTACCATAATTTAACACTCATGAAGTTGATCAGGCTTGAAGCAGCACCCAAATAAACACTTAGACAATATGTGGAGTAATTACCAGAGTTTAAGTGCAAAGTACCTTTTCTGAAAGGTGTCTATTGCAGCAAAGTCCTTCACTGTTGTTAAAATAAACTTAATTGCTGTGGAAATCTCCCACAGAGCCAGTACCAGCTTGTGCAAACGGGAAGCCAGCCTCTATTGTTCATCACGGTGTACTTTAAGCATCAGCACGGTTCCAGTGAAAAGAAACAGCCCGAGCAGCAACTGGCCAATCCAGAAAGTGCGCTAATCTCTGCCGATCATTAACCATCTGTTTTTAGCAACTACTTGCAGTTAAACTTTTTGTTTGTTGTTAATGTTCATCTGTTTTAGGGTTTTGCTGAATGGCGTTACCATTCTCTGTGTGTGTATTATACTTTTATGAAATGAAACCAAAACCAACATTCAGGCTTAATTCAGTATCTTTCACTCCTCCCCCCCATTCCAAGTGTCCCTGGACTCTAACAATCACCCTGATCTCTCCCAGTATCTCCCAGTTTGCCTGATCCCTCCCAGTCTCCCTGATCCCTCCCAGTTTCCCTGATCTCTCCTGGTATCTCCCAGTCACCCAGATCTCTCCCAGTCTCCCTGACCTCTCCCAGTATCTCCCAGTCTTCCTGGATCGCTGCCAGTCTCCCTGAGCCCTCCCAGTCTTCCTTATCTCTCCCAGTATCTCCCACTAACCGAGATCTCTCCCAGTCTCGCTTACCTCTCCCAGTATCTCCCAGTCTTCCTGGATCGCTGCCAGTCTCCCAAATCTCTCCCAGTCTCGCTTACCTCTCCCACTATCTCCCAGTCTCTATGATTTCAACCATTCTCTCACTATGGGCTTCCCTAGCCCCTACCAGTGCCCCAGCCTCCTCTATCCTGTTCCCACCATGTCACCCAGAGGGTCCACAGCCAGCTGTGCTGGTGGAGTTCAGGGCTCGCCCCTGAGGCTTAATGAGCCGGTGCAGCTCTCTCAGGCCCAGACTGTCAGTTAGGAGGCAGAAAAAGGCAGCAGCAATCAATGGGGGGTATTGACATGTCAGGCTGCGTGCTGGGAAAGGGTGATAATAAAGGTCCCCCAAGGCTGGATCACCTAATGAGAGACAGACAGACAGAGGCAGGCAATGCCCTGGACTCCAGTGAAGAGGCAAGTCAATGGAAAAAATGAAGACGGACACTTGGAGTTCGCACTATCGAAGGACGGACATACAATGGCTTTGCTGAGGGGCGGCAAATAACAGCACGCCTGCAGAAAAGATCTAATGACTAACATCTTTGGGTTCTGAAAGTAATCTCCGGCAGCCAGAGCTACATGTTATACAGAAAATGTTCTCTTGGATCATCTCATTCCATCTTTGCTTTCCACAGTGTAGAGCTTATCATGTTCACCTCCCGCGCAGAAGGTCCTCGGCTCGAAAACGAGCGGAAATACACCGGCTTTGAGGGATCCGTGTCTGTGATCAGAAGGTTACAGGCTTGAACCTCAGGGTCAGGAAAAACAGTCACATCACTGTTGTGCCCTTATACGAGGTCTTTTATAGGGCACAAGGTAATTCTCCACCATGTCCACTGACATACACTAAAGAGGGCAGATGAAACAAAGAGTAAACATCCAAGGACGCGAGTATCCCTGCTTCACTGAGCTGCACCTTCAGCCCGTCCCACTCCTGACCTTCAGTAATGAGTTTCCAAAACCTGACAGTCTGACACTGTGTTCCCACTGAATTGGTAGGACATTGCATATTAGAACAGCTTTAATAATTAAAATGTAGAAACAAAGGAAATGCATGCACAGTTATACCCCAAAGCGAGCCTGGGTAACAGTTCAGGA
The DNA here is from genome assembly GCA_011763525.2 of Mormyrus iriodes. Lineage (NCBI taxonomy): Eukaryota > Metazoa > Chordata > Actinopteri > Osteoglossiformes > Mormyridae > Mormyrus > Mormyrus iriodes. The sequence continues at coordinate 10,464,523 of JAAGVU020000019.1, forward strand.
GTTCGATGTTGTTTAGGATGGTGTGAGCTGCCTAATTACTGCGGCATTCCAGGGCATTTAAAGAGAGAGTATTCAAGAGAAATATTCACTTCACAGTGCAGTAAACATTTTACACAGCCATAACTATTTAGCCATTAGCATGCCTATGTGTACTGTGCAAAGTCTTAGGATTCCACAGAAATTTACATTTAAATTATGTTCATGTTGGTGTACAAACACGATATGAATGTCAAAGCTTACCTTTTCCAAACTTCTCCTTATGTCACCACAATATTTTCTATTATCATCCTGTACTTCCATATGTTTGTTAAACTTGACCACTAGCATTTAGCCAATCAATGCCAGCAATTTATTAACTAAGTAAAGTAAGTAAATAAGAAAATCAATTCAGTAAGCTGGTGGTGAAACTTAACAAATACAAGGAACGCCAATGGAGGCCCTGAGGAGAGGTTTGGGAACAATCTGGAGAACAGAAAAAATTGGGTTCCTTTTTATTGTTACAACACACCCCCTCCCAGTTAAAAACTGGAACAAAAAGTGTAGTTGAGTCTGTAGTGTGATTTTGTTTCCAAATGAATTGTTGTGGGACTGGCCCATCTGATTTTCTGCCAACATACCCACGCTAAAATTTCTGGTTCCACTACTAGTTTACACATTAGCATGTCTGCCTCAGCATTAGCATGTTTGTTTACACATTAGCATGTCTGCCTCAGCATTAGCATGTTTGTTTACACATGAGCATACCTGCTTCAGCATTAGCATGCTTGTTCACACATTAGCATACCTGCTTCAGCATTAGTGTGCTTGTTTACACATTAGCATGTCTGTAGTTGTTTCCCGAAAGGCCCTCATTTCTCTGTCCTCTCTTGAGTGCTCCTTCAACCAGTAGCTAAGCCCTTCTGAGTCTACCATCTACCTGGCCTGCCGCCAGAATGAAAGAAAATAACACACAAAGCCAGTGGGGGAAAAGTACCTTTGATACTCTGGGGAGGACAGACATCTAGGAAACCTGGCCATCTGCCATGGCTCCTCAGAGAAGCACAACTCATAGTGTAGAGTACACCCTCTACAAGGAGGGGCCAAACTCTGGGCAAGGCTTGTTCTAGTTCATATTTAATTGACATGAATAAAACCAAAAAACAAACAAACAAATAAGTAGATAGACAGATAAATAAATAAGTGCTGTCACTTGTAAAAAGCTGAGTAGAGAAACCATTAATTGAGCAGAGGAGCTATCTGGCCCTTATACACCTCCCACTACAAGAGTGTGACATTCCCAACATTCCCGGAGCATCGGATCGTCACTGTCAGACTACCGAGGACAGGAATGCCTGGAGATACTTGCCATGCCTGAGTGCCTTTCAGCTGCCTGCGCTTCAGGCTAGCACTCTATCATTTGGCTTATTTTCAGATTGCTGTGGAGAAGGTCTTACATGAACAGTGAGTGGATTTCAAATCTGAACAAGGTTAGTGAGTGGCAATACTCAGCCACAAAACCATAAAAACCTCAAAGTAGCTAAAACTGTCTTGATACTGTAACTGCTATCATGGCGTATGGTGATACTTATAAATCCTACAGTCTAGCGATGGGTTGCAGTGACGTGTTCACACTGCAGGGTTTCGAGTCTTTGTGAAGTGTTCCTGGCTCTTGCCTCTCATTTGGTAGCAAATATGACAAAACAACTGTATTAAATCAGCGAATGCCAAAACACCTCAATGCATGTGCATTACTTAAAGCAACAACCAATAAAATGAAGATGTTGCTTGTGTGCCATGAATAGGAATCTGAATAGGAGGAGGAGGATTAGGAGTGAAAACAGGAAAGGGAACAGGAGTAGGAACAAGACTGGAAATGGGGCTATCCATAGGTTTAGAAGCTGTGTTTCTAAAGTCAGATATTAGACATAGAATACATTTGGATAAGTACAAAATTATGGCAAATATATTCACACTATGCTGATTTCAAGCAAACATAATTAGTTCAGAAAATGTCTATACATTTTATCAAAACTGCAATATTAACTCCTGCCCTGTTTAGCTGCACAGTTTTAAATTTGTCAAATTACATCTAATCATTTGCATGGCATACACACAAAAAATTAATAACTTTGTTTTCTGCATGGATTGTTTCATCATTTCTAAATAATTACCAAAAATGCATGATTTTGAAGTGGAAATATATAAATACATACAGATAAATACTGACCTAAATAAACAAAGTGACAGAAATATGTGACTTTATGTACTATGTAAATGTCTCAGCTAATACTATGCATATCCCCCCATCTCTTAAAAGCACAATCCACAGGCTGATTTTAAGGAGTGATGACCTTTCATTGCTGACTGTAATTACAGCTCCAATATTAGAACTTCATACTTTAAACAGAAACTTAAATGCATTAAAAAGTAATTAGAATTATATTAAACTATTAAATTATATGATCTACCAAATTAAACTAAAAATGATCCTATATACTGTAAAAACCACTTAGATACATGTTTGATTATCATTGGTCATTGTTATTTATGCAAATTCAGAGTGACTGTTTAAAAGCCATGAGGTTTGTTTCAAGCTCGTCTCATTAACATTTAAATATGAGAAGCCCTGTGGTTAGATCTTTAAAAATAACCCTGACAGAGCACAGGGTGGCTGACTGGGGTCCAGCCAGTGATTTGCCTCCATGGGGTACAGTAATGTTTCTGCAAGGCGTACAGGGATGCTCTGTAGCCACACACTGCACGCTCCACACTCACATTCATGGGCACTGATGTAAGAATGATATATTCCCTATAATAAGCAGATGTTACAGATTTGGTAAAACCTTTGTGTGATTTACACAGTGAATTAAAGAAATGAGTAACATTACCCCAGTTCCCTGTTTGCAGCTTCTAAAACGCTGTTGTAACACGTGCTGTATTCCATTTTTCTAAGTGCCTGTAAGTCAGATGAATTGTGACCCATAACTGTGTATTCATAACAGGGAAATACAGGGGGTGCTGAATCAGTGATGGGAAGCAGTTGAGGAAACCAGCACACCGTGTTAAACAGTTCAGGAAACCAGGTAGTGCAACTAAACGTCCGAAATGATTCTGAGGTGCCTCCCATTGGTGAGTAAAAGTCAGACTTGGTGTCTGGACTCAGATGTCAGTGTGAGGGTAGTACAAGAGAAGAGCCCTAAATGTGAAGGACATCTGTCGTGAGCGTCCACCTCGTGCTCTGGCACATAATATGAGAACGGCGTGTTTAATTACAGATTCGGGGGGATGGATTGATTGGAGAGGCGTACTCTCCAGCACCACACCTGCTACCTGCGTGAAATCGCAGCAGCCAACCTCTGAGGGCATCTCAGGCCTCCGGGCCTGCGTGGCGAGCACCCGCGTGCCGTGTAATGAAATCACAAACTATCTCAGGGTAGCTGAGATGTAGCATAGGAAAATATGTCTGCCAGTCCGTTGTATAAGGCAGCGCCGACTTAAATGACCCACAGAAGTTTTGAAAGGGGAGAGACACGGTGTAAGATATTGTTCAGTTTGCATGACACGTACCAAGCTCATCTCTGTCATCCACAACCTGGATCCTCACCGAGAAGCACCCCCTGACCCTGATTGCTCCGTTCTGCTTCCGCCCGCTGGACCTGCCTGCCCTGTCCCAGAATGTTTGCTTCCGCTTGCCTGGTTCCCTAGTCTCCAGAGACCCCCCACTTCCTTCGCCCTCTCTCGTCGATCGCGATCCTAAGCCCAACCAGAACACTGCCAAGTCCTTAGCCCGATCTCCGTTCCGTCTTTCCCAGCTCACCTTGTTTGCGTCTCAATAAAGCCTCGTCCCAGAGAAAAGCATCTCTCTTGTCTCATGAATGTTGCTGTCTTGACAGCACTAATAAAACAAATTACCTACAATAATAACTATATTATATTTATGGCTATTTTGATAATATTAAGAGGCCTGGATATTTTATGGTAAGATCTGGCTATAGAAGATTATAATAAATTATATAATGTAATGCTCATCCATGATGCAGGAAATTGATTTTACCTCTATTACACACAGTGGAGGCTTATTCAATCCAAACCAGACTTCCAACAGCTGACTGAACAATAACATAAGGGAGAGTCAACAAAAAAGATGGATTCTGTTTAAACAATTTACTGGATACCCAAGACAGAGGTTTCATGTTACTTGCACACCAGAAACACATCCGGTTAAATGTCGGGTTGACGCTAGAAAACACAGGAAGCATGGTGTGATTTTACAGCCTCCAATTAGAGCAGGGTAATCAGAGAAGGACCACAGCAGTCTGTGTTAGGGCAATTACTCCTCCTCATCTGCATAAACAAGCTAGATTCCAGCATACTTAACAAACTGTTTAAATTTGCAAATGACAGAAAATTAAGTAGCGCAACAGGCAGAGCAAACAGCGAAACGCTGGGGAAACAAACCAGGAGAAAGCAGATGGGCTTCCGCCACAAGGTGCCATTTACATCCATGTGCCGTGTGCCTGGCACCACCCCGGTTTGAGGTTGCAAAGGCCCCTCTCTCAGGCCACAGGAAGTGCTGGGAAGACTGCAGGAAGCAGCTCCAAGCCCCTGCCTAGACGAGTGTCCAGCTTTGTCCACCGGGTTTCAGAAAGGATGTTTCTGCATTGATGCAAAAAACAACAAAATCGAGGATTCGTCTTTTGAAGCCACTGCATAAGGACATGATAGCAGCACTAAATCTCCACAGTCTGGTGCGACAAAGAGGGGGAAGAAAGGAGGGAGACGATCTGAGCGTCCGAAATCCCAAGGGTCATGGATATCCCGTACTGCGCATTCGATTCCTGTGTGTCATAATGTATTCAGAAGTCTTGCCTGTGCTGAATGATTTTTTCTGACACTCAAATTATTTTCCATAGCTTGAAGGCCTATTCTGTTTATCGCAAATAGAGGAGAAAAAGAATGCTTTCTTCTTAAACAGAACTGGATCAAAGCTGATTTACTACGATACTGAGATACTGAATGAATCTTGCGTGGGGGGGGGGGGGGGTGGCAGAGGAAGGTTTCCACTGGTGGGTGGGTGTTGGTGGGTGGGGGGGGGGTGGG
>JAAGVU020000019.1:10469701-10481108 GCA_011763525.2 Mormyrus iriodes
GCGGGGGGGGGGGGGGGGGCGGGCGTGGGGTGGGGGGGTGGTGGGGGGGGGGTGGGGGGGGGGGGGGGGGGGGGGGGGGGGGGGCACACAGACTGTAGATGCTCCCATGACAGGGGTAACTTTCCTAACATGCATAAAAGCCCATAAATAATCTCATAAGGCAGAACCAAAAAACACAGGACAATGCAGAGTGCTGGTCACTTTCTAAATCACTACATGCCTCCAAAATCCAAAGACTTATCCAGTACACAGCCCAGTGAGCCTGCGGTCGCTCCAGCGGGGAAACTTCCGGCATGAAACACACACACACACACAAACACACACACACACACACACACACACACACACACACTCTGTGGCTGATACAGACAGGGCACGTGTGGGAGGAAACCAAAGAACGAAGGCAAACATGGGAAGATCATATGAAGTCAGCCCAGTGAGCCCAGCATGAGGCCAACACTGGCCCAGAAAAAGCTCCATATAATATGAAAATGTACATATATATTCATGGTGAGTAAGTGAACCACAGGGAGGAAATACAGCATATCTCACAAAAGCGTCAGGGGCGGTTCAGGGTGGCAGAAAGGCAGGAGGCCGGGTCTCTGGCCACACCGAGCCAGAAATGGAGCCGACCGAGTGCGCAATTCCTCGCTGCCCCGTAAATCCATTATTAGCAGTAATTTGAAGTTCATCACTGAAACGATACTTATTATGGCAGACCTGGCTGTGGGTGGTGAGGCGAGCCGGGGGGCGGATAGTGACAGACCCTCTGCACAACATCACAGCCCCCCCACCTCTACAGCTCCTCTGGTACCAGACAAGGATGGAAATGATGAATAATCTCGCAGAAAATTATTTCCAAGAAATTAGATATAGGTCTCATTATCATTTAAAACACGCTGGCTGCCATTACCCAGCACCGTTTACATCGTCCTTCCCTTGTAAATTCCTCTTCCATAATATCCTGACGCTTTGCTTCATCAGCCTTGATGTTTAAAGACAGGCCACTCACGGAGGTGAAAGGCAAAGAGGAGCGGCGGAGCGATCCTCATCACGCTCATTAGTGCGCCTGGGGCAGCCGGGCAGCGCTGTGCTGCTAAGCTGCGGTGGGACATGCCCGCAGCCACGCTGGGCTGAACGTGCACTTTCTGCTGAATTAAAACACAGCGCTGCTCTTGACACTGACTTTCTTTTTTCTTTTGAAAATGGAGGATTAATAGGTTTTAACGGATAATGGTGGCGATTTCTGCTGAGAAACTGACACCAGGACAGATTGGAGATTAACTGGAAAGGTACCGGTTATCCAAGCTAAACCTGAAATAGAACATTTGGCCCTTTTGAGAACTGGAATTTAAGGTAAGAGTACGACCCAGGTGTGGTAGGTCAGCATGTTCTGCTGCAAAGGCTCTGCTACCCTGCCTCGCTCCCCTCCTGCTTCTGCACAGCTGGCACTTCCATACGGCCCATCAGGCACGTTAACACGGACAAGCTGGGCATCTTTAGTGGGAAACGCTGGCACAGGGCCCAATCAGCTGCTCCCAGCCTCGTGATCCGGCTCACACGGCCCAGCAATCAGGAACTTGATGCTTTAAATCACTTACTTTACTTGATGTATTTAATCAAAGCCACACATACAGCTTATAAACACATCACTTACGTAAAACGGATTCTTTTTTTTTTAACAAATCACTCTCGATTGAGGCTGGTTCCTATGGAAACTACAGAATGAAGCCCTGGATAAAAACAGAGAACATCGGTGTAACATATATGTAACATAAGAACCAAACTCTGCACACAGGAAAACATGTTATGAATCATGTTAAAGAAATGGAACGTTATTTAGGGGAGGCCAAGCTTTAAATTGTCTAATTTTTTTTTGTAAATGGCTCTCTATTGGAAACCTTCCAATTGCTACTGCATGTTCGACACCAAGGTAGTATTCCACATAGTCCATATCACATTTATAGTCTGAGTGCAATACCCAGAGCATCTCATGTTTACAGCTGTGTGAAAGTGCTTTGAGGCTGCGGTGAAAGACCACATAGCGGTGCAGTGTGAGAGAACCAGGCAGACGGACAGAAACTCACCTTGCACACTGACAATGTTACCAGAAAGTGTACACTTGCAGAGTTGGGGCCACGCAGTTTGATTTTTCTGATATTTTTCATTACTTAATTACCTTTACATTGTCTTAGGCCAACTGAAGTCATTATATGTGAATTTATAGTGTCTCTGCACCCTACAGTCCCTAATGCCCTGCCATCCCTGTGAGAAACACAAACCTCGTCTATAAAAAGTAATGACTGATCATTTCTTTGAACATATATAATAATAGAATCACAATAAAAGCCTGATGTCCAAACACAGGCTGCTGTTTTCTGTGCTTTATGTTTTACTTTCCATTACATCCACAACAAGTGGAGACGGATGGATATTTCAAGTTAACTTCATTTACTGCCTCAGGAAAAGGTGGTTAGCCTGACCTCTGAAACGCTCCTTGTTTTATAGATCCGCGGCCGGAATAACCAAGCACAACAAGACGAACAAGGCCCGCCTGTGCTCAGAGTTTAAGGGGCCAGCAGTAAGTTTTGATAAAAGATACACTTTCAGCGAAGACTGTAATTACAAGCATGAGGTGTGGGGCAGTATGAGATGTGGATGGGGTGCCAGTTTGGAGCAGGGGACTCAGAACCTCAGAACTCAGAACCAGGGCACTGGCTAAACTCACAACTTTGCAGAGGCAGCGTGGTGGCAAGTGTCACCTTTGTGGACTAATTACAGACCTGTTCACTTATGTGGCTGCTTCTGCCTGAGTGCACCTTCCCACTGGCCAACTTTACAATGGATCCTACACAGAGTCCAGTCAGTGCTGGGCGCCTGTCTCTTACCGTGCCTTTGTTTCTCCCTCTCTGGCACTCCCCTGGTAATAAAAGAGACTTGTAATAAAGAAATCAGAGACCCTGATGGCCACACCCCCACACGTATGTCCATAAATGGACCCCACCAGCTCTCAACACACTTAAAAATGGTGTCGTCTGCCCAAAAGCACACAGCATGCTGTGAATCCAGGATCTCAGTGGATTTCCTGTGCATCCAACCCAAAATTCCTCTCATCTCTTCTTCTGGATCTGATTCGGTTCCACTCTGAAATCCTCCTGGAATCCAGGCCAGCCAAAGCTCACACGGGACAGCTCTCGCCTGTTGAGATGTTTGTCCACATGGAACCCTTCCATATTTACCCAGCAGAAGGAAACTGGCTACGGATGTAACTGCCATCTGAATGCCTAAGTAAAATCCCTGAATGCTTCCTTGGAATGCAACAGTGAGTTATTGAATCAGCCTGGTGTGCCATCTTCAATAACTATCTGGCATATATAACGAACGATTAAGGCTCTACTGTGTCAGACTTGCCAACAAACAAGAAGCTACCGAGACTGAGAAGGAATTAGGATGACTCAATGGTTTTCCAGCAGCTCGTACTGATGGTGATGATGATGATGATGATGATGATGATGATTGTGCAGTAAACACCAAACCTGGGCCAGGTTCCCCGCTGTTTCTGTAACAGCATGACTTACATGTCCTGCAATATTTTTAGTTATGATAAAGATGCAATTTCATACAGTTTATGTTTAAAATAAGACAGTTTTTTCCATCCAATACTGCAATTGACAGGAACAAAAACTAAAATATAACAAATCTTTCAGCAGAGGGACAGCCCAGCCGAGGAAAACATCAAGGTAAGCCTATGTTTGCATCAAGAAACGGAAGACATGTATTACTGTGTCATTGGTGAGACAGCTGACTGATTTCACTGAAAAACATTGTCTAAGCAAAGAGGCACCACGTTCTGTCTTCTATTCATTTTGCAGATGTAGGATGGGGTGCATTAAGAGGACCCCTTTGCATCGGGCCTGAAGGCGGCAGGAGTGCTGTGGCTGCTGCTGGACTGTACCACTCGCACTGCCCCTGGGATGTGGCTCACATGCCCAGAGGAGACTAACCATGCTGCAGAAGTCACTCAGTGACTCCACGGGGTCTCAGAACTGCACAGCAGCAGGAAAACACACACACACTCTCTCACACACACACACTCTCTCACACACACACACACACACACCAGCCCATCCCAAGCCTCCGCTGAGGAACACAGCGGCTGCACTGACCTTTAGTAAGACAGGTGGGGTGTCAAGGTAAAGTGGGACGCCGCTGCAGGCTAACAGCCTGGCTAATATCTAGTCCTGCAAATTCTCTCCCCATACCTCACATCACCCGGTTCTTATCACCATAACAACCAGAGACAAAGCAATATAATGCAACTTCATAATATCAAGGATACTGCTGAATAACATGGATCATTTAGAGCACTATGTAATAAGGAAACCCGGTCAGCCAGCATCTACAAGTAAAAGGACATAAACCAATACGGAAACAGAGAAGGTGGTGTGGGAGGTGAGACAGGTGAGCATGTTTCTATGGTTCTTCTCTAGCCAAGATCCCGTGATGTGGATATGGTGCACATTTATTTTTGAATGGTCATCATAACAGGAGCATACCTGACTTCACACCCCCAAAGGGCAGCCCCCCGCAAGCCTAAGCTTTTCCTGTCTCCATCCATTTGGCTTTCTGTTCAATACCAACCAAAAGTACAGTTTTTTTCCTTTTTGCTTATACTTAATGTATCTTGTGTCCATCCCATTTATACCCAACCCAGCTTCACCAAAAAAGGAGTTTCTCCCAAGAAAAGGTCCTGTTCCCTGCCCAATCCTGTCACATGATCTTTTTCAACATTCCAAAGAGTTTCATAATCAATCCATCCATCCATCCATCCATCTTCCCTTCAGCTATTTTTCCAGTGCAAGGTCTGGGCAGAAGGTAGGGGACACCCTGAGCAGGATGCTAGTTCTCCACAGGGCACAAGAGAATCACAGACATCTCCATTAATTCCAATTTCAGGTCTTACAATGACTAATACAAGCCTGGTTATGTAAACACTGAGCCAGATGTTGCATTGGTCTGGGCAGCTTTCTCCACGGCACCACTGAATGGAGGCCATCAAGCATTTACGTTTATTGCTGTCTTTAAAGCATTGTTTCCCAACCCGGTCCTCAGGGACCCATAGATGGTCCACATTTTTGATCCATCCCTACTGGGAGCTGGGTAGGAGTAAAAACATGGACTGTCTGTAGGTCCCTGAGGACTGGACTGGGAAACACTGCTTTAGAGTGTGGGACCATAAAGCCAGTGTCCCAAAGCCTTCCCTGGGATGGGGTTCCCTTATTCACTATCCTATGTCCTACACCCACCTCCTCAATGTCACATTCTTCCCCACTTGGATGGCTTGGAGTCACTCTCCATGCCCAGCTCCGTCCTCCAAAACCCCCATGATTCACAGCCAGCTGAAGAAAAACAAACACCAGAAAGCTCTCTAGCTCCCCCAATGGATGCTGCAAGTGGGTCTAATCAGAAATATCAAAGCCAGATAAACAAAAAATGCACCACCACGCTTTCTCATTAGCCCCTAATGGGTGCCCCTATGCCTTTAATGCAGAGCGCCATCCCAGCCTCCGTAAAATGTACCTCAAGCTGAGAAAATCCACAGATGCAGCCTTTCACACAGCTCTGTGGTGACCGCACAGTGTGCTATCAAAGTTATGATACAGGCCTCATTTGCTAGAACCCAGCCAGCTGTGAGTGTTCTGGCCCAGCTCTGAGTAGCATTTTAGCATTTTGCTGGTGCTGTAGAAAGTATTGCAATGCATAACACATCTAACATGACCCTTTTAGCATCGCGGCGCTGGACAGATCTGTTCGTCTTCCAGGGCTCTTAGCTAGATGACGGCCATGATGTGTCTGAATAAATTTAACCATGTTTGCAAAAATTATAGCCCATTTTGGTCAGTTTTTTCAGCTCAAGCATTAGTCAGAGATAAAATGATATCTACAAACATAAAAATATGATTTCTATCTTTGATGCATTTCACTAAGGTTGTGAATCTCATAAATCGTAATAAAGTCCTCCGATCAGGATGATTATCCAGCACTGGGAACACACATGTTACAATCATATACTATCTGAGATGTAGAGATTAGGGAGTAGGGCCAGCCTTTGCCTTCAGGACAGCTTCCCAGCTAAAAATTTTTCATTTCTCTGAACGTTTACTGCACCTTAGGATTAAACTATGGGTTAGGATTAAGCTATGGTCTTTCCTGATGTTCCCAGAACGTTATCCCACTACTACAACTATTACTACAACTAAGAATAACAATGCGCACAAAGAAAAAGGGCACGGTACAGCGACGGGAAACAATGTTACCCCTCTAAGGTCACCGATTCAAAGCTAAACAGCACATTCACTGCATACACCTACAGCACTTTCATAAAACAATATTGTTCAACACTAATTAAAAGGGTGTCCAGATAATAATGTTACAGTTAAGATTCTCTGCCATCTTTGTGAAGACCTTTACATAATTTAGGCTAAAGTTCTGGGAACGTTCCCTGTCAGATGGGTTCAGTTCTTCTTGGAGCTCAGTCCATTCTTTAAGAAGTAAAAGTCCTGATGAGTGTAACAAGTGGAAATTTACTTCCCATAAATGCTCAATGATGTGTAGATTTGGTTTATAGGGAGACATGGAAGACGTTTAACTTCATCCTGGTTTTCATGAAGCTCCTTGTTTAGTAGTGTGTTGTGGGGGCATCACCATCCTGGAATATGGGGACATAATGAGGGAAAAGTGTATGCAGCATACGGTCCTGTGAAATGGCCTCATATTCTCTGGCTGTTATGTACAGCAATCATCTGACCTAATGACACAAGATGGCTGCAGCCCTACACACATTAAATCATTTTGCAGTTTTTGTGACCAGTGCACCTGCACTTTGGGCACAGACTCTTCGGTCCCTTTGGAAGTCTGCTAGTGGCCTCATGTTGCTTTGAAAGCTCAGATATCAAAGTGCTGATTGTCAGCTCTCTTTTATAGCTGACACTTACTGCTAGCTGGCATTCAGCCTAATATCACTCACCTTTGTAGCTGCATTTGCAATTGTGATTTAGCTACTTCAAAGTCCTTTTTCATGTGCTGTTTCTGTTATTCTGTACTCCCTGAATATTTTCCCCATTAGATGCAGGTGCACAGATAATTATGACACAAACTATCCATCTATCCATCTTCTGACCATCTATCAGGGTCAGGATGACAGGGGTTCTGGCACAAGGCTGGGGAGCACTCTATGTGGGGTGCCAGTCCATCACAGGGCATATACACACTCACACACACTCACATTATGGGAAATCTGAACTGCTCATTATTATCAGTGTTATTTTCAGTACCCTTTTCTAGACCTCATTATACAATTAATTGAAGTGCATTTAATTAACCTACATCTGCAAAGGTTATTTTTTCATTACATATTATTGCACTCATTACTTATTTTAAATGCATTACACTGGACTCTGCCAGTAAGTACTGGTACTGGTGAGTAAATAAGTAATAAGGTTGCAGTCAGAAAGAGCAATCTAACTGACCAGATATATTTTGAATGACAGCTCCTTATGTGTTTCAACATTATTTTTGTGCACTCATTTAAAGGTGAGAGCTGTCTGTTTTCCTTCAACACACATACCCAGTAGTTTCCTCTATCAAAGACATGACCATCAACTGAACGGGTAAAAGACATCCTCAGCTCTGTGTAAGATATGGGGGGGGGGGGGGTCTACAGCAAACTACAGCAGCCTTGGAGATAATAGTTACTCTTGGGCAGGCTGTATGAACACACGTGACCAGGGATGCACCGAATGCATTTTATTTGACCAATCCCAGTTGCCAATATTTTTTAAGCCTGACCAGCTGATTTTGGTCGATTGTGATATTCTTAGTTTAATAATAATTAGCAGACTAAACATTTTAATTTTTTTTTTGTGAACTCAGCTATTTGCAAACACATTTTAAACTGCCTTTTCAAATAAAAATGGATCCACAAGTGTCAAATTAAATTGGTCCTTTCAAATGTTTTTGTGAAAGGCCTAGTTCCTTCACAGACAGCTTTTTGTTCACGTCTTACACACTGCGAATTAAAATTCTTCGTCCCACACTGTAAAGAACCTCATTACAACAGAAATGCTTCCCATAAGCGTTTCACCTCTCCTATCACGCAGCATTAGTGGGGGGAGGCAGAGTGAGGGGTGGGGGCACGACTGTGAAAGGAGACTGAGGGGGGACCAAAAGTAACGTTAGTTTAATAAACTACTTCATCAGTTCATATAGACTGATCGGCTGATTGCTGATCGTGGTGAAAATCAGCCATTTCTGATCACTAGTCGATTGATTGGTGCATCCTTAGCCGTGACTTTAAGGATCCCTCACAAGCCAGAGAGTGGCACTGCGGGTTGTGGCGGCTTTCTGCTGGCAGCAGGCATCACCCTGGCAACTCACTAGGGGAAGATGAGTAAATTGCTCTCAAATTAACGCAGAATTAATAACACGAGTGATGGGATGTTAAATTAGGCAGTAAAACTGAATAACAGGCCTCTGCTATTATGGTTTTATCAAGAAATTTTAAGAAGAAATACACAGTATCAAACATTACTTTAAGCAAAAAGTATTTTTTTGTTTTTTATATTTTTAAAATATATGTAATACATTTCTGGATTTTTTGTAAGCTGTTTAGATTTAGCTGGTCTAATGAGTCCACAAGGCACTTTCACTGCCTTTACCCTGAAGTATCTATAATCGCTGCATATTCTTGGTCTCAGAGAGGTAATCTATCAGTGTGTTTAAGAAAAAAGCTTTTTTGCATTTAAACAGGCAAACACCTTGACTGGATGTGCACATACAGTGAACAAATTCCCCGTACTGTCCCTGTAGGGATCACCACCAGCGAATACAAAGACAGTCAAATCTTCAGTGATCATAGCTGTCAGGGTTGACATATATTTTTATATATAAACTCAATTAAATATTCACATGCAGTTAATGTCCATTAAAATCCCATTAGTGTCCAGAATGCTTAAGAGTGACCTCTTTGCTCAGAGTTCCCCCCACTACATTCATCCCCCCCCCCCCGTGGGCAGCCTGGCAGGGCTCTCAGAGCAGCAGAGGAGTTGCCCCACCTTGCAGTGCCTCATCTCAAAGCCATCATGTTACTGTGACTTAGCCTTTGCCGACCCTGCCCAGCTCACCCTCTGCCATGCAATTAATTCACCTGTGAAAAAGGCAGAGGGATACGTGAAACACTGGCGATCCCCTCCTGCAGTGCCCATCCACCAGCTCATCCGCAACACAGCTAATCAGCCTGGCCGGGAGGCAGTGCGGGCCCACCCACTTTCTCTCATTGGATGGCCGCAAGGAAAGGGGGGGGCAAATGTAAACTGACCCAATATACCAGCATGTACCTAATATCACCAAGAGGCTAAAAGACACAGCACTCAGACAGCCAACACATTAATACAAAGGAATGACAGGAGCATTATTTCTGAAAGCACCAAAGCTGAATAGCATTACAACAGCATAGCAGTCTTCTATGTATCCAGTGATTTCCTTGCTGATAGCACCAGGAACACTAGCTTTCTTCAAGGCTGGATGTTGATTTTGCCATCAGTGGAGCTCAATGAGGCATCTCCGGTCATGAGGACGAACTGCCCGCAGGAAATGCAGAGTGACATGCATCCATTACAGGTCTGAAAGTGGGACGCTGCTACAGTGGGTGTCAGCCTTTCCCACAAAAGGCATCTCAATCCACGGCTGGGGGACAGGGGTGTGGGACAGCAGTGTGACTAGCTAGAACCGACACAAACCTCACTCCTGTTATCAAGCTGACCGGATGCCATGAGCCTGATGGAGATCGACGGTAATCAAGATGCCCCTTCCAGATGCGATGTGGGGTTCCCTGTCCTCATGGTCCACACTACTTCTCACTGGGTAATAACCAAAGGCAGCCTGCCTCCACAATCAGCTGGTACGTTTGCACCCGAGTGAGGGCTCAGCTCCACCAACTGTCTCCAGGCCCCCTCCAAGTCTGGCCCATGGCCTGAGGTTAGTCAGGTCTGAAGAGGCTCTGTCACATGACCGGGGTCCCTCAAATAGGAATAGCAGCTGGCAGAGCACAGCTGAAAAGAGCCATGTCACCCAGTAAACCATTATTCAGCGCACACTAGTGTCACTCCATGGGGAAATGTAAGATCCCTCCGGTATGTTCACCTAACAAGAACAGGATGTTAGCCAAACCCGTATCAGCCATTTAAAGACAGTAACATAACAGTGTGCCATCCTTTTTCATTACAGACAGTGAACACTATACAGACTGTTCTCAACTTACAACTGGGCTCCATTCTAACAGACAGGTCATATATGTCAGAATTGGTATACACCGTGTTCCAAATTATTATGCACATGATATTTTTCTCTGATTTTCCTAAATAGTCGATGCAAATGACAGTCAGCATAACGTTCAAGTCATCAACCAATAGAGTATAATTTGAATGTTACTGAACAAACCTCCAAATGATAACAGTATTTTTTTCTAAAATAAAAAACTTAAGATGCACTGTTCCAAATTATTATGCACAACAGTTTCAAAACATTTTATAGGTTGTAAAGAACTGAAAATGGTCATTTATTGAATTAGGAGGTCATATTTACTGAAATCAAAGGCTATTTCAATCAAAAACATCTTAACAGGTCAAGTTACATTTCAACATAGGACCCCTTATTTGATAGCAGCTTCACAATTCTTGCATCCATTGAACTTGTGAGTTTTTGGAGAATTTCTTTGCAGGATGTCAGAATAGCCTCCCAGAGCTGCTGTTTTGATGTGAACTGCCTCCCACCCTCATAGATCTTTTGCTTGGGGATGCTCTAAAGGTTCTCAATAGGATTGAGGTCAGGGGAGGATGGGGGCCACACCATGAGATTCTCTCCTTTTATGCCCATAGTAGCCAATGATGTAGAGGTATTCCTTGCAGCATGAGATGGTGTATTGTCATGCATGAAGATGATTTTGTTACGGAAAGCACAGTTCTTCTTTTTCTACCATGTAAGAAAGTGGTGAGTCAGAAACTCTACATACTTTTTAGAGGTCATTTTCACACTTTCAGGGACCCTAAAGGGGCCGACCAGCTCTCTCCCCATGATTCTGGCCCAAGACATGACTCCGCCACCTGCTTGCTGACGTCGCAGCCTTGTTGGGACATGGTGGCCGTCCACCAACAATCCACCACTCCATCCATCTGGACCATCCAGGGTTACACGGCATTCATCAGTGAACAAGACTGTTTGAAAATTAGTTTTCATGTATTTCAGGGCCCACTGCAGCCATTTCTGCTTGTGACCGTTGGTTAGGGGTGGCCGAATAGAAGGTTTATGCATAACTGCAAGCCTCTGGAGGATCCTACACCTTGACGTTCGC
>JAAGVU020000019.1:10481208-10511437 GCA_011763525.2 Mormyrus iriodes
AGGCAAAGTGTAATTGGCTGGCAAGTCAGCACCCCCTCATAAGTTAGCACCCTAGTCGGCCTCCTACGTTGCCTATATGATATACCAGCCCTCAGATACAGTCCCACATACGTAATACGCGGTGGCCTCATAGGAAAGTTATGTATCATTATTATTATTACTATTACTACTTAATAGGCTTTGCTAAGCAGGTAAATTCATGTGGGCTTGTTCTTTTCATATTAAGACACATTAATATCAACTAGTTTTAAGAATAGTGGAATGTTACACTTTTTTTCTTCCTCCGTTTGTGGCGCCCCCTGGATGGATGGCACTCTTAGCATTTGCCTATATTGCCTATGCCACGGGCCGGCCCTGGCTCAGTGGCACGCCACGCCCTTCCCGTGTAACATACAGATGCCACCAGCAGCAGCTCCCTGACACTGGACCTGCTGGTGCAGCTGGTTGGATCAAAGCCAGATCCCTGGATCAGGTGGCTTTTAGCCTTGCTGCCTCCTAATTCCATCTGTCTTGCAATGTACTGTAAAGGTATGGAGTGGAAATAAAATATGCTACTGATAATACTAACATCAGCTATTACTTCTACTACTACCACTACTACTGATATTAATACTTCTACTACTAGTAGTACTAATATTAATACTACTAATAATAGTAACAATAATAATAATAGTGGCCTGTGTGACTTGCAGTTTCGCCGTTTAGTGCTCTTAAATGGCTCCTATGGGAGTGTGCTTGGGTGTGTGTGCCCTGTGATGGGCTGGCTTCCCGCCCAGGCTGCACCCCGGCCTGCTGGCCCATGCTGCCCGTGATAGGCTCCAGGCTAAAACATGAAGTACAGTGGAGAGACAAGCTGACTATCTGTCACGAGGTTACTGAACAGATAAGAGGCATAAAGGAAAAACAAATAATATGTGCCTTTAGCTCCACTGCTCAAGTGGGAAAATGTAGTAAAAACTACTCATTCACTTCTCAAAGTAATTATTGAAGTAATTAAATATACGTACAGGTTAGATATTAACAATTAATAGAACATAAGTGAATAAAGACTTCAATTAGTGATAAAACCCCATGCCATCTTTAATGAGGAAATAAAATAATAGAGGGAATGATTAATTATCAAAAAGCTAAGGTTAGACAGACCAAATAAGGCCTGAGGCTGAATGGCACATGGCCCCGCCCCTTTCTGGTCTCCCGACCCCCTAGGGAGGCACCCCTGGGTGTGGCCCCGTTACCTCAGTCAAGCCGAAGGGGGGGGCTATCGCTGGCCGGCACATCACATCCAGTGTATACCTGCTGAGCTTCACTCTGACATTTAAGCAAATCCTTTAATCTATGGTGCAACAGATGGTTTATAAAACCCTGAAATTTTCCCTTGTTTTATGCCAATTATGTGAACTCCTGATATGCCTTCACAGCTTTAATATACATTAATAACAAACATTGTATGGTAATAACAATCAAATATAATAATCATATAATGTTTGTTATTAATGTATAATAGAGATTTCAAGGCATGCTAGGATGTTGAGGAATACTTACATTCAGCTTATGAATGTTCCTTGAATGCATTATAAAGGTGCAGTTAATGTAAAGCATCACCATACACATACGTAAAAGTTAGATATTAAGAATAAATAAAACATAAGTGAATAAAGACTTCAATTAGTGATAAAACCCCATGCCATCTTTAATGAAGAAATAAAATAGAGGGGATGATTAATTATCAAAAGGCTAAGGTTAGACAGACCAAATAAGGCCTGAGGCTGAATGGCACATGGCCCCGCCCCTTTCTGGTCTCCTCACCCCCTAGGGAGGCACCCCTGGGTGTGGCCCCGTTACCTCAGTCAAGCCGGAGGGGGGGGCCTATCGCTGGCCGGCACATCACATCCAGTGTATACCTGCTGAGCTTCACTGACATTTAAGCAAATCCTTTAATCTATGGTGCAACAGATGGTTTGTAAAACCCTGAAATTTGCCCTTGTTTTATGCCAGGTACATAAACCCCTCAAAACACTGATTGTGTCAGGAGGCTTCCTGTCCATCAATATGTCCTACAAGGCTTTATGACAACAACAGTAACAACAACAACAACAACAATAATAAAATATAGCTGCAAGTAGCAATAATGGGGCCAAGCACACTACCAGGGCATGGTTGTCATGGAAACAACTTTATGTCATATTGTGATGGGTATGGCTATATGTACTCAACAGCAAATTTCATGTCAAATGACCAAAGATTGGCCAGGATATGAACGAACTTCCTGCTAGGCGGCTTCACTGCCAAATTTGGTAGGCTGTAACGGACAAATGGTTTTGAAATAAAAAATTTGTCTGATTGGAAAAGTTCATAAAGGTTGTTTGATGCTAAATGAGACTGCCACTTTGGAGAGAGGCAGGTTAGAGATTGGACGATTGTTGTTTATATCAACTGGTCCTAACTACACCAGTTTTTAGATTTAATGAAACGAGGCCTGACACTAGAGATCTATTTATCAAATGAGATAGGGGCAAAGATGTCAGGCAGACAGGTGTTTAGCAGATATGTGGGAGCAGGGTCTAACTGGTAGGAGGTAGAATTGTATCTTTTAAGGAACTCCATGACATAGGAGGCAGTAGTAAGGTGAAAATCAGAAAATGAAAGAATTTTCAGGAATATTGAGGAGGAAAGCCTTGTACAGTAGTGGGAGGTGGGGTTAGGGGTAATCCTATAAAGAGGGGCAACTGTACTTTGGAAGAAGTTAAGAAAAGTGTCACATTGCTGCAGAGTGGCATGTGGTGTTAAAAGATGAGTATTAACAAGTCTGAAACAAGCCCTTCAGCCTCAGAAAAAAGGGTTCTAGGCCTTCAGTTTAAACTATTGACGACATGAATATTAGGAAGTGTCAGCATCATTTAGAGCAGACCTATATTTCAGCATATGCTCACTGTAAGCTGGGGAATGTACAGTGAGGCCTGTCTTTTCATAAAGTGTTCTAGGTGGCGGCCAGTTGCCTTCAGGGCTCAAAGCTCTGGAGCTAAGAAGGAGAGGAATGGGAGAAGAGGACAGACCTGTGCTTATTGGGAGCGTGGACATCAAGAGCATTAGACAGATCATTGGTAAAGGTAGAGAGAATCTCAGTAGGGGAGAATACATTACTAACAACTGAGAGTGAAACTTGTTGAGAAGAGCTGAGAAGATTCTAACATTTACAGTAGGTGCTCACATCTTCAGTGCTTGGCCCCTAATAATAATATAGCCTGTACTGGATAGGTGGTTAGGGAAGAAGGATACTAATAATCATAATACTATAAATTATTGTTACCATGATTAAACGATCATCTGCATGCATGGATTGCAAAGCACTGATCACTGGCAACATGATGGCTGAAGGAGCTCTGCACCTAACCAAAGGTTTTGGTGGCCATCCTATCATGAGAGAGGGAGAAGGTGTGCTGACAGCCAGACGGGCTCCGCAGCCACGCAGTGTTTTGTGGAGCATGATGATGGTGTCCTGGTAGGGGTGGCATCGGTGCACAGGCATAAAAGTTCATGATACAATTGCCCCGATTAAAAAAGTGTGCACCTGATACAATTTGGGATCGTTTCCAACATCTTTGCATCAGTAAAATCCGATTCATTAAAAAGAAGCAGCATAAATGAAATGCTGACTTAGTTGAGGTACAAGAGACACAAATATGAGAAGTAAAAATGGTACTTTTTTTTAGTTAATCTATGATTTGCTCTCTGCTTCACAACCAGAGAAATAGAATCAAAGTGTCTGCACCATACTGAATTGCATGGCATCACGGTGGATCGCCTCATGTAGAACCAAATCGTGTCGAATCACACTGCATCTCAATCATATCGTATCACATTAGTACTTGCTTCATATGTATCTTTAGTGTATCGCCTCAGCCTTAGTGATGGAGATGCACATCTCTATGCTGTAATACTACATAATATAATGTTTTATATACACTAAAATATACATATGTGTGTGTTACCATTCATTTTTCATAAACAGCAATACAGCGATCCTGGAGCCTATCCCAGAAGGCAGAGGGCACTAGGCAGGGGAACATCCTGAATGGGTTGCCAGTCCATTATAGGGCACACAGGAAATTTTGAGATATATTTTGAGGAGAAAATCCACAAGAACACAAGAGAACATACAAAGGTCACGTACAGAGATGGGACTGAAAAAAAAAATATAATACAACAGCCCAAGAGGTCTGAAGCTAGGGTGCCACTCATGTATTCTCCCTAGCAAATGTATTCATAATTAAAGGGACTCCGAATACACTGATACACTACATGACTAGCATCAGTAAATCCTTTATGCTCAACCAACCATCCTTATCTGAGCAAGGTCATAGCTATCACCTTCCTGTTTTTCTGGATCACCACGACTCACTGAAATTGGAGTTAACAGGTCTTCTAGAAAAGCTGAAGCTGCTCCACCTCCTTCTCATGAACGAATCCATACTTCATAAGGTTCCTGTCAGACCTATGCCACAAGGGGGCGGTATGGAGATAGGCACTGGGACAGGGGCGGGAGTGGAGGGCTCAGGGTGCAGAGTGTAAGCCCACATTCTCTCATGAAAGCTGCTCTTTCAAAGAGTATAAAACCACACACGATGCCTCGGATGGCAGAAATCCTTCCCCCCGCTGCAGTGTAGGCCACCAGCACACAGGAAGAGCTCTAGCGATGGCGGCTTACGGGATGGAGCGCACCAGCAGCACAGGGAACAGTAGTACCATTTATGAGATGAGCAGTCGGGGAGCATGACCATCAATCATTCATGGTCCTCTTAAACAGATTAGCTGCAGTTCATGCGCATCGATGCTAAGACAATCCCCTGTGTGTGTGTGTTTGTGTGTGTGTGTGTGTACTCGTGCACGCCACAGGTGGATTGGGTTGGGGTTAAAGATAAAACAATCTGGGCATACTCGGGATGGGGTGGGGGGAGGGGGGCAAAATCCTCTAATAATTCTTTGGGATCTGCAGCAGGATTCTGACTGGCAGCCCCATGGATCAAAGATGCTTCCCATGGTCGACATCATAGTAGACTGGAATTGTGATTATTAGGAAAGTTAGGAATTTAGGAAAGGCTGCATAGCAAACATGCATTACCATCCTCCTAGTCACGGTATACTTCATGACCTTGTCAACACTGACATTAAAACCCACGAAGAGCACGTTCTTTAGGGTTTGGCATGATGTTCAGAACTATGCACGAGTTATAAACGCTGGCGATTACAATCTAGAATGCCCTGAAGACAAAGGCTTTATCATGATGTGGCTGGCTGCTCTTCTGTTCACAGAGATGAATGTGGTGAACCAAATGACAGCTCTTACTCTGCGACCTGCCTGTACCAGCATGGAATACACTCACTCCTCTATTACTCCTAAAGCACAGCCAGTATTGAGCAGCACTAGGACAGGTGCTGCTTGCCAATAAACATACACCCTGCTCCCCAAGCACAGATAAGGAGTGGGAACATTGACAGGTGATTATAAGAGGGATTTATTATTCAAAAACTGGAAAGTCAAAGGGAGGTGTGTAATGCAGCTATTTTGCCCTCTAATAATCACTATCAGTCAGCTGATTCATAACACCAGCAATTATCAAAACGGAAAATGAGCCGCAGTCAGGGTTGCAGTGTACTGCCGGACCTGCATCATTAACGTGGGAGGCTATCTAAAATTATACAAGTAAACAACAAAGACACAATGCAAATGAAAGTGCCTTTTCCCTATCATACAGGAGCACAAATAAATTAATTCATATAAGTAAGAGCATGTCCTCTAAATGATTTAGGCCAAGCAAATCAGATAAGAATCAGTGTTTAAAACAGGTAACAATTAAGGCAAAAACTGAATATACTGTTACACACTGCATGGCTGGGGAGGGGGTTAAAATAAACAGATAATCAAACAAACAAACCAAAGCATCCTGATTGGGCCACAGACAGTTAGCATGGAAGGTATGGATTCATTGGTGCATGAGCTTGGGGTGGGGCATTCTTCAGCTCAGTCAGTATAGACTCACCCCGCCATCCCTCTCCCCCGGGTGTGGAACAAGTGTCAGGCACACCTAGTCCCTAGCATGCGCCCCCCAGGCCAGCCGGTTAATGAGTCACTGTGTCATCCGCAACCTTGATGCCACTGCAAGCATGAAAAGAGGCCATTTCTAAATAGCCAGCCCTAAATTATTAACATGATTTTTCAAATTACGATGCAAAAATCAACCACTACCAGCACAGCCCACCTAAAAACAAAACACAGCACGACACATCATACGAAAGCCAGCATTTCAACTCCTAAAGGACACATGCAATATTTCTTTCATAATGTCCACTTAGAGTTATAACTGTATGCTCTATTACCTTTTCATAATAGGCTACTTAAAATATGCAATTTTAAAATGTTAATGATTTAGCTGTTTGTCGCTATTAACGCCTAAAAATGTTATATTTTCCAAACGGTTTTAAATTATCCATCCATCCATCCATCCCAGTTTCCATGGCCACTCACTTAGTATAGGGTCACAGTGAGCCTGGAGCCTTTTGTAGGCAGGGACACCCAGGATAAGAAGCCACTCTATCCCAGGGAATAATGGGGAATTTAGAGACACAAATTAACCCAACAGCATGTTGTAGGATCAAGGATGGAACATGCAAAGGCCACCCACAGCATGTATTTCATAACAGTACAGCTCAGGAAAAAAATTAAGAGACCATAGCAAGATTTTTTGTTTTTGAATTTATGGGTGTGTACCTGTGTAAAATATACATTTTTTGTCAAATCCAGCCTTCCCTGCTTCTCATTGATGAAGGGCTCTTTCCTGGCTTTATGGGTCTTTGGTCCTGTTTCTAGGAGCCTGATATGAATTATCCTAGCAGTGCACTTCAGACCACTTAATGTTTTCCATTCTTTTTGAGGGTCACTTGATGTCATGCTCCAAATCATGAGGCACTGCTAGACAACTTCATGGTTATACCTGGCATTGAAAAGTTGCTTCTGCCCTCTACCTGGCCTGTTTTTGGTCATTGCCAGTGTCTCCTGCTTCACCTTGTTCTTGTGTACTGCTGTCTTAGAAACTTTGAGCCTGGAAGCATCCTGTCATGCAGTGTAGCCTTCTGCCAGCAGAACCCACATTAAACCAGGGTTTAAAAATGCAGATTTTTAAAAAATACAGAGTAGTCTCTTAATTTTTTCCATAACTGTATAATAAGACGGCCAAGATGCTTGTCTGACTGGCAGCCAATGGGAAGGAGGAATGTAATCATTAAGCAAGCACATTCATCAGCGCACGATGGGCAGAGCTGTAGGGGGTACGGCACTCACTGGGGTGCACTGCCTGCCCCTGCCCGCCCCCTACCCTCCGAGGCCCATAATAAACGGCACCGTCCAGCTCTCGTTACTCAGTGTCTGCCCGGGCAGCGGGGAATGATAAAGGGTGCAAAACAAGGAGACGGATGATCACTAACGTGCAGAAAAAAGTCAATGTGAAAAGCACACGTGCAACAATGAGGCCTGTTTCCAAAGGGGAGATACCAAGAAGCCATACAGATCCTGGCAGTAGTGCTCCAGGATAACTGCTTTAACTGGTTTCTGCACCAGGACTGTTTTGGATTATCCAGTAGCTTACAAACCCAGAAACAGGTTTACTGACTGACCTCACAGAAAGTGAACAAACGTAACTGCATATTAACGGCATATTTATTTGATCTATATGCATGCTTTTGTACAGTTTAAGCTTAAAATTCATCAAAATTATTTTTGAAAACATTTAAAAATGCAAACTGGTGACAGCAATAAAATTATGTGTTCCCAAGTGATCTGTCAAAAAGAAATGGTGAGACAGACACATGTAGGTCATAACAGCTGGACAACTAGATCAATTTTGAAATTTCGCTCTTGATGCTGAGCAACCTTTGGCCCAGTGACTGGTTAATCACGGAATTATCGCGACAGCGTGAGGCCAATTTAGAACCAAAGCTTCAGATAACATAAATGAAATTTTTCATTGTTATTTTTTTTACATACTGGTCCATAAACAAGCAGGTAATGCTACACAGTAATACAGATGAAGTACGAGATCTTTTGCAGAAAGTAACTATGTTAATATAATAGTTAATTTTTAACAAACCACCAGCTGCTTTCTTTAGGTCTCTCTGTCTCTCTCTCTAGCATGTCTTTACAAAGCTGACAAAAAATCATTGTCTATACAAAGCCTCAAACATCATTGCTTCAGATTTCCTTATTGTTTAACACGGAATCATTGTCTTCAACAATGTGATGATTTCTTTGTACGTATAAAAATACTAATTTTTGCTGACATTCAGGAATACATACATCCGTTTCAGCATATATCCTATCAAAACAGATGAAATATCTATTTCTGTAGTTTTGTACATGATAATGAGGCCCAACTGCTGCTTCTTTTAATTGAAGTCATTGATGCCTGTGGGACAGCAGTTCCCCTGCTTCCCTGCTTCTTGCTCCTCCATCTGAATGAACAGTTCCATGTCACCCTCTGAGAGAAACCAATTCTGTAGTACTATCATAAGGCATATTAACTGCAATGTAGAAATGTGAAAGAGACTCATCAAAATCAGATTCTGCTCTGAGCGAATCCCCTCTCGAGATCAGTATTCGTTAGCATATCCATCTCAGGCTCAGTCACTGTCAAGCTTTCAGCTCTCTCTTTATCAATAGGCCAAGAAATGCTGAGATAACAAGTTCCTCTAACCTTCAGAGGCAGCACATCTCTATCCCAACAGCGACCCCAATTATAGCACACAAGATTTTTCCTGGGCTTCAGGATGTCGGGCAGAGTATAGC
This sequence comes from Mormyrus iriodes, assembly GCA_011763525.2. Taxonomy (NCBI): domain Eukaryota; kingdom Metazoa; phylum Chordata; class Actinopteri; order Osteoglossiformes; family Mormyridae; genus Mormyrus; species Mormyrus iriodes. The sequence goes on from JAAGVU020000019.1 coordinate 10,490,045, forward strand.
AGCACATGGCCACAACCCTGCTCATCCCCAAGGGCCTTGCGGGGTAACAACAGGAACAGAGCCATCAAAGTAAAGGAATGGCGGCCCTTGGATTCCTCACAAGCAACAGTGAACATTTTGAAAGATTAATCGATCTATCTTTCTATCTAACTGCTGTTAGGCCCACAGTCATATTGCATGTTCTGTGTTCATCTTACACATACTCCACTCAACCCATCACCCATTCTATTGCTCTCATTGGTGTTGCCAACTACAGATATCACTTGTTGATACTACGCTCAGATACACTATGGCTTTCCGTGGTTCTTCCTGTACATGTTCCCACTGCTTATCTGCAAATATGAGCTAATACTAAGATGCACCCCTGTACCTGAAGATGATTGAAAATCGCTGCGCTCATAATACTAACTATAGTCTAATGCACTGACTGAAACTTGCCATGCAGTATGCCTACCTTCCCATGATGCCGTGGCTTCCCTTGTCCCTCACTTCCTGCCACTGTCACACACTGGTCAGAAGGCTTCCCTGCAGAACTGGCTACCCACCTTATCCCTTGCAGTTGTCTTTCTCCATGCGCCTATTCCACCAAGGTAAATCAGGTCCATTTCTTTCTCACGACGCGTCGAGTCTCATGTCGACAGCACATAATTCTGATTTCATAACACCCGAGACATCCAAAAAGCGAGGCTGTGAAATGTAATTGACTCAATTATCCTGACCAATTGTGACGGTACATATTTCTGTTCCTATGCTGAAAACACACAATGAAAAGGCATGAAAAGGGGGCTTGGCAATTTCTCACGCATTCCAGAAATGCATCGCATTGACCTTGGCGTTACTGTCTAGCCTGATCCGGCGTCTTTACCCCTCAGGCTGACACAGTCGAAATCCATCCAGCTCAGTGGTGACCGTAATGCCCAACCGAGACTAATGTCTCAAAATCAACACATTACTTGAATGAAAAGACTACAGCCTCATCAAATTAAGTTATGGCTCAGTGGGAAAAGAGGAAAAGAAATAGAGAAAACTACTTGAGCTTACACACAGTGACATTTTCCAAAGCTGCTCTCTTTATGGAGAATGCCCTTTAGCATTCTGTCCAGAATCTTGTCAATTCCGAGTCTGATTCCTTATTCAGTCTATCACCAGCCCCAAGTGTTCACTGCCTGGCAGAGCTGAGAGGGCACCGCGAACATCGTGTCACTTTTCCAAAGGAATTTGCATCCCCAGGCTAATTGGTGACATTTGCTCAATGTGGTTCCTCAGGTTTCCCAGATCTTCTGCCGTTGGTCATAATTGCGAGACTCAAAAATTGAATGTAACATCACCTTAAAAAAACACAACACACTGAGATGGACTGAGTTATGTGACATAAAAACAGAAGCAACCATAAGTCCAGGCACTAGGAAATACCAAACACTGGTTGAATACTGATTCATCCATCTTCTATTTGTACAGGCCTCGGCGTCAATGAATACCTTAGATCCTTTTAAGGTTTTTAAACCTTTTCATTTTAAGTGTGGAAATTGTTGCTTAAAGTTGACATGCAGAGAGAGATTGACATACAAAGTTGTGTAAGCCTAGAAGGAAAAGAGTTTTTTTTTAAGTATATGCATTTTTGCATTTATCCTAGATAACAACAAAATTGCCAGAACTCACAGCTGAAGCTTTTACTATTTAGACCTGAATTGCTCATTTTTCTTGTGAATAAATGTCTTTGAACATTTCCTGGGCCTAAAAAATTGATCTTTACAGGGTCTTGGAAAAATATCAGTGCATCGCAATTCAAAAATCTCAAAACATTCTTGACATTAGATTAATAATAGACCTGCTTTTTCACTTGATTTCCATCAATTATATGTTGATGTCTAAAAATCCATCCATTGCACTAGCACCTACCCTGGTCAGGGATACGGGGGGCCAGGAGTTACTCCATGCAGCCCAGGTCATGCGGCTGCAATACAGCCTGGGCAGGATGCCAGTCTTTCGCAAGAGTCTGTGACACACAATCACCCCTCCTGCCCACTCCCTGAGAGCCTACTCACCCCCGGGCAATCCCATATTCCTCTTAGTCATACTCCTTGCTTAATTATTCCAATTAATTTACTCCAATTAATTCATTTTGTTCTTGGACCTCACTCCATTTGGCTCTATGTAGATTAAGAGAAATATGTCCGACGAGAGGCTGGAAAGGCCCCATTGCACAGCAACAGATATCCCCCGCCCCAACCCCCAATAAGATGCATTACTCACACTAATTACTGTACAGTTATTTATTTATAAGAAGAATGACTGATGTGTTTTGTTTGGCCAGTACCTCTGGTGCAGGGCAAATCAGACTGGAATTAGATGTGAATCGCTTGGGTCCTTAGTAAGAAAGGGAGAATCATGGAGCTCATTTGCCCAAACCCGGGGGAGGGGGGGATGGCGAGAGGGGGGCCAGCAGTAGTGGTCTGTGAGGCATGCAATGCCGAGTCTTTTTCATATCCCCACTTTCTGCTTGAAAGCGTTTGGCTTGGTGGACTGAAACCCACAGACAGGCCTGTTGGTGCTGATGAAGATCAGAGCGCTTGCCGTATCCTCAACAATACACCCGTGTATTTCTGCCATACTGTATATGCATGTGTATGTATTTATGTACACTCACACAGTATGTCAGTATGAGTATGCAAGAGTATGTTTCCAGAAATGTGTGTGAATTGGCTGCTGCTGCAGTGACTTTGAATATAGTTTAATCACTTTATATACATCTTCAGGGACGAATGTAAGCCATATTTCTGCCTAAAGTTAATACTAATTCAAAAAAAACCCTAAACCTCCACAGATGACAAGGAGTACATGCTGTCACTAGGAGCCGTGCGCAGATCCGGCCGAGGGCTCCTCACCCACAGAGCTCATCATGGTAGTTTTGCCTGAAAGATCTCTTGTAATGGTACTCAACAAGCAGGGGGCACTCAACCAGTGATATGCAGGACCTCCAGGATCCCTGGGTGGCTGGCTGAGCCAGACTCAGTGGCAGTGCTGACCTGGATTTTCCCCCATTCCACACCTCCTGTCCCCAGGGCATCAGTGAATAGGACTTGCCCCAGCACAGACAGACCTCCCCCACATGTCCCCATCACCCTTATCTGCAGGAGCGGGACGAGAAGGACTTGCCTTCACAATGGGCAGCCAGTCGATCAGAGGCCCTTGGCTAGGGGGGGAAGGTATTATGGGCGGCCAAGTGACCCCAGCCAACGGCTCCTCCCTCCCAGCCTCTTAAGTGCTCAGGCCGCCGTGGGGAATGCAGTGAGACTCATGACTCACTTCCGAGTTGGCCTGCATGATTGTCTGGGCGAGGCTACACGCCTACACTGCCTGGGCCACTGTGGCCCTCCCCGCTGGCCTGGGGGATCTTCAGCTTTACATGGATCATCCTCCCAGCGCTCAGCACACACAGCTTCCTTGCACTGGTATATTGGCAGTCATTGTGGGCCCCTACAGCTCCATGTTTCTGACTAAGCATGGAATCTCAAGCTGCCTCGGACTCCATTAGTGCCGAAGCTGGTTATTTTGTTTTGCAGAGGCAGGCTCCATGTTGCTATTAGTGCCAATAATCACTAACAAAAGGCCAGGGGCAGAGAGGAAGTGGTGCATCAAGAGACTGGCCATATGTAGGACTGGTGCTTCACGTAAAAAGCCGCCGTAGTACAATCACACAGGCAGTTTCCCGTCGCGTATCTGAAGCAGGGCATATCCTAAGGGTGACGGCCATGGCATCGTCCCACAGCCAGTAAAAACAGAGGAAAAAAGACTCATTCCCCAAAGACACTGTGTGCTGTAGCAACTTTCTTGTTAAAAATGCCAGCCATCAAGATAAACTTTTTTTTTTTCTACCGTAGACTCAAAGTCAGTGTCACCAGAATCCAGTCAGGGATCAGCGACAGTAAACAAACAAACATGGCTGACGCCAGTGAACATCTGAGAAGCCATTTAACACATCTTCCTCTTGGTTCTTCACTTTTAAGGCTGTGTGTGTGAGAGTTTGTGAGACAGCAAGAGGGAGAGGGAGAGAGAGAGAGAGAGAAATTTCCTCTGAACGCCAGATGAGTGATCAGCACAATGTTCTCATAAACCAAGTGGAAAAAAAACCCTTGCTTTTTCTGAGATTAGTATTTAGATTTCAGATTAGGGTAGATTACAGGACCTCATAAAAGAGTATACAAAACTGAAGTACACGGAAGGATAGAGAGGGAAACTAAATGAACTCACAAACCACTTTGAGCCATATATATGAGGTCTGATTAAGAAAGATTTTCTAAATGCTCACAATACATCAGTCTAAGTAGCTATGACAGAATACGGTAGCTAGAAAGCCAAGTTTAAGTTGTATTTAAAGCACCGTCGTAAGGTACCTGTTGTAGAAAAGTAACACTAAACACATCCAATGAAGTTTTAGGAAGATATTAGCATATGTCTGCATTCACAATACATATCACTGGGATGTCCCTTAATTAGACTGGTCATGCAGATTTTGTACTCTGTCAAATCCTCAAGTGAAGGGATGAGCCTGGGCATAGATCTATCAAAAGCCCTGTATAAAGTATAAAGTCAGAGAGTCAGCACACCCAGCTAGAATGTCACATGAGGACATGAGCACAGTGTACACCGCATTCAAAGCCAAGAAGATGGGGATTTTTAAAAGGCTTTTTTGCAAAACAAGTAGAACTATCTACAACTAATGTCATACTGGAGATATGCCAGGAGGCTTCAAGCAGAAGTGGAGCATGCCAGAATGGGCATTGATGCTCTCAGATGCTCTCAGATCTCCGCACATGAGAGGCACACCCCCACCCCCCTGGCGTGCCATCGAGACCTTTATCTCCCATTCCCTTTTCATTCAGAGCCCTTTTCTGTCAGGGCCGCGTTTCTATCAGATTATATACAGTCCGGGCCTCTGTGGAGATGAGGGGGATCGACCCGTAATTGATATATACGTTTACTTAAAACAACGTAACCTTTTTCCAGCCTCTGAGAGCCGGCGTTTCCAAGGGAACGGACAGTGTGGGTGCAGTATGTGTTTCTCCACAAAACATGATGCAGATACGTTCTGACCAGAAATACCACTGAGGAGACATGGTTACACGGGAGTATTTTAAAATGCATTAGGCAACAATGAGCTTCTACTACAAACAGTGAAAACAACCTCATAAATTTGACCTAGATAGATTCATGCAAAGTTTGCATGTAATGAAAGCTTCAACAGGTTAAAATGAGTTTAATTAGGTTCACTCACAGGAAGAAGCACCTAGACCCAGTGGCTAGTACTGTTTCATACCGTGGGGGTTGTGGGTTTGAATCCCCCCTCATTGCATGTGAAAAGACAGGGGATTGCACAGTCAGGTGAACTGGCATCTCTACAGTAAACTGCTCATATTGCATGACGGCGTGTGGCCTGAATGGGCTGGCATCCCAGTTCTCTGGGACAGGCTCTCTGTGACCCTGTACTGTAGCAGCAGTTACAAGATGGATCGTTTCAGAAGAAAACATTCAGAAAAGCATTTACTGTACCCACTCATAAAGTTACCAGCACATGAATTGTTTACTGCCCACAAAAACCTCATAAATAGTAGAACAAAACTAAAAAAAAACAAACTCCTAAATTTCATGGTAGAAAACGATATTTTAGGTAAACCAATAGACCAGCTGATGTAGTGTGATTCACTAGATGTGTTTTTGCTGGATAAAGTAGCGGAGAGAACACAAACAGCAAGTCAGCGTGACATGGGTAAATATATATGTGTGAGGCTGTGAAGTGCCTACATCCTGCAGACTAAAGGCCTCACGCTATCAAGCACATCTGGCTCCTGTTTCCATAGCTAGCAGGTGAGGACAATAAAAACAATAACAGCTGTGAGCCCTACGCAGGGACATGCCGGCCTTCAGCTCTGCAAGTGCTCTTGTCAGGCACTGAAACTTTAAACAGCTTTGTTTCTTTAACAGTGCTCTAAGATTTAATAAAGTTACATTTCATATCATATCATATCTCGCATGGTTCTGCTTTTATAAAAGCCTGAATTACTATTTCATAAGTAATCAAACAACATTAACAGAGAACAGCATGCAATCATGCCAAGACAGGGATGAATATTTTATAATCTGTCCCCTCTCCCAGAAATATATTTTATCTTCCCATTTTTGGCATGCAAAATTCTTACCAGAAGATAATAATAAATGAATGGATGTAATATCCAACAAATGTGGGCCCATTTTTCTGCAGTTCATGTTAAGTATTATTATTAATAACCAGAACTGCTATTAAAGCTAGTAGTCTCAAAGGCAGCAAGAACATCTGGAAAACATACCTTACCACTAACAAGACAGGGGCCCATTAGGGTAACTTTTATTAAGGTCAATCCTATATGTTTGTTTTTTTTTATTGCAATTATGGAATTACTGCTCTATCTCAAGGACAATAAAACAACACAATGTGTGCCTCCAGGGGTCTTTCCTTTGTGTAGATTAATCAGAACACCTGATTCATTCAGGCAGCAGGCAGATGCTACAGATCCCAGAGTGGCTGGGTGTGGCAGACGTCATATGCATGTTCACACAGACCCCTCGAAAGAAAACATGTGGATGTGGTGCTTCACTCAAAACGCCTAACTGCTGCATGGCTAAATGGAGAACGAAGGGCTTCACTATCTGTACTGTGTATATGCACTGTGCCTCTAACTGTCAGGTACTGAAGACGCATTACAGTGCCGTGTTACTACATATCAGTAAACAGCAGACTTTTTGAGAATTAAGAAGAAAAATGACCAAATAATTAAAAAATACACTGCGAAAAAAGACTACAGATACAGTACTACCAGAGCATTAGGATGCCATACTACCAGAGCCTTAACAAACAGCATAGATAGAGTACTCCCAAAGAATTAAGATGCAATGCTACCAAAGTCTTAACAAACGGTACAGATACAATACTCCCAGAGTATTAGGATGCAGTGCCATCAAAGCCATAACAAACAGTACAGATACAGTACTCCCAGACAGCTGACAACATTATAGATATTTTACTTCCTTAACACTAAGATGCAGTATTGTCACTCACATGAGCAATTTACTTAGGTAAGCAGTTACTCCTTCAGAAATCGAAAAGCATTAAGGTGAAAACAGTGTCCTTGGGTGGAATAACAGCATTCATGTGAAAGTGATCCCTCACATCTGACAGCACTGGACCTGAGACATTAGCATTCACCCTAGTCTAAGTACGCGCTCAGGCTACACCTCACAAATCAACTCACAAATGACACTCTTTGTACCAGCAGCGTGTGGCAGTCACATGGATGACGACCGAGAGGGTTAGGGTTAGGCTCTGGGACTGGCAGCATGGGACATGTAAACAGCCAAGCGTTAATCTGCCTCTCTATGTGATGGGTTCACCAGGTGCCTGTCAGAGCCATTTTCTGCATGAGCAGAACATTAGAGAACAAGCTGTGGAATGGAAAATCAAGGCCTTTAATGCTGTTACTCCAATGTTCCTCAATCAAGCTCAATAGCTCAACAGAGCACTGCCTACTCTTAACAATCCTTGGGTTTTTGCTATTCAAAATTTACAGGCCACAAAGCTTACATCTCTTTTACTTCAAGGCGATGATCTTAGAGGTACGAAGTGAGGTTCCTGAGGGGAATAAAGCTCCGTGTGTCAGCGGAGCTGCAGAGCGGTGGACATGCGTGATATCCCAGCTTCGAAAATAACGAGAGGATTTAGATAAGCGGTACTTTTCCACATAAATCCGCTTCTCTGGGCAGAGACTAAACCGCCCTATGGCTCTGCAATGAGAAAAAACTTTGCTCTTTCATAATAATCATATAATGATAATAGGATTACGCAATTGGCTAAAGTCAGACATGACATAAAAGGCTTTAGGTATCGAATGAGATTTCATTTAGATAGTGGGCTGATTCTTAAGACAAAAAAAAATGGACTTTTATTCAATTTTCCTTTCGGCAGAAAATCTGTGGCAGAAAATAGGACCCCCCCCCCGCAGATGCCTAATGCAGTTATATAGTCACTTTCATCTTTTCTTCCATCTCCCAAAAGGTCCCCTAGTCCCACATGTCCATCCGTCAATGTCACCAGATGGATGTGTCCATAGCTGGGCGGAGATGACGCAGACGAGGAACCGCCTAGCTCTTTCTTAGCCCCCCCCCCCACCCCCACGGCCCGACTTATCACAAAACCACACAGATGTCAGCTGTCACTCTGGAAAGACACGATGGGTCTCCAATCCGGGCGAAACCCCAAAAGACAAGAGAGCCATGACGCTAGTGAAGATTCGGTGTGGCAAGCCCATGCATCTGATTGGAGGGGGTGGCCCCGGAGGCTGGGGCTCCACAATTGATCACGTTACCCCTGTAGGTGAAACGGATGGGGCTGTTCAAGGCCCCCCGCCCCTCTGCCCTCGTGCCAGCAACCCGCACCCCTTGGAAAGCCTGTAATTATTGGCAAACACCCGAGCGACGGAATGAATCAGACATCATCGTGGAGACGGCCGTGCAACCTGAGAGGTGAGTAACTCTGAGGCACGCAGAAGGAGTGGCTCGTGGCACCGTGGTACCAGCACTAATTGGAATTCAAAAGCATTAACGGGAAGACCGCTGCAGTTTTATTGGAAAAGCTGGAGTACACACAGAGCTCCAGCACGGAGAGACCCGAAACGATTTAGGAGAGCAAAAATCCAATACACCTCGTCGGAGTTAATGGCTGCATCGACCCCCCCCCACGCTGGATGGTGGAGATAAACGAGGTGGCTCAGCTGATTCGCTTGGTGGTGGGGGGATGGAAATGGGAGGGTGGTATCAGGCATGCCGCTGCTGTGTGTTGTGTTGCTGTTTAGGAGCTCCTGTCTGCCTGATGAGCGGGTCAGCACTCTTTCAGAGACCCCCTCCCCTCAAGCTGAGAATGTGCACTTACTTCAAAAACTTTCACCCAAAAACATCATTGAGAATATGGGAGATGAAGACAGGGGACTTGGTGGTCCTGCATCTTGTCTGTCCTGATCACTTTCTGCTCAATTGGCAACACCAAGGAATCCATTCCAGAAAATTGAAATAGCTGAAATATTTGACCCGTGGTGTTACAGAAGCAGATTTCCAGCGTGACAAAAGAAAATGAAAATGCTGCAAAAAAGACAACCCCTGCATTCAGAAGAACATATTTCCAGGTATGGAGGAAGGGTGTCGTGCAGTTGTAATTAACCTAAGAAACAAAGTGGAGGACAGTCAAGGAGATTTTGCACATCTCAAAGGAAAAATGACCATGACATCTCCACCCACCTCACAGGCTCCTGAACCCTAGGAGCTGCATTACTTTTGGGGATAATGATCTCTGTGTTAACGCTTCCAGGGGGTTTAACGCTGATGGAAGTAGGAAGTGGAATTGGCAGAAAGTAAGGTGGATTTTGTTCTGAAAGTTGGAGACATCTGGGCTGAGACTGGCAGCATTAAGGAAATGCAAAGCCAAAGACTCTTACTAGCCACTCCCACCCACTAGGGTTCACTGTGATCTCCCACTTGCCTAATGAGATCCACAAAATCCATCCATCCATCCATGTTCTGTAACCACTTATCCCATGTGGGGTCACGGGGGTTCCAGAGCCTATCCCAGAGGCTGCGGGCACAAGGCAGGGAACAAACCAGGATGGGGCACCAACCCATCACTGGGCACACTCGGGAATTATCTGTGGTTTCCTGTTTTTCCCCAAGCAAAATGTACTCAGACCAATAATTTTGTATGACTGTTTTTAAACAGTCCAGTTGTAATTGGGGATTGATCTGGACTAAAATTAGGTCGTAAGAGAAGGATTCAAGCAAAACACAAACTTGCCTAATAATTCTGCCCACAGTGTATGGCTGTCGCTATGGAAGCAGGCTGACTGGTGCATGACAGTTGTCCAGAGAGAGCCTGCAGGGAGCTTCCACGGATGGGCTCAGATGTTCACTTGCAGCAGCAAAAGTCTGCGTGTAACAAAGTGAGGACATTCTTATACAAGGAAGCAAAAAATGTACAAAATCAGAACATTAAAGTTTGCTTCCTCCATGAGGGTTTTATGTTTTTTCCAGGCAATATTTTTCAAGAACAGCCTCTTCTACATGCTGCTAGGTTTGTATGGTGGATTTAGCGGCGGGCAGCATGGTGGTGCAGTGGTTAGCACTGTTGCCTCACACCTCTAGGATCAGGGTTCACGTCTCTGCCCAGGTTCCATGTGTGTGGAGTTTGCATGTTCTCCCCGTGTCGTCGTGGGGTTTCCTCCGTGTACTCCGGTTTCCCCCCACAGTCCAAAAATATGCTGAGGCTGATTGGAGTTGCCAAATTGCCCATAGGTATGCATGCATGTGAGTGTGCCCAGCGATGGGTTGGCACCCCATCCTGGGTTGTTCCCTGCCTTGCGCCTGCAGCCTCCGGGATAGGCTCCGGACCCCCCGCGACCCATATGGAATAAGTGGTTATAGAAAATGGATGGATAAATTTGCTGGGAGTAAAAGAAAACTTCCAAAGGCTGACCAACTTTTGCTAAAAATTACCTCCAGGAATAGTCCTTGCCTAATAATTAATGCACGCAGTGTATATGGTTTGTCGAAGAAATGTATTTCTCTATTATCTCTCGCCCTCCTCTGGCATGGCATGGAAGTTTCCTTTGGTCAGGGTAAATGTGTAGAATATCAAACAAAGTCAAATGAATGTGAATCACACTCACCTTGCCAGAAGCCTCTCTAGACCGGAAGCAGTGACAATGATCATGAGCCAATGGGTGACACCCAGTGCAGCGTGTAGGACGAGCCACTAGCGTTTAGACTGGCTGGCGTTCAGGGCAGAAGAGGGCAGCTGGCGTGGTTTTCAGCAAGATACAGAAAGATGCTTCTCAAAAAGAGACTCGCGTGTCGGCGGACGGCAGCTGCAACGAGGCTACTCCCAGCATCCTGCACTCAACACCGTAGTCAGAAACACGCCATCTTGTGCCAGTCTACTCTGAAGGTAAAAGACAATAGCCGCTGACCCATGGGAAACAGGAGCACGGGGGGAGGGCAATGGTCCTACATGTACTCTCATTTTCATCACCCCCTCCCCCAACCTGCACTTCCCAACAACACAACAGTATCGACTCAATCTGCTTTTAATTAACTTAGTTAAAAGGCCTTTTGGAGCTGCTGTCATAAGGGGGTGTTTTCTTTCCATACTGGGGATGGTGACGAAAAGAAGCACCCCATGGGAACTGGAGCTAAATGGAGAAAGTCGATGAATGGGGCAGGGTGCCAAGACAAAGAGAGGCAGGCGGCGCAGTACGCACCCGCTCATGTAGCAGACAGCGGGAGGCGCAGGGGGCCTTAAGCCCTGCTAGCATCACACACAGCAGCACCTTCGACTGTTCCACGGGCACGGGCAGACGACTTGGTGAGCCGGTGCCCCCCGCCTGCTAGCGACGCATCCTTCTGGCCAGTGTCAGCGCTCACAAACATGCATCATGTACTATCTGTGTGTTTTTCGTTTATAAACAAACAAGATTACAAGTAATAACAAACACCACAAACAGGGATTCAACAAAAGAATATAAACCACTGATCTCCGTTTTCCCTTTTGGTTCTGCAGTCTCGACAAAACAAGGAAGTCAATGAAAAAAAAGAATGACGTAGCAAAGGAAAGGATGACAGGATCGAGGTCCTGTTCTCTTGACTTGACACTGGTCAGCTTCACTCTTCTGCTTTATCTGCTGTAACGTTCCACCAGCAGCCTGACCCCTTTTCCACAGCCAGGGTAGAGAGCAAGTATACCCCGTCTGCGCAATGCCAGAATGTTCTGGGAATCTGCCGGGTTTGAGCCGGAACTGATAGTGGCGATTAAATGTTCTGCACGGAAGCGCGCTGCAGGATGGCTGCCAGGCGCTTGTGTCGCTGGCGGCCGGCGGCCCGAAGGAGCCCCCCGCTCTCGCTGCGGCCAGACGAAGGACCCACAGCGCTCACAGAATCACGCTATCAGATGGCGCTGAATACAGATGAGCCGCTCTGGACGGAAACCAGCATCTCGAGCAGCAGAAGGATGAGCGCAGCCAGCCGTATTAATCCCCCTTTCCAATTCTCTGCTATGATTGACACCCCGCTGGTCTGCGCCTCTCAGATCGCATCTCCAGCGTGCCAGCACGGGGCAAGATCACTGACCACCCCAAGGGTCCCCTCTACGTGACTCTGGCATCATTTCAGGCAGGCATGAAGAGAGGCGTTTCCAAGAAAATCTTTACCCCAGAAAACAGCAAAATGAGCAGCGACGGTAAAGTGTAGTCCCTCAGAATTCAATCTTTAAACGCTAAAGACCCCACCGCCTTATGCTGCACTGTGTTTTTGGGGCCTATACCATCTCTCCTATCTTGTTTTCTCAAGAAAGGCTACTTCAGATTAGCATCATGCTAAAGGGCAGGATGGTTATAGCTTAGCTCTTCAGACATCTCTACATCTACACCGCGTAGAGGTTCGGTCGAATGCTGTGGTAAACTTAAACTTCACCTACCTTTCATGCCAAATTTGGAGGGTCGGCCATATTTGTTGATGAGGACGAAGAGAAGGACCAAAAGCACACAGGCAAAGCCAGCAAGGCCAACCGCTATGGACACCTAGAGGCCAGGGAGAGAAGGGCTCTTTTAGCTGACTGACCAGCACATCGCATTGATGTCAGTATGGAAATGGGGACCACTCGCCTGGGCTCAGCTTGCTGAGCCACACAGCTGCACTGGCAGTGACCTGCTGAAAGCACCTGAGATCTACGGTGGCTCTGATAGCTTGGGCTGCTGATATGCCAAACCTGAACCTACGCTCCGTGAGACGGCCTACTCCCATTACTTGAAAAGAACAGCACAGGCCTAGCTCACAGGTTATAGGTGGGGGCACCAGGAAGCCGGAGCAGGTGCTTAACACACAAGGTCATGCCAAGGAAAGGCAACGTGATGGTGAAACTCGACGGCACTCCTTAAATGGCTCACACTTCCAGACACATGCCTCCAGTGAGTTTTTAACAATTTTGATTCAAGCTTCTCTTTCCGAGATTTTAGAACCTAAAAACAAATCTGCTCCGGGACGCCATTTCACTGACAACTCCGCCCAAAAGACTCCTCTTTCAGTGAGCCGTGAATCAACATTTGTTTATTCACATGAATAATGTTGTGGGTAATGGTGCAACCTTTGTAATAAAATTCTGTGGCTTTTTTTTAAATGTTTCTCTCTTTTGGCTCTTGCTATATATTCATGAGTCGAGAGAGTAACACAAAAAGCCTTTTCATTAAGCCACAGAGGAGTGGAAAAGGCAGAGAAAGGTTTAAATTTGAGTTTGAAAGGCAGAGCGGAGCTCAAATCAGGCTTTCGTCACAAAACCAGTGGAAAAAAAAAATCACTGCAGCATCTGACAATTCTATGTCTTTGTCTATCTCTTTGTTTCACTCATAAATTAAAACAAGAGAAGCCCTGAATACCATTATTTCAGGCAGAAACTTTCATGTAATTAAGACCACGGAGCAATAGAAAGGTTGCAGTCCCCAACCGAACACTTGCTTCACCATTAAAACTATAAAATGGGGCAATAATCTCTATATGGACAATTACTGCGCACACAGCTGGGTGAAATTACATTTTTAAGAGCCCGCCGAACACAGAGGCCATAAGGGAGAGGACGGCAAGTGGGTATTACAAGGTGAATTAAAGCCCAAAACGAGATAGATAATGATGCAGAGTGCTGCAGAAAGGCCACCGACGCCGCGACTCACCCCAAACGTGCCCTCCTCCGGCCGGTGTGTGACACTGGTCGGCGTGGGAGTCTCTGAAAAAACACATTGGAGAGAAGCCTCCTTTGAGTAAGGGGAAGAGCCCGCTAATCAGGACTGAGAATAGCTGTGCCAGCATGGGGAGCTGGTGGCATTGCAAATACTACGAGTTAGCTCACAGGGAGTGATAATTACATCTGGCCGGGGCACAAGCTGTAAACATGCACGGACATGCACACATACAGAGATCAGTAGGAGAAACACTGAATCCACGTTCGGAAGCATGAAAGACAGGGAGATCTGAGACAGGGGCGAGGCTACAAGTACAGTGTGGCATGGCCTGGCCCTGCCCTGCCTGGCCCTTCCCTGCTCTGCCTGGCCCTACCCTGCCCTGTCTGACCCTGCCCTGCCCTGCCCTGCCCAACCCTGTCCTACCTGGCCCTTTCCTGCCCTGTCTGGCCCTTCCCTGCCCTGTCTGGTCCTTCCCGGTCCTTCCCTACCTTCCCCTGCCCCACCCTGCCCTGTCTGGTCCTTCCCGGTCCTTCCCTGCCTTCCCCTGCCCTGCCTGGCCCTTCCCTGCCCTGCCTGCCCCTACCCTGCCCTGCCCGGTCCTTCCCAGTCCTTCCCTGCTTTCCCCTGCCCCACCCTGCAATGTTCGGCCCTTCCCTGCCCTACCCTGCCCTACCCTGCTCTGCCTGGCCCTGCCCTGTCTGGTCCTTCCCTGTCCTGCCCTACCCTACCCTGGCCTGTCTGGCCCTGCCCTGCCCTGCCCTGCCTGGCCATTCCCTGCCCTGCCTGGCCCTTCCCTGCCCTGTCTGGTCCTTCCCTTCCCTGCCTTACCCTACCCTGCCCTGTCTGGTCCTTCCCTGCCTTCCCCTGCCCCACCCTACCCTACACTGCCCTGCCCTACCCTGCCCACCCCTTCCCTGCCCTGCCTGGCCCTTCACTGCCCTACCTTGCTCTGCCTGGCCCTGCCCTGCCCTGTCTGGTCATTCCCTGTCCTGCCCTGCCCTGCGCTGCCCTGCCCTGTCTGCTCCTACCCGGTCCTTCCCTGTCCAGCCCTGCCCTACCCTACCCTGGCCCATCTGGCCCTGCCCTGCCCCACCCGGCCCTACCCTGCCCAGCCCTTCCCTGCACTGTCTGGCCCTGCTCTGCCCTACCTTGCTCTGCCTGGCTCTTCCCTGCCCTGTCTGGTCCTTCCCTGCCTTCCCCTGCCCAGCCCACACCTTCATCACTGGGCAATGATCACAGTCAGCTCTTCGAGCAGCTGCAGCAGAGGCAGCTCGCTGAAATTTTAAATTCCATCTCTTATGACTTTGGGCAGGTATATTTGCTGTATTGGGGGCAGCGTGTGGCTCAGCGAGCTAAGCTTCTGTGCCTGTAATCAGAATGTCACTTGTTCAAGCCCAGCCTCAGTTTGTCTGTGCCTCCTTCAGCAAGGCCCTTAACCCCTAGCTTCCTGGGCGCCACAACAGATGGGTGCCCTTCACGGCTGGCTTGCTCTCACCTACAGAGAGCAAGTTGGGGAAGGTGAAAAGAGAATTTCCCCACAGGGATCAATAAAGTATCAATTATTATTTTTGCCTTTCCTTAATTACTTACTGTCCTGCATGCCTTCATTCCCAGCCTTTCCCACATGCTTCCACTCACACCCATTCCCACATACTTTCATTCCCAGCCTCTCCCACACACCTCCATTCCCATTCTCTCCCAAGCGCTTCCATTCCCGACCTCTCCCACACGCTTCCATTCCCGGCCTCTCCCACACGTTTCCATTCCCGGCCTCTCCCACAGATTTCCTTTCCCGGCATCTACCACACACTTCCATTCCCATCCTTTCCAAGACGCTTCCATTCCCTTCCTCTCCTACACGATTCCATTCCCGGCCCCTCCCACACGCTTCCATTCCCATCCTTTCCAAGACACTTCCATTCCCATCCTCTCCCACATGCTTCCATTCCCGGCCTCTCCCACACGCTTCCATTCCCATCCTTTCCAAGACACTTCCATTCCTAGCCTCTCACACACACTTCCATTCTCAGCCTCTCCTACACGCTTCCATTCCCGGCCCCTCCCACACGCTTCCATCCCCATCCTTTCCCAGACGCTTCCATTCCCATCCTCTCCCACACGCTGCAATTCCCATCCTTTCCAAGACGCTTCCATTCCCTTCCTCTCCTACATGCTTCCATTCCCGGCCCCTCCCACAAGCTTCCATTCCCATCCTTTCCAAGACACTTCCATTCCCATCCTCTCCCACATGCTTCCATTCCCGGCTTCTCCCACACGCTTCCATTCCCATCCTTTCCAAGACGCTTCCATTCCTAGCCTCTCGCACACACTTCCATTCCCATCCTCTCCCACACGCTTCCATTCCCATCCTTTCCAAGATGCTTCCATTCCCTTCCTCTCCTACACGCTTCCATTCCTGGCCTCTCCCACACGCTTCCATTCCCGGCCTCTCCCACATGCTTCCATTCCCATCCTTTCCAAGACACTTCCATTCCCATCCTCTCCCACGTTTCCATTCCCAGCCTCTCCCACACGCTTCCATTCCCATCCTTTCCAAGACGCTTCCATTCCCATCCTCTCGCACACACTTCCATTCCCATCCTCTCCCAGACGCTTCCATCCCCGGCCTCTCCCACGCGCTTCCATCCCCATCCTTTCCCAGACGCTTCCATTCCCATCCTCTCCCAAGTGCTTCCATCCCCGGCCTCTCCCACGCGCTTCTGTCCCCATCCGCTCCCAGACGCTTCCATTCACAGCCTCCCCCATGCGCTTCCATTCCCAGCCTCTCCCAGACGCTTCCATTCCCATCCTCTCCCAAGTGCTTCCATTCCCGGCCTCTCCCACAGGCTTCCATCCCCGGCCTCTCCCACACGCTTCCGTCCCCATCCGCTCCCAGGCGCTTCCATTCCCAGCCTCCCCCATGCGCTTCCATTCCCAGCCTCTCCCAGAAGCTCCATTGCCATCTTCTGCCACACACTTCCATTCCCGGCCTTTCCCATG
The DNA here is from genome assembly GCA_011763525.2 of Mormyrus iriodes. Lineage (NCBI taxonomy): Eukaryota > Metazoa > Chordata > Actinopteri > Osteoglossiformes > Mormyridae > Mormyrus > Mormyrus iriodes. The sequence goes on from JAAGVU020000019.1 coordinate 10,506,844, forward strand.
TGCTTCCATTCCCATCTGCTCCCAGACGTTTGCATTCCCAGCCTCTCCCACAGGCTTCCAATCCCAGTCTGTCCTACACACATTCATACTTTGTGAACATTACTTCTCTTCCGATAACAATCTGTCTAAAAAGACCAAGCTACTTCCAAGTACTGAAAATCACAAAAGGCTCTAACAGATTCTTCTAGAATATTATCTAACAGGTTATTTTGCCCACCAATTCAGTTTTTACCCATTTATACAGCTGGAATGGTTCAGGTCAAGTACTTTACTTAAGGGTCCAAGAGCAGAGCGTCACTTACCATCTTGCACCATGAGTGACTGCTTGATGGGCTCAACACAGTCCTGCTGCTTTTGCCCGTAAGGTGGCTGAGCTTTGACACTAATCGTAACCCTGACACTAATCCAACAATGCAACACAGCATGAGGCTCATAGAACTAATGGATTTACCAGCATTTCCATCTCGGTTCTCTGTCAAAATTCACTTATTTTTGTATTTTGATTAAGAATATTCCAAAGCAGGGCTTAAACAATTAATCTCTTTATTCAGACTTCATTTCACTCATCTTCTTGACCCCTTCCTTCAGACAGCACACGCCCAGTTGGACCATGGCCAATCAGATCACTCACAGCCTCACGGAAGTCTTGGAAACATTTGCAGCCCATCTCACGGGTTGCGCTTGTTCCTTGCTGAGTTGCATGAAAACTTTTTGATTCACTGTCTCTGGTTTCTTAAATCTTGCCCATCTACAGCCCTGCTTACGGACCGCAATTCGGTTTTCAGAATCCGTATTATCCTGGACCCTGGGTCCCTGCCCCTTGTGCACGTTTTTTCCTGGATCACTTATGTTCTGCATCTTGGTTCATCAACCACAACGCTGCACTTGGATCCCCAACCTCATCATTACACTTCCTTACTATATAATCCTGCTTATTATCATTATGCACAAGAACATCAATAAAGCTTACCTTCATAATCTGAAAATAAAGGGAGAGAGACAGATAAAACATATTAAATATGACCTCCAATGGAGCAAACTCAGCATAAAACAGCATGATCCAGAAATAAAAGTAAATACGTGGACATTAAATGAAACAAACTGCACAATTTCTCATTAATGTTCTTTGAAAACCACTGTTTTTACTGCTGTAATTCTTAGACACTGGCAGTTATCCCTACACAGCATGAATGTGGCTTATGTGCCATGACAGTGCCTACGGTGATGTCACCCAGTACAGCGCAGTACGTACCTCCCAGGAAGGGCGGGATCAGGAAGTGCCCGTACACGGTCTTTGTGGCTGTGCCCAGGAAGTTGGTGGCCTCCAGGGTGTAGTTGCCATTGTTGTGGTGTGTGGGGTTCTTGAAGGTGAGGCAGCCTTCCAGGTAGTCCTGGAAGGTATCCATCTCCGTGTGCACATACTCGTTCTGCAAGATCTCCTTGCCCTTGTAGAGCCAACGCAGGGTGGGGTGGGGGAAGCCTCGCACGGTGAACTCGATGCAGGTGTCGTGTCGCCGCTCGGGCTCATCCAGCTTCAGTATGGTGGGAGGGACTGCCGAGAGAAGGACCATGAGCCTCAGGGGCGGTATCTCCCATAAAAATGGCAGGCACAATGGCATTTAAACCCCCCATTCCATTATACAAGAGCTCAGGTGTCCGTATGGTCACCTCTGTCCCAATATATTGCACATGTTCATCACAATAAATTCACGGATTGCAGATTTAACCACAGAAGCAGAAATCAATAAAAAAAAGCTCTTCTGGTCCGAGTCTTTAATTAAGTATGTTGAAATGCTTACTACAATAATAGTTTAAAATCTAAGGCAGTCAATGGTTTCAGAAAGTAGCAGAGACTAATTTGGTTTCCCTCCAAATTAGCTGCCCGTTTTTTTTCACCCTTTCAAAAAGTACCTTCCTGATTTACTCTTTTTAATCTTTCCTTTACTTTACCTCACCCATAAAACTGGTCCACTCACCCATGGAGGTTAATTTATTATGGCATACATTTGGCATCTACCTTGACCAACCTACTCAGGACAAGATATGCTTCAAACGGCGACCATGCGTGCAGAAATCTGAAATCTTCCAGACGGCAAATAGACCCGGGGACACAGAGATGCAGGGACGCAGCAGCAGCTTTCACTGACATCCATGGGATAAGAGTGGCAGGCAAACCAAGTAACTTACGCAACAGATTTTGCTCTCCAGCTAGCAAGGTGTAAACCAAAGAGAGGACAATCAGATGATTATTTTCAGGTTAGCAGAGGTGCTGCTCCCCTCCCCCAAAACATCCACACCATCAAAATGGTGATGCCCTCAAAATGCGTAAGAGTGAGAGCTGACCTACTCTATCAGCAAGTAAGGTTCTGAGTCTGTGGCATAACTGAACGAGTGACATCAGGCTCCTCCAAACTACACTGGGTAAATCCGTCTTGGCTAAATCACAGTAGAAGCAGCTGAATCACTCCACTACTCAGGACACTTGATTCAACTTTGATGATTTAAAAGATGCAAAAAGCTGAGCAGTAACCCCATTTTCTCCCAGTTTTTTCATTCAGAATGACTACTAATGGAAAATATGTTAATTCATCCCTATACAGCAGGATGTATTTCATTTGCTCTTATATTCCTACATATTAATGTCAGATTTTCATCTGATTGGAATTTAATAAAGCACTCATGCAAACTGATGTCTTTCTACTTTGTAATTTGTAAAAAAAAAAAGAAAAAAAAGACAATTCACCTCACGCCGCACTCACTTTCAAAGCCACGCCTTCCTTCTGCACTAAGGAGGTATAAGGTTAATGTATTTTGTTCATGCATTTGCAGTAATTAAACACATCAGTGACTCGGATGGAAGCCAGTCACACAGAAAAGCCAGACATCATTTCACACGGGTGCATATACAGCGCCTGGAAATGGTGTGTTTACATATATGTGCACATTACTGCACATTGCTCACATGATCCAGCACAGGTGCCACTAAGAGAGGATCAAGGGATCAATTAGCCAGGGAGTGAGATGTCTGTAGCTGTTTTTTATTTACCCCTCAATCAGGTGAATAGTTCAGATCCAGAGAGTAAAACTCTAGACCATGATTTTGATTCAACAAAACAGTTGAGTACTCTGTGACATTCACGATTTTCTTTATACTCAGATGGTTGGTTGAAACAAAATCTTAGTCTGGATTTTTGCTTTCTGCCACTGAACTATGCACCTCTGCCTGCAATGAATTTGCGGTGTGTTTGTTTTACTTGTAGGTGCACTATGCACAGCAGGGCTGTCACAAAGATGTGCAGGACCTTTCAGAGTGACAGGTTTCATTTGCCAATTACATTACATTTATTTAGTAGATGATTTTGTCCAAAGTGATGCACAAGTAAGGATCAACCTGGAGCAGTTGGAGTTAAGGGCCATGCTCAACGACCCAATCGTGATATGATTACTCAGGATTATTCCACAGGATGTGAACCAGCAACCTTCAGGTTCTAACACACAGAGCCACACAGCAGCCATCCCCCCTCAGGGATGAAAACTCATCCCCACACAACTCCTGCATTCACCGCGAAGCTGAGCGGTGTGTGTTACCACCGTGAAGCTGAGCGAATGCCTGGTGTGTGTTACCACCATGAAGCTGAGCGGACGCCAGGTGTGTGTTATCACCATACCGGAGGAGCTTGCACCCCATCCTACAGCTTCCTGTTTTCCTGATATTTCCTAAAGCCTTCAGCGAGTGACCCACTCTGCTCCCTCACACAATCACAGACGCAGGCTAACACCGTCTCCATTCCCGCTGGAGTCGTAATTGTTGTTGTAGCACCACACAGCGTCGATACATATTGGATACGGGGAGTATTACATTTCACCTCTGTTGGACAACACAGTTCCCCGTAAATATAAATATCTCCAGAGCGATTACACTTGTATTACCCTGTAATTTTATCCAATCGACGGCAGAGCTGCAGCCTAATGACTGTGTATTTGATGGGCCCTTAAACACCATCTAACATTTGCACAGCTTGTGTGGTTCTGTCACGCCACCCCATGGTAACGTCATATCACAATGACATGCCACAAAACCCTGCACTCATCAAAGTTCATTATATTAGTTTTAATTTTTTCACATCACCCACTGGACTATGGACACCGCTTTGGCCTTTTAGGTCTCTTTTCACAGGATTCATCGCACCTCACCAGGTTTTGACGCATCACACGTAACCTCAAGCGATCTGAAAAAACAACTGTGCCAGTCTGACATGTTATTTTCCCAGCAAAACCCTTCTGAAAGTGCTCTGACACCCAGGCAAAGCTCCAGCAAGAGGCCTGCACTTATTTGATTGGTGCATCATCAAGTATGTCTGATGAAAGAGGCAGAGTTAATGATTCTGGTTGCATAGAAACGGGACCTACCATGCTTACCTTACTGTGGGGAGTTACATTAAAACCAGTAAAACCATCAGAATTACAGCTGACTAAAGCTACTGAGCTACTTTACCTCATATGGTCAATAACAAACTCTCAAGCTTTAAAATCTGACTGGAGGAATGAGAACTTAAACTACAGACAAAAACAGCTACCATGTATCTTCACAGTA
>JAAGVU020000019.1:10511980-10526639 GCA_011763525.2 Mormyrus iriodes
TTTTTAATGAACAAACTAAATTAAGAATACACAAAACAAGCATTCACTTCCTCCGTGAATGTATACTGTCAGGCAGGTCAGTACACTGGTTGTACGGAGCCCCAGCGACACTTACACGCAGCATCACGCCAAAGCTCTGTAGCGACACCCTCCCGCTCCCCCGCACAGCGGAGCCTTCCTGCCTGCAGGCTCTGCCTTTCACTCCTGGGAGAAGACCTCTTATTAGTGACTTCACTCCGTCTTCTTCCATTAGAGGCACGCCTTGACCTATTTAATAAACCAATCAAATTGCTTCTGCCATTCCAGAAAAAAAAAAAAAACCCTCCCTCTGGAAAATGGTGATATTGTGATATGGCAGAAGGCACCCTAAACAGCGACTCACAGAGAAGAACGCGCCCAGAAAAACGGTGAGCGTCTAGCACCGTCCACTTCTACCTCCCACTCCTGCTGCTAAGCTGACCCACGGTGGCCGGGCGGGATGTAAGCTCAGTCATGAGCGAGGGAGACATAGCCACAGCACTAGGGTTATATCCAGCCCGCGGGTCATGCAGAGGTGTTGCCACATCACCCTGGGACGAGCTCTCTCCAGCACAAAACAGACATCACTCCCTGCAAGTCCGCAGTCTTTTACAGCACAGTGTTTTACAGTGAGGTGGCAGCTGGCCAGCTGCTGCCCACACGCAACGCCATCGAGAGGGATGGTTCAGAACCCAAAGAGCAGGTTTACCCGGCCACTGAAAAGCCTTGCAGGATCAGCCCTGCGTACTGAGCCAAGCGGAGTGCTCTATCCAGCACATTAATACTTATCTGTGTTTATCGACCACAGGATATCTGTTGGCCCGCAGCCTGTCCCAGGCAGCACAGGGCACATGGGACACCATATACCAGCATGATTATTCATAAACCATTACAAAAATAAGAGGGATCTAGATATCATTTACAGAGAGGCTGCACCAACAGCATTGCAGCTTGGGAGATGGACATGTGACCAGGCACTCACATCTGAGGGAACCGCCCGCTACAGCTCACAAGCACAAAGTGCCTGGCGTGCACTGTAAGAACGCTACCCCCTACTCCGACTCCAGCTGTACCTGACATCCCGCTGTAAACTTGTGAACACGCTGGGTGGTATGTGCTTGTGTTTCTACGAGCTCCAAATTTGGAATCAGTTTTCACATCTTCCGGATGCAGCATATATGAAAGGAGGGTGTGTTCACATAGGCTCAATACAGATACCGCTCTTTCAGCCATGTTAACCTTCGGGGACAGTCAGCAGGTGATTGCACATTAAAACAGTTTCCTGGAGTTTCCAGAAGACTTACACTGCACGGCCAGCTGCACCGAGGCGTTGGTCATCCCCACCAAGTTCTCTGCGATGCACGTCAGCACAAAGCTGTTGTCATCCCGGCTGACGTTTACCAGAGTCAGGTTGATGGAGTGCACATTGTGCAAATAGACGTACGACTGTAGGGACAGGGAGGCAGGGTCAAAGGTTAGTGGCCAATCAGGCGCCCAGAACATCTGCATGCACATGTATTCATTTATCAGATACACTAACCTAATGCATCACCCTAGTCCATTATGAATGCACATTGGATTCATTAGATTTATCCCAAAATCTTCCTTCACTACAGGATTGTGGGGAGCCCAGTGCAGGTGATACCCTGAATGCAATGCCAGTCCATACATTAAGGCAATTCACCAAAACTACCTGTTTGTACTGGGAGACAAGACTGGAATACCAGGAGTAAGCTCCATTCTCACGGAGCTGGGGCGGGCTTTAGACACAAAACTGGATCATGGGCTGCCTGGCGCAAACTCACCTGATGCGTGTTTATGGAGTGCAGCTCCCTGACCATCCAGTCCACCTCGGGCAGAGGTGCACCCGAGCCATTACAGGTGAACGTCACGTTGTCCCCCTCAATTACCGTCAGGTTGCTGTGAGTCACGCTGATTTCAGGTAAGTCTGGGTGGAAACATGGAGCAAGAAAGGGGTGAACTTTAGGGCCTGCGGAAAGATCCAGCGGCTTGCAGGTAGAGTGGGCAGACTACAGCAGCAGTGGCGGCCTCCTACCACACTGGGAGATGTTCATGAGCTGCAGTGGGATCTTGGAGGTGCCGTCGTTGCAGTAGAGCTGCTGATTCTGTAAGCCAGCCTCTCCCCGCTGCTGCCACAGCTGGATCCAGCGGATGCTGCAGCCACAGTCGAACACCACCTCCTCCAGCCTCCTGGTGCACAAAAAACCAGATCCCGTTAACAAAATGGGCCCGGTGTCATGCGAAGCGGTCCCCGGCATTGCCCTCCGCGTGCCCGGAGTCCCATGGGCATCACCCTCATCATGCCCAGAGCCACATGGGCTTCGCCTTCATCATGCCCTGAGCCCCATGGGCATCACCCTCATTGTGCCCGGAGTCCAATGGGCACCACCCTTATCATGCCCAGAGCCCCATGGGCTTTGCCCTCATCGTGCCAAGAGCCCCATGGGCTTCGCTCCCATCGTGCCCCGAGCCCCATGGGCATCACCCTCATTGTGCCCAGGGCCCAGTGCTCACCACCATCATGCCAGGAGCCCTGTGGGCATTGCCTTTATCATGCCCAGAACCCCGTGGGAATGCCCCCATCATGGCCAGCGTGGGCATCACCATCCTTGTGTCCATAGGGTGGCCCTCCGCATCCAAACAAGCTTGTACTTAATGAGTGGGTGGATGCATGGATGGATAGTGCAAAGGTTAGAGGTGAAAGATGCAATCAGGATGTAGGACCTGGTAGGTTAGCAGGAGGATTGGCGGGTACCTGGCTGCACAAGGTGTGTGGCACATGGTCCCCAGGAGGACAGGTGGAAGGGGCCACAGCCTCCTCGATCCCCCCCACACCCCCAGCCAAGATCCACACCTCCACCTAGATGTGTGACAGAGTCTACTGAGCACTCCAACTACCATCCTTTCACCAGACAGGACCTTTGATAAAGTGTTATTGTTTAAATACAAATCTGGCGGCATTGCAATAAGCCGAAAATGCAGACGAGCTCCAGAGAGTACCGTCCCTTTACAGCTGCATGAGATTAGGAATGCAGCAGTGCGAATGGGGAGCACCTGGTCAGAAGCGAAGGGCCAGCCTGTGCTGAGCCACAGCCACGTTTTCTGCAAATAAACAGCTTACGCGTTGTGCCAGTCGGACGCCCTGTGGAGTAATAGAGCACATTACCAGACAAACAGCTGAACAAGCTCGTTCGGAAACGTGAAGGATACCGTTAAGTTCGGGTGCTGGCCCTTCCTACCGTCTGGGGGGTTTTTTCATTTGTCTGCTATCGCACTGCATTGTACAGTGAATCACTTTCAGATGCTGTTCTGATAACAGGCGGGGGGGGGGGGGGCGGGATTAGTCATCACCACTAATCTGACAGACAGACTCCCATTTTCACACTCTGATGTTTTTATTGTCCATAATATAAGCTTGGCTCCATCTCCACCTGGCCCACGCCGGGAAATCAATCAGAATGTCCTATTCTCATTCCAAGCTCTTTTTATAAGGAGCCAGGACAAACACAAGAAAACTGAGCTTTCAGGATGGAGGGGCTGTTTTTCGGGGCCTAGGAGCGGGCAGACGGCACATGGGTGACCGCCTGCACTAATAATACCAAAGAGGGGGCTGGGCCATGCTGAATCTCAGGGGCCAGTGCCACAGGGAAAAGTCCCAAGGGAAACAACGCTTCATACTGCTGGGTTCCACCCTGGCATGCCACAAGCCGGAGAGACCAGCTGCTGATCCATTCATCCGTCAGGGATGCGGTGACCTTCCCAGTTAGCAAGACCTGGCCAGAGATATGGACAACGGATCTGTGGGGAATCGGCTCCACAGCAGAGGAGAAGCTGGGATTAACCAGGCTTTGCATGCGCAGGGTGAGACGGCCATCCTGTCTCTGTCCTGTTACCCACACCTCCTTCAGAACATGGAGATCCTCAGAGACAGAAAGGATATCCAGATAAACACAAGCTGAAAAACATAACAGTAAAAAGGATTTGAAAGGGGAAAACATGGATAACCATGTCAAACACAGCAGGCTCAATGTAAATTGGAGGTAGAACTGTCATCTGGAAAGATTTCGATTCAGCCCTTGCTGCGAACATAAGAAACGTGTAGAATATACAGACATATATTACATCCTATAGCTGTAAAATTATGTACCAAAATATATTCAATTCTGTTTATTTATCAGAGGTATCTGAAGTGGGGAAACAGCATGCTGGGAACTTCAAACGTGGGACTGTTTTGAGGGCCTCAAACGGCGACCTTGCCCCGACGTCAGTGGGACCCTTTGATTTACGCGTTGCAGATGTAAGTGACATCCGAGTCATACACACTCTTACGGCAGTAGGTAAGGAGGGGCGGGGCCACGTTACTGCACAGCCGGTGTCACCTTGCCGGCCAGGAGGTTGCAGTGATTCAGAGAAGCTGGAAGGCAGCTACAGTGCTCTGCTCTCTCTGAGCAATGAGCTGATGAGTGTCCTGACTGGGCCAAGCTGACCGGAGCATGCAAGCTGGCTGAAGGGCGCAGGCAGGCCCAAAAGGGCCACAGGGACAGTACTAGAGACTCGACAGGGGAAGCAGGAATAAGGGAGAGTGCTGCCATGCTCATGACCTTCCCATCTGAAATGCTTCTAGGGGCAGAAAGCCATCAGTGGCCAGAGCTTATGCCCATTCATGGAAGGGAGCCAAGCAGAATACCGCAAGACTACCGCAGGTGGGGCGTGGGGAGGACAATGGCTGGCAGGACAGGACATTGCTTCACACATATAAAACTCAAAGGAGACTCTGAGAGGAAAAACCAGTGTCTTGGCAGACATGCACCTGAGTATGTGAGCTGTGTGCTGATGAGAGCAGTCAGGTGCCCACGAGCATCAGTGATGTCTGTGATGCGGACCACCAGAGCTGCCCTGCCCTAGAAATTAAAGACCCCTGACCCTGGGGGGTGCACTGCCCCAACCCTAAACCCTAACTCCAAACCTCAGTCTTAAACCCTAATCCTATCCTACTTGTGCTTGCCAGCTGTACCTCATGTAATCCTGGATCCCTCTTTCGTGCATTTCCTGTCCCGATGTGCAGCTGACATTGTGTTTCTGTGTTACTCGTGTCAATGTGCTAATTTGGTTTTTGATTGAATTGCAATCATGAGCCGTGTTCTGCTCTTAAAAGGCAATTAAACTAGAACAATTCTTTGAAAAGTAAGAGCCTCGTATGTATGTAAATGAATACTGTCCCAAATATTCATAGACCCCCGAAAATAAAGCACGTTTGTTTGACTCACAGTAAGGAGACTCAGTTTGTTAATGAGGCCACCTCATCACAGATGCCTATGCCCCTCCCTGCTGCACGCAAACTACACCTTTGATCTTCTATGTAGCCCAAACCTTTGGTGCTATCGCCACCTATTGGGCGAGGCTGTTACGGTCCCCTGAGTTTGAACACCTCACGTGCACCAAAGGCTTATTGTTCAGCTCGACCCACGTATGGCGACAGCCTCTCCTTGTGGCGGCACAAGGCAGTGAGAGTTCCCATGAGCCCCTTGGCACCAGCACCTCACAAACCAAGTTTAACCATAGTTGGTTTTGTTTGATGAGCGAATGCAGTGTCAAACTCATTAACAAATGATTCATATGAAATTATCTGTTTGACAGGGTAAACTGGCCTCACACCTACAGGACTGGGGGTTCCATCCCAGCCCTCGGTGGGAAGTTTGCATGCCCTCCCTGTGCTGTGTGGTTCTCTTCCAGGTCCTCCAGTTTCCTCCCACAGTCCAAAGACATGCAGCCACAAACTAGTGTTTTTAGGTTCTCCATAGTGTGCATGTATATGTGTGTGTGTGTCTGTCTGTTTTTGTAATAATTACATTGTCAGGACCAGATAAAAACCTGAAACTTTTTACCTTGTGGGGACCATTTTTTTGGTCCCCACAAGGGGAAACTCATCTGTCCATCTTCGGTAACCACTGATCCTATATAGGGTCACCAGGGGTCCAGAGCCTATCCTGGAGGCTACAAGCACAAGGCAGTGAACAACCCAGGACAGAGCACCAACCCATCATAGGTTACAGGCACACACCATTCACACCTATGGGCAATTTGGTAACTCCAATTAGCCTCAGCATGTTTTTAGACTATGAGGAGAAACAGGAGTACCTGGAGGAAACCCCACAATGACACGGGAAGAGCATGTAAACTCCACACACATAGAACCATAGCGGAGACAGGAACCCTGATCCCAGTGGGGTGAGGAAACAGTGCTAACCACTACACCACCATGCCACCCCAAGGGGAAACTCAATTTTATCAAAATCTGCGACTGTAATCAGAAACCTAAAAATGCCAAAAGTCTTGTATTTTGCTTGGTTACTTATGGTTAAGATTAGGGCTGGGTAGGGGTCAAGGTTGTCATTATTGGGATAAGTGTTATACCCATAGAACTGAATGGATGGTCCCCACAAAGATATGAATATGTGGACTGTGTGCGTGTCTGTGTGTGTGTATGCCCTGCGATGTGTAATAGGCTCCTGACCTAATACTGGAGAAGCGGCTGCACAGAATGGGTGGATGACAGTGAGCAGGAGGCCTGCATGTTGGCTAGGTATGCCGATCTCCAGAGCCTATGTCTTTTACTGCTGATCCTTGAACCTGCTCACAAGTGATGAATGATTTAATTTCATGTTTCCATTGATGCACATCATTGTTCTAGGCCTGTAATTAAGAAGCTTATCAATTCAGATTCCATTCTGTGACTAATGACTTTAACTTGCAAGGCTCTGGTATCTCCCCTGCATCTCATTACCCTGCCTCTGTAATGGATCCTATCTGCTCCCCCTCTCGGCCTCAGTGCTCGCATTTTCTGCTCAGGCCCCTGACGCTACTTCCCACCGCGCCTATTTTTATTGGCTGATCCAGTCTCAGGCGTGGCACCTTCTCTCTGTTCACAAACGTAATAAACTCGAGATGAGCAGTTAAGTTATATAATTAATATGGGAAGCGCAGCGTTTAGCCTCGTCCCATCATCTGCTGAGTGAATGGAAATCGATCTGGGTCTGAATTTCCTCCATCCTACAGCATCCTCTGCACACGTTTCTGCAAGCGCATATTCTCCTGCTAACCAAGTGAAATCGAGTGAGTGCTCTGCCCATTCTCCCCGCACCATTGTTCTGACTGATCAAATGGTGAGATCACAGAGGAGTTTACACAGCAGAATGGGTAGAGAAAAAAGACAGCTAAAAATTATATATATACTTATGAGTGAAAACATCATGACTATCTTCATGTGAAGTATATGAAGCCCTGCTGTGCACGGGGCTACGTAGCTCTGGGTCAGATTGTCAGTCCAATGCACTGCCCAGATGCTCAACTCGTCCCTGGCTGTCCAAATAATGCAATGGGAAAGAGTTCATTGGACCAGGCATGGGCAATCTGGCCAGCCTGCAGCTACGTAGCCGTATACGCAGCAGGGCTTCATGCACTTCACTGAGGATGGTCCTAATGTTTATAAATGCTCTGAGTGCCGTGACACATCACTCCTGTTATCACCATCAGAATTATCTGCCATTCGTGCCACAGTGGTCCTTACATTAGTTTACAGCAGACACGATAGCCATTCACATCCTGCATCAACAAACCCTGAGCACCTAACATCGGCAGTTTGTGGTATTTCTCACTCACCATGGCTGTAAGCACCCCCAAGCCTTGCTCTGGCCCATGTCAAAGTCACTCAGATCTTTATCCCCACCCATTTCTGCTGCATTCAAGCTGTCTACAAGTACTGCATGCTAGCTTACCATCTAATATACCCCAGATCTTGACACGCCCAGTTTTTATTAGATAGTGAACATTATTGCCTTCAAATGGGGATGGATGGTCATACAGTTTTGGCTCAGTGGTGCATGTGTGTAGTGAGGAAGAGGTGAGCTTCTTTGCCGCACTGGAGAGTCTCATATCACATCCTTCCTGAGAGGCTAGAGCTGATTGTGCGCTTACAGTCCTCCGTCCTGATATCCTGCAGAGATCAGCAGCAGGGCACTCTGTGCATCATGTAGCCCAATCCCAGGGACACACCTCCGACTAACCTGGCATCGTAAGTGCCGTGCCCAGGTATATGGCGTGGCACTCTGTGCATCACGTAGCCCAATCTCAGGGACGCACCTCCGGCTGACCTGGCATCACAAGTGCGATGCCTGGGTTTACAGCATGGCACTTTGCCACAATCTCCAGAACACCAAAATGGACTCTGATGTCTTGATAACTACCCATCCAAGTCACGCTATGACACGATCAAGACCCGCTCACTCCATATGAAGGCACAACCTTTTTATTTCAAGCATATTTATCTCACTAAGACAGGCTAAATATTGCTAATTAAGCAAAAAAGCAAGTTACAAAAAAGTTCCCAGAAAGCAAGTGATGATTCATCCTATTCATAAGTTTTGGTTGGGCACTAACTAGCAACTAGTAATAGGAGGTAAACCGAAAGGAACTAGTAATAGCAGGCATCATAACGTTGACACTCCTGCAGCTAAATCCACATGAACCAAAAACCTCTGAAGTACCGGCGGATGGAAATCAGTGCTATTCATTTTCCAGATTCTGTCTTTATCCCAGCACCAGAGATGGGCTTTAAAGAGGTGCAGTCAGCCTCTGTAAGGCCTGGCATGAAAATGCTTCTTTAATGAATTCGGTGCAAGAAACGGCCTTCATGACGCTTCTCTTTGGAAAGAGGCCGGGCTAACAGTACCTCCTCAGAGCACAGGAGCAAATCAGCTGAAGCCATTGAAGCCTCCATGTTTATGCACACAGCTGTTCATTTCATAGTTTGTACAAATAACCGTGCTAATTATCTGTCTTAATATAGCGTGGAGGCCGCACACCTTTGCTGTCGCACGCCTCTCGCTAAGAGGGGGCCGACTTATTTTTAAACTTGATCTTCCCAGTTGAGATATTTTCACAGAACTTTCTCCTGCCGTGAGGGAGATACTAGCGTGGCTGTATTACAGGCGTAATGTCTCTGTCAACAGAATCCATTTAGAAGCATCTCCTGACTCGCGTCATGTGGCGTAACATTACCTTAAGATCATATTCAGGAGTCTTAAAGGGGCTGAGTAGACGAACGAGGCAGCTGCAGGTGGAGATTCCGCAACGCTTCGAAGAGACGTGACAGTGATCTACAGACGCCATGATGTTATGGTTCAATAAACGGAGTTATTCACAGACAGTTGTCATGATTCTGGGTGAGGTGCGTAGAAACCAGAGATGATGCTGTCACCAGCAGGGGCAAAATGAAAATCAATTGTAATACATCTTCAATTGACTGGGCCGCTTGCAGATGTACCCAGACAGAACCACACAAGTCTACACACTCACACAAACACATACATACATATAAATATACACACAGACAAACACACACACACATATATATATACAGACCCACGCAAGTCTACAAACACACACAGACACATTAACTCACACACACACACACACACATACACACAGAAACATATATTAAAATACATTCAAACCTATGCAAAGTCATGCACAGAAACACAAACACAGAATGGAAAGACAAACACAGACATATTCACATGACTTGCACAGTTTCATAAGTCTAAGCAGACATACACATGCAGTCAAACACGTTCCTACACACACACAGACACAGGCACACAGACACAGGCACATCACTCCACTCGTGTCAGTCTCTCTATCGATCTTCACTTGAGTGCAGTGCATTCTACACCACAGACACCAGATTAATGACTGACACCAAGCAAGTTGTTTTACTTTGTTCCTTGAAAAAAAGCATTTCCCTGCTACTCCCAGTTCAGACGACAGATGGGAGCCCTCTGGCAGGTCCTGGATCAGCCCCATAGGTGCCGACCCAGGACACGGCCATCCAGGGCAAAGCTTGGGGGAGAAGAGGGGCTTATCAGAGAGATGAAATTATAACAAAACGAGCTAATTTTTTTGTTTACTTGTTTTCAATTTCATATAAATTCACCATTTCAAATCTGTTTTCCCTTAAACTCACAAGTCTATTAGCTCATGTCTTGCATGCAGTATGATTTTCCGGAAAGCTCTTGCATCCTTACAGTGTCCCCTGTCCCCATCCCATCCCTCCAAGGTTTTCCAGTTCCATTGACATCAGATGGGTGGGACTCTATTGCACTGGGACACACAATTACCGCCCATCAAACTTAAGCCGTCCACCTCCCCAAAGAAACAAGGCAAGGAAAGAAACAGGGAGGCAGTGCTATGCAATCAGCTAATGCTGACGTGGGGGGGGGTGGGCATCTGCCTCTCAGACACGCGTCTTTCCTGCTCATCCCAGGTCAGTAAATTTAACTGCACTCTAAATATGGCCACCATGCATTCAGAAACACAAATTCAAGCCTTAAAGATTGGCAGGCCGGTACTTTCCATAACTTACAAAGAGGAGGCGGCCATCTCTGGGGCTCAGCTGTCCAGTCACAGGCAACAGTAAAACGGCATACACAAAAGGTGCCTGTAATACCGGCCGCAACAAAACCGCCATGCTCACGTTATCCAGGGGTCCGGAAAGTCAATTATTTCTAGAAACATTAATCGCAGCACCCAGGAAGAATGCTTTGTCGGGATGGATTTCCATTATAAAGGAGGACGGATGACAAGGCGCCGGGCAGCTTTGTTCCAAAAGGTTGTGCGTTCTTATTAGTAAAGCAAGAAGGCATTCATTTCTGCCGGTTTGATCTTCCTTTATCCGTTAACGTATTCCTTGGGAGCGCAGGAGGGGCCCTGTCTGTTTCATAATCATGCGTTAAACGTGTTAAGCGGGCTCTAAGGGCCGCTCTGCATGTGACTGGCACGTCCTGCACATCACACGGAGAAATGCCACAGATTTCAGTGTCCTAACAAGCTGCTGGCTAACCGGCACCTCCTGTCTGTGGCCTGAATTGCTGTGCTTAAGGAGATGTTGAGATTTCACCACTGATTTCATAGATAAAATCTCTGAAATCAGAGATGGCATCACCGAATTCTGATATTTTACTTCAGATTTCTGATATATTGATCCCTGATTCTGAAATGCTCCAAATATTACATAATCAAGTTAGTTAAAAGCCACAGCCTTCACAAGGAGAATAAGTATGGAAGATGGAGGGACGAATGGATGGATGGAACAGAAGTAAACAGCCACTTACACCTGTTCTTCAGTACGTGATCCTGAAGTGAACAGAATTATAATTGAGTGTGTGATTGTTTCGCTGTAGGTGACAGGCATCAAGCTCGCTTCCAGCAAAGACCAGGCCCTGGATAAGGCTTCTTCTCCCATCTTAATGGAGGAGGCCCCAGAATGCAGTCAGTTATCTTTTTATCACGGATTTCCAAACGTACTTGGGAGGGCTGTGCCTTATCATGGCGGTGTTATTGACCCATTAAGGGTAATGGGGTCCTGTCCCCCTCCAGGACAATATGAAGGCACACGTTCCCACTCCCTTCTTGGAATGGGACAACCCTATAAAGAGGATGACTCCTCTCCAAGGAGGTGTCCTGCTTCAGAGCTTAAAATAACATATGTGAGGGAGCTGCTGGAGAAACAAGACATGCTCTCGCTCCTCACGCTGCCAGCGGCAGGTCAGTCTGTCTGCGAAGCAGGGCCCTGCAGCCCGTGCACGTTAATCTCGTAAGGAGAGCGGGGCAATTACAGGGCCTTCCCACGCCGGGTGGGCTTAATCTCAAAGAAAGCTTTTCATTTGACTCTCGCTATCAGATTACAAAGAATCACAGTTATATGTGGGAAAACAATATAGAGACAATAAATTAAGAAGCCATTTAAGACCAAGGAGCGCCGGGCTAGAGCCAAACTTACAGCTCGAAGATCTGGAGGTTCTGGAAGAGCTGCCAGGAGAGCGTGGAGAGTGGGTTTTTCGACAGGTTTCTGTGGAAACAAAAACAGGGAGAGGAAATTAAATAGTCCAGGCCTCAGCCAGACAGGTGGACGACGTACCAGCAAAAACAAGTGCGGCTGCACAGCTGCAGGGGAGTGAGAGGGAGCACAAACTCAATAAGGAAACTCTGTAATCTTCAGGACAAACAAATTTAATACAAAGACCCAAAGCATAAGGTCATAAAAGCTGTTAAATTTAATAGAAAAGCAAATCTTTAAAGTCAGTAACCAAAACAGCAGCTTGAGAAGTCTCCTGCGTGCGGCCATCACTCTGAAAGCAGATGCTAATCTCACTCAGCCCCTTCAAGAAGGGAAAGTCCATGCTTGGCTATGTCTCATATTGTTTTTGCTGCATCGAGGTGAGGTAGCCTGCCCAGAGATGGGCAGTTCTAGCGTAAACACTCTGCAAGCTATGCATCATATGTGAACGTGTCTCTGCCAAAGAGTGCATTATGCACGTGGGGTCAGGGACCTGAGTTCACCAGGGGCCGAAACATGAAACTGGGAGGGGGCAACCAACAGAACTCCTTATCGACATTTATTGAATCCTTCAGATCACTTAATACCGCGACACCCAGCCCTGTTAGATCCTATCAGTGTTGCCTGACAGATAATCAATGGCTTCCATTATCTTTTATTAAGCTTCATTTCGCCCTGGGGATGGCTGGCTTCTGCTGCCTACGACCTACCCTGCTGTCGGCTGCAGTGCAGGCCTGACCTGCGCATACGCCGCCCTGGAACCCGAGCCTCAGAGGGCGCACTTAGCAGCGCCAGGCTCCTGCACTCGGGGCTCCGATTTCAGACTTTTAGACAGGGACAGAGATTAGGCAGATTATAGATGAGTCTGCGCAGGCAGCAGATGGGCCTGCCTCACCTCCTCACCTCCCCAGAATGACTAGCCCCTCTCACTGTACATCGCCATTATCCATCGTCAGGTCTAAGTGACATGCACCCCAGGATCCCACCGAGGCAGCAGTTACATCCCCTAAGGAAGACACCCCTTAGCCAAGCTACTCCGAGCGCCCCCCCCACCCCCATCCCTACACAGTGACCCCTTCAGCAGCCGCTCTAACAAAGGGCCTGTGTTGTAAGGCCTCACCTCTAACACCCTTGAACTGACACCCCTTAGGGCTGGAGACTCCCGCTTGGGTCTCCCAAACCCAAGGCATTGATCCTGTTACAACACTGCCAGGCCACAGGTCCCTCAAAGGCCTCCAGGATCACTACAGTAATGGGGGATGACATCGCAGAGATTCACTCATAGACCTATATTTCTGGTTATTTCTTGGTCCTGTGCTGATTGGTCAGAGTACACCCACTGCAAGCTGAGCTTTGCCATCCAGCCCTCTGTTCACGCATGTCATGGGTGTGGCAGGTCCATTTCCATGGCACCCGGGGCCTGAGGGACATCATTCCCAGGGTGATAGGTGATGGGCACATCTTACCTGCCAGGCAGAGTCCTCTCCTCCATCACACGCACCTCCCTGTCCTGCTCACTCATGCCACTGTCACCTCACTCGCATAAGGTGTTCGTAGGGACACCCAGCCCTCCTGCCTCTTTCAAGCTGCTAGTTTTAGCACCTCAGGATGCAGACCAGACAGAGCACAACCTTCTGCAGCAGGACACTGACGAGCAGGCCATTATCCTCCGTTAATATACCATAACGAGGGCAGCAGGTGGAGATTGGCCTGAGCAGGTACTCCCTAAAAAGACTTTAGGGGCCCGTGGAGAACGAGAGTCCCACAAAAGGCTGTAAAACCAGGCACACAAACTGGAGATGCAACAGAGTGACAGACGGCAGTGCAGCACACGCGCTCCGTTCAGGGGGTATCCCCACCCTGCATGCCTGCACCGACACACAAATAGTGCTTCCAGCTGTAAATTTATTCTTCCAAGCTGTCAAAGAACTAACCCTATCACATCACAGAGAGAAGACAGGAGAAACACTCTATTCAACAAGAGAAAGAGAAAAACATCAGTCTTTTCAAATGGAAGTTAAACGTCTATGGAAAATGTCTAGCTATAACTAATTAACTAGGGTTGCCTCACACCTCTTGGATCAGGGTTTGAGTCTCAAACTAGGTTCCATGCCTGTGGAATTTACATGTCATTGTGGGATTTCCTCCAGAGACTCTGGTTTCCCCCCACAGTCAAAAAACATGCTGAGGAGAACTGGAGTAACCAAATTCCCCACAAGTATGCATGCGTGAGTGAATGGTGTGTGACTGAATGGGGTGTGAGAGTGCCCTGTGATGGGTGGCACCCCATCCTGGGCTGTTCCCTGCCCTGCACCCGTAGTCTCTAGGAATACGCTCCAGACCCCCCGAGACCCTGAACAGAAAGAGTGGTTACAGAAAATGGATGGACAGGTGGATGTATGTATGTATATATGTATAACTAACAGTATAACTAGACTAACTAGAGAACCCTGTAATGTCCTCTGATCTGTGTCAAATAAACTAGTAGTAGTACTGGACGACAGCAAGTGACTAATCCTGGTAAAAAAAACAAGATAACAAACCTTCTGGTCAAACACTGATTTTTTAACAGAAGCGTAAAACTTGCTGCCCTGATGAATGAGGGAATTACAACAACCGAGCATTACTGGAAAGTCAGCTGGAACAGCACATCAGTTATACGAGCAGGCCGGGGTAGCAGGGGATAAGAATAGATAGGGGGTGGTGATAAGAGGTTGGGGGGATGCC
>JAAGVU020000019.1:10530534-10543517 GCA_011763525.2 Mormyrus iriodes
ACAGAAGTATGACATTCTAAATGGTCTCAGATTATTGGTGCTGAATTTGTGCTGAATAAAAGCATATGAAGCAATTTCAGATAAATGTTTTTTGGATAGGTGAAAATTTTAAAAATGTCAGGGCATATCAGATTACCTAACTGGCTAAGAGGCCTCAGACTCCAGAGGGTTAAATTAGCAGCAGTGTGTGAATATGTGACTGTGTGCATTGCAATTGACAAGCCGCCCATCCAGCCTGTACCCCATACTTGGGTTCTGTGCTGCCTGGGATAGGCTCCAGGCCCCCCCAACGGTACCCCCACGACCCGGTACTGGATAAGCAGTCGGAAAGCAGATGATAAGCAGGTTGCCCAAAACAAAGGATTCGCTTTGGCATAGATAGGGCCTTTGGGATGAATGGATGGATGGATGGATGGATGGATGCTTGCTTATTTCCAGTTCAGTTCCCATGACAAACACTTCTTACTCCCTCCCCATTCCTTTTAACTTCAGCGTCTCCTGCCCAAATAGTGTCAGAATTTTCATAAGAGTAACAACACGAAGGTCCCATTATCATCAAAAACATTTCTGTCTAACTAGACACAAACAAGGGGAAAAGGGAAGCTGACTTTCAGGACCTGCTCAGGATAAGCCTCTGACATTGGAGAAATTTTAATATTAATGAGACTTGATGAAGTTTTTAATGTGTTACAGCATCTAATCTAGTAATTAAATCTACATACAAAACTTCAATCATACATCACGAAAAGGAAATGGCCCTGTTCCTGTAAGCAAGCAGACACAGGCAGGGCACCAAGCAGCGCAGGGTGTTTAAACGGAGTCCTCCCTGTGAGCAGTCAGACAAGGAATAATGTCAGCATGCTGCCATGACAGGGACTGCACTTACCCCAGGAGCAGTGTGCTGCTTTGCACTTACGGGAGCTCATCCCTCTGAGACGCATGAGGCCGCCGTTCCCAGCCTAGCCTCCACTCTTATGGGTTCCCAGAACGCCAGGCCCAAAGGTGGCTAATTCTAAGCCAGTCTCCCATCTGACAGCATGTTTCTGTGTGTGGGAATGCCAGCGGCGCCCCTCCTCACCCCCCCCCCCCACCCTATCAGACTGTCTTGGGACCCATACCCCCACCCCGAACTATGGAAACTTAGAGAAGGAAAATGTTCCACCCAGTCCAAGGCACTCCCAGCCCCCAGGGCAGTGCTGGGAGATGAAGGGCCAGCTGCCTGGTCTGAAGTGGCCACTCCCCGCACTGCCCCGTCCCACGCTCCCCCCGAGAGAGGGTGCCCCTCGCTGGGTGGCCTCACCGTGCCCCCAGGACACCAGGCTGAAGGTCACCTCACAGGCATGACCCCCCTCACCCAAACACAATGGCTCCTTGATTTCTCTTTCTCACTTGCATGGAAAATCTCTGGAGACAGATGGTACAGACTGCCTTTCCATGCCCCCCCCCCCTTCCCACACCATCTCCCTCTTTCTCCCAATCCCTCTCTCATTCCTTCCCACCCTGCCTCTCCTCCTTCCCACATTCCCTTTACTCCCTTCCCTCTCTCTATCACTCTCTCTCTCCTGCCCTCTCTCACCCCTTGCCTTTCTCTGCCCCCCCCCCCCCCGCAGTGATGGGCATTATTTATAGGGAATATGCATTAGCGTTCCCCCCTTTCATTATTCCTATAGTCACCGCGATGCGGCTTGGAGGATAAACAATTGCATAGCGCCGGCTCCACTTGTCCAGCTCAGGAACCTGCCGCGCTTTGCTGGCTAATTGTCTCATTAACAATCCCAGCCGCTGCTTCTGCTTATGGAGACAGATTTATTCTCCGGGAGCAAAAGGAAAAAAAAAAAAAAATCCACCCCCCCTTTTCGAGAACAATGGCCGCATGAATTTTAATACCCTGTAATGTCGCCTCTGTAGCATGACAGTGAGCTAAAAGGTCTAAAGCGAAGCAAGTCGATTGTGTCTCAATTAACAGTGTGTCTGTATTCACACAGGACAGCCCACACAGCCCTTCTGGGGACACATGGCTTACCGAGGGGCATGGGCAATATTGGGAGGCCTGGGACTAACTGATGGCCCATAGCTGACAGGACATTCTCTGTCCTGGCATGGGGTTCCAGACAAGGTGGAGACTTACGGACTTTTGGCATTAAAAGCAGTGTGTGGCGTTAGCGGAATGGGTCAGGGCTGTTCCAACAGGGGCACAGGGGTCAGCAGTCTGCATGCTACCAAAGAGAGCTGTTGCATCTCCTGAGGGGCACATGCTGCATCCAATGTGCAATCGTCATGCAAGATCCACCAATCAAAAGGAGCCTTAAAGGGGCAACCCTAACAATCCCTGCTGCATCTCCATGGCACAGACTGGGGGCGACAGAACTGTAACAGCTGATGAGGGAGTCGCCAGACACCAGCAGTTCAGTCATGTGACACTTTACACACTTCCTGCTTTATAATGTTACAGGCAGGTGACATGAGAGCAGTAGTCAGGTTTATATCCTGGCTGTAATGGCAAGCTGCTTTAGGAAATTCTTCCAACCACTGTCCATCTGAACAACAGCAGGGAGAACGACAACTACATCCTGGCCAACCAGAAGACGTACCCACCGTTACAGGACGGGCCAACAGCACAAAGGTTGTATACCAGGCTTACCCAATTCTGGTCCCGGAGGGCCAGTGTGCTACACAGTTTGCAGATTTCCCTGCTCAGAAACACCTTATTCAGCTCACCAGCCAATTGCCAGGGTTAGTAGGTGTGTCTGAGCAGGGAAATCTGCAAACTGTGTAGCACACTGGCCCTCCGGGACCAGAATTGGGGAACCCTGCCCTACACAATGCCAAGCTCCTGTTCTGACTGTCACACCCGTATCCCAGCTCCATTCCCCTCCCCAGCAGCCTGAAATCGCGGTGAGATGGAGCACACCTTGCAGGTGGTGAGCCCACAGTCTCTGCTGCTCTCTGCCACGCGCCCTTCACTGGTTACAGTGCACCATTGCCATGCGACAGGCTCCAACGGAATCCATGTTGGCCAATGAAACATGTTTAATTGCAGCTTAATCAAATCATTGAAGTGGCAAATTCATCAGCTGGAAACAAAAATACAATCTCCCCGTCTCTGTTTGGATCTGTGCCGATACCGGATGCCGGATAGCAGGACGCAGAATGGGACGCGGAGATCCTGCATTGTTTCAGAGTGCAGACTGCTGGGAAGGGGGCTAAATTTCAATTTTATTTACACAAATCAAAACTTATTAATTCTGCCTTGGGTGCAGGCACATGCGTAATTAATGCTCATTGGGCGCTAATGCTAAGACCTGTAGCGTAAACAGAAAAATGGTAAAGGGATTCGAGCAAAAACAGTAAAGGAGGGGGCAGCTGAAATGACGCAGGCTGAATCAGGACCTCGCTAGCTCCCCCTGGCTGGCACAGGCATCTGTGATCACTGGACATTTTGATCAGGACTTTTGGCTAAAAGGGTAGGGCCCAAGTTGGCTGTGGATTATCTGCACATCTCTAAGATACGCAGGGTAGCGCATTTCTTTGTGTTTCCAGAATGCCACTCAGTTTTGGCAATTTACTCAGTAACTTCAGGAAGGGCTTGTAATCATAAGATTTACTCAGTGGTTTGTCAAAGTCGCCATGGGGTGCCTAGTGATCAAACACATTAGAGGGAAGCTGCTTGATGGCTACCGCGAGAAGAAACCGCCAGTTAAACCCAAAAGACAGGATACTGCATGTTAAACCCAGTCCAACCCCATGAAACAAAACATCATTTTAGAATTCTCCTTATTTTAAAAAATCCCAGAAGTTGAGTATTCCTAATGTAATCATTGCAAATACTGTTTCAGTGCAATTTTTATTTTGGGTCATTCTTCTTTGACCACAATACAAGGAAACCCTATGATTGAACCATATACCTCACAAATCCCACCGGGGCAGCCTACAGGGGGCACTCAACACCTGTTCAAGCCAAACTGACAGCCGGTGCACACGTAAAGACCACACAACTGTACCAACAAAGGCCCCCCACTCTTCACATGCCCGTTACAGATCAGAAGCTTCTCTTTGTGAGGGGCAGCAAAAATCGCCAGGAATGATTTATGAGCACAACTTCCCGATTCATGCAAAGCATACTAATTGGTCTGACTGTAACTTTAGTGTCAGAACATACATGTTCCTACTATTATTTATAATACTTACAGAGAAGTCAGAGGTGTTTATTAATGTTTGCCCTCTGCCTGGGGCCCTCTGCATCATAGGTTAGGCTCCACAGCACCCTGTACTGGATGACGGCATATGGAAGACGGATGGATGGATTTCATTAACATATCCCAGAAATCCATTTCTGATCCCGAAAAGTTGCTCGTAAAGAGCGGAGCCAGGGGGCCACGGACCGCAACACTGATGTGGCTGGCCAGCTTGAGCGCCCAGCCGGATGTCCGGAAAGGGCTGTCTGCGTGCGGCTGTCCCTTCAAGGACACACGGCACTCATGAGCGGCCACGCCGGGCACCCAGACCGGGGGCTTGGTAGCTGGGTGCTGGCTGGAATTACCCACACAGACCCCATCGTTCCATATGAGTAGCCAATGAGAAACTGTCTAACACGATTACACGGCGTCTCCACTCACCATGGTGCGGCCCCGCCTTCCCACTCCTATTTTTAGAGATCCAGGAATCATCGTTCTCTTTTCGTATTAAAAATGACAGAATGAGCCGGCAAACGGGGGCGGAATTAGGAATTAAGGCATTTTGTAAATATCAGTGATGTATTGTTGTCTGCGTTTAAATAAGTTATACTGAAAGCACAGTGCTGAAGGAGCCGGACAATGGGCTGAGACCCCGGGATAGCGTGCATCTGCCAGACGACTTAATGCTTTATTTATAACCTTCTGTATTTTAAGGCCGCGTCTTTGCTGGAGAAATTCAGGCCGATACAAGTGCAGTTCCTCTCGTGGGATCTGAACGAGCAAACCGGCGGTCAAACTCCCAGCCTGCGAAGCAGTGACCTGCATACAGAGCTTTCCTCACAGCACTCTGATCAGGCCAGCGGGGGGGGTTTCCGGTCTCTCTTTGCCTCCCTTATTATGACCCCCCTCCCTGCCCCCGGCTCCCTGATTCAAATGCAAAGTAAGCTTCCCTGGCGACTTCTCCTTAAATTGGCATACATATAATAATAAAATTAATAACGTAAACGATGGGTGTTCTGTCTGCAATATATGATAATGCACAGGTCATGTGACCAGCATTGGGCTGTCCTAAATGCATGATAAATAAGCAGGTAATCAGAACCAAAGAGTGGGGAAATGGTTAACCACCCCCCCCCCCCCTTAAATCACCAATGTCCCACGCACCTGCAAGCCACACGCTCAACAGGCTAATTAGCAAATAAAAAAGCCTTCCCACTTTCTGCATCGCTGCTTTTTTTGTGGAGGAAACGGTGCCATTTCTTATGGGGAGATCGCTTTACATATGTGCTCTGAATATTTACTGGATGGGAGAGAAGCAGCACGGTGAGGATTAAGGGCGCCGTTATGTACAATCTGGGTCCAGCGGCTACATAAACACTGCTTGTTTTCCACTCACTGGTGTTACAGAACATGACGCTACTGTATACTCATTCTGCTAATGACGTCTCATAAAGCAACTCTACCAAGCGGGGCAGGGAAGGCACTCGGAGATGAGACGCGACATTTTCAGAAGGTCTGCTTTTGTTCAACCCCCCAAAATGACGGGTTTCATTCCCCAGCGGTGTTTCCAGGTACGTCTTCCTGGAAAAAAAGCCCAGAGCTAACAGTTTGCTAGTGGCCTCCTTGATTTTCGCTCCCCCAGACGCAAAATTCTCAGTTCTGATTGACTGACTGCAAAGGAAAGGGTGATAATCTGCCACGATGGCAGACATTGCCTTTGAGCTTGAATCAGAATGGGTGATATCCAAGCCACTCTTTCTCTCCCAAAGGATGACAGAAAACAGCCAAGACTTGGCAAAACAGCAAAGTTTGCCCAGTGAGGACAGGACCCGCCTCACGATTCACATGGCGTAGGGTGTGGCTTTTTTCTTTTTCACAGACCCTGAAGCAACAGCTGAATCATTTGGCTGAAGTGTGTTCCTCACCTGCTGCATTCACGCCGGGCCAGTCACATGATTACGCGGGTCTAGCTGCCGCTTTTCTGGCAGGTCTTTAATGAGCGGGGCAGAGGTCTGCGAGGTCACGGGGCCTGGCGGCAAGCCACAATAGCGCCCCCCTGCCCATGGCGCCCTTATTGAGCCAGCCACCCAGTGCCGATGCCTTTAGGCCATTTCAAAAACATTTCGTGAGCGGCAGTATCGAGACAGATGGTCGGGAAGACAGTGAAGGCAACGGGGGTTTGGCGAGAGAAGCGCCAACAAGTCCCGCCAGGTCACCCCCGTCCCACCGTCTCCGGAAGCGCGGTGGCTGACGGCTCGCCCCCACCAACTGCTGCGTCCGAATGGAGGCTCCCGGAAATCCTGTCGACATGCGACGGCGGCCACTCACTCCATAATCACTCTCCAAATGTTCCCATTCTCACCTCATGGCCCCCGTAATTGCAGGGGGAGCTTTCTGAAGACATACGTCACAGCATTTAAGGGGGGTGACGGAGGCTAAAGTTTTGGTGCCTCTATTGGATATTAGCATTAGCCATTTTGGCTCAATGGAGGTGCCTGCTCAGGAGTTATGCAACAGCTGCCCGGGAATAAACACTAGCGGGACAGGTTTCTACTTCCAAACCTGACGGGAGCCTGCCAATTCCATACATGGAAGCGGACCGCAGGCAGCTACCCTATGCTTCCTTTTACATCCCTCACCACCATTTCAAGAGCCTCTTTGGATTGTCCGAGGCGTGATCAGAGTGCAAGAAAGGCCTTGGTGGACAGTCGTAAAAAAAAGCAGATGCGGCACTCATGCCCTCATCCTGTGTGCTCTCGGATATCGAACCCGAGCTGCCCTGGCCAAGTCACTCTCCCAGAGGCAAGTCCACGTCTCTCTCACACTCTCTCATTACATAACAAAAATGGCCACCACCACCCCGTTCTCTGGCATTCCGGGATTTTAATTAGATCGTTAACAGAGCAGATTTAATTATAGCATGAGCCAATCCGCCTGCATTAAACGAGCACCTGGCAAACAGAGTCGATTATCGAAATCCAAGCATGTAGGAATCCATTTTGCAAGGACGGCCAGCACATTAGGTTTGTGCCCCCACACCGCCCCACCCCACCCCACCCCACCCCACCCCAACCCCAAGATGGCGAGAGTCTTTAAAAGAAATGACTGAATCTCACAAGTTTAAGGATGTAGCTTCACACATGGCACCAAAATAACATCTGCATGTCTCCTGCACAGAACAGAAAAGATGGAAAATGTCATATATGTGACTGAAAGTGACACAGTGCACGCAGCAGACTGGTGTATCTGATGCCTGAACATCACATGGCGATCTGTGTTTCCGCCACAGCTCCCATCACCTTCAGCCGTGCCGCTTCGCCCCCACTATTTGCCCGTCCCAGCCAAATATACATCCTCAAATAGTCGCATTTGTTTCAGATCTTGTCCTTGGTCATTAATTTGATCATTTCAACTGATTGAATTAAAATTTGAAAGCCAATGCAAAAATGTCAGGGAATTTCGATGAGTTGCGCTTCTTTGAAATTCAAATCACACCATGGGGACTGTAACATTAACCGTGAGTTATCCTAGAACACTGGAAGAGCTTTGTTAATCCATTGCGGTGGCTGCCTGCCCACCTGTGTACAGGCATTTATGTAGCACTGTAGAATAATCAGTAGATAGAGCTATCCAGGCCTGAATGAAAGATTACAGCCTTCTCTCACGCTCTTTGCTCCTGCCTGAGTCCTCTACAGATGACACATCCAGATTGACAAGCTCTCCCCTCAGAGCATGACTCACTGGGTTGACCAGGTGTCTGGGCCTTTACTTCCTGTCAAAACGGCCAATGGCGCTCCGGAATTCAAACCCGAGGCAAGCCATCGCTGGTACCCCAGGGCAG
Source organism: Mormyrus iriodes (assembly GCA_011763525.2). Classification (NCBI taxonomy): domain Eukaryota; kingdom Metazoa; phylum Chordata; class Actinopteri; order Osteoglossiformes; family Mormyridae; genus Mormyrus; species Mormyrus iriodes. The sequence continues at coordinate 10,538,551 of JAAGVU020000019.1, forward strand.
ACCTGGAGAATCCACCACCATTTAACAGGGGCAGGCCTTCAAGGACATACATTGGTGCTAATCGAGGCTGCACATTTAGGCCGCTGATTCATTAAGGAGTCCAGCAGGGCCAGCAGGAACTGGTGACCAGGCCACGTTACAGATCGCCTTCCTGGTCCTGCAGGAATTCTTTGGCCATTGACTGGCCGCCAACCGCAGGGTGTGCAAACTATTTTTAAATTAGGAGCCGATTACAAATGATGATGGGTATTCAGCCCCCGCAGGATTATTTTATGCTTCTATTTCTTGCTGATAAACAATATTCATATTTAATATGACAAATATTATGGCTTCTATTTTTAAAGGATATGCAAACAGATTAATTGTGTAATTTGTTGCGGGGACCTTTGGCAACGTGAAACAGTAATACTTTAATGCTTATATTCACCTGGCTCCATAACACATTTGACGGGGTTCAGTCATGTGAAATAATAAATTTTCTTGGGATAATTGCAGGACAGAAACCTAAGTTCTGGGTTAAAGTATTCACTTTGCCATAACAGGGAACCCTGGGACTGAAGAATTCCTTTAGTTAATCAAAAAGAGACACAATGTCTGCCCTCAAAGGGAGCAAGTGGTAGGAGCACTGTTGCCTCACACATCCTGGGTTAAGGGTTCAAATTCTCCCTGTGTGGTGTGGGTGTGATCTCTAAAGGGGCGCTGTTGGGCCCTTTGCTGCCTGGTGCAGGCTGAAACCCTATACTACAACAGACAGAATGTATAGTCAGAATATTTTGTGGCATATACTGAGCAGCACTAATTCATATGTTTCATAGCATATTTTTCCACCCTATGAATTATGGTCATTCTCCTGCAGGAGGTTTCAGGACCAGAGGGGTAGACCCACAATATGGTGCCCCCTATGGCAGATGCATGCTATTCATCTGACATGCCATAATGGAGGCTGAAAAGTGAAGGTCCGGCCTGCCTGGAGCCCCACAAATAACTCAGTCCCAAAAGAGTAGGGCTAGAGGTGCCCTGACACCTGAAGGACACTCCTGATTTAGATGTGGCTGGGGGAGGGAGCTCCATCAGATGGCACTGCCCCCCCATCCTCCTCGCCGACCAGGGTGGCTGGCCGGCCATCACAGTGCCTGATGAATCACGGCTGGGGGAACCGGGCCTGGGTCATCGCAGCGCGGCGCCGCCAAGGCCAGGCAGGTCAGCCTCAGCCAGCCTCCTTGTCTGCTGCTGCTGTCAGCACCGGCTATCAGCCACAATTCAGGGGACCCCCTAGTGCGTTGGGGGGGGGGGGGTGGCAGGGCATTTGATGTTGAGTTTTTTAATGACACTGTAACACCAGAATGTCTAGGCCAGGGGTGGCAGATATCATGCTGGCCAGCTAAGCCTGGGGGGGTGTGAAGCTGAGGACTGGGGGGGCTATCGATCAGTGTCAGGCTGACACGGTTTCCCAGGGGGAGGGGGTTTCTTAGGGGAGCGCTAACACGTGAGGATGACATCCCCAGACCCCACTGTGGTCTGCACTAAAGACCCTGGGGAGTGACGTCATGGCAACGCTCGACATGGCGATGGCATTAGACGGCAGACAGAAAACGGGAAAATCATAAAGGCAGAGCAACTTCTCGCCTTGGTGTATCAAGTCAAAGTGCTGTGCATCCACGTGGCCCAGTACCCATCACCCTGCTAAGCTGCTGCCCTACACCCCCTTACCCCACTACTTCACATCCCACTGCCCTATACCCCGCTACCCCACACCCTGCTACCTCACTGCCCCATAGCCCACTACTTCATGCCCGGCTGCCCTCCTGCCCTACACCCTACTTCCCAGCTGCCCCACACCCCGCTACTCTACTGCCCCACACCCCGTTACCTTACTACCCCACACCCAGCTGCCCTCCTGCTCCACACCCAGCTACCCCACAGCCCTTCTGCCCCACAATCAACTGCCGCGCTGCCCTCCTGCCCCACACCCAACTGTCCAGCTGCCCTGCTGCCCAACACCCGGCTGCCCTGTGGCACCACTCTTTCCAGCACCTTCTACTCATGGTCACACTAAACCCAGTGCATTGCCACCAGACCCTGGAGCCTGTGGGCTCAACCCCCTTCCAAAGGTGCCCTATTCTCTCACACACAGACAGGTTTTGGCCAGCTCTAAAGCCTACCACCAGCTCGGCCCTTTGTTGACAGACACCCCCAGCTGTCTAGCCTCCTGCCACTGAAGACAGAGACGGCATGTTTTTTGTTCCCTTGAGCTTTTAGGAGCTTTTATATTTTTACTGGGGAATCTCTCTGAAAAACACAGGGGACAGGTAAATGCTCCTCCTAACTCCTCCCGCAGCAGGTCCAGCACCTGGTCACGCTGTCAAAGGAGGTCCATCCACGGCTGATTTGGATCAGCAGTACTATCCTGTGAGCTCACGCCAAACCTGTGAAAAAACCCTCCAGATCGCATTTGCCCCCCCCACATTGGGCTCCTCTTGGACTGTGCTGGTGGTTTGCATGACTAGGAGGTGTTTGGGAGCTCGTTATCGTGTGGTTGGGAGAAGGGGGTGCTTTCCCTGCACGCCTTTCTGCTTATGGGTGTCTCCCGTTCCGGGCTATCTTTGGGCTCACGCCAGGTATCCCACTGCTCGCTTCAGGAAGGTCCCCTGCCAGTGTGTTGTTCACACACAGCTCCTTGATACCCCAATTATGGAGAGCTGTCCTTTAACTGACCAACCCTTCCAAACCACTGATGACGTAACATCGAAGTAGGGCTTGTGTTCTCATCATTATGTAGACATTTGCTCAGGTAAAATGTTTACTAAGAGCCCTAGTCAGGCTTTGAAAAATAGTCTGCATCCCCATGGATCCAGGCCTACTCCTATGCCCACTCTGGTCCTATTGTCATGGTTGCACAACCATACAGTGGCCACTGCGTTGAGGTCAATTCGCCCCAGGTTCAAGAGCACCCAGACAGCTAGGCACAACCTCCTCAACATTACCAACCCATCACAGAGCCACTGGAGAGTAGACTCTCCACCACCAAGCAGAGCGTGGACAGCCTCCCATACACATACAAACACATATATATGTATACAAGCATACTCTCTCTCTCTCTCTCTCACACACACACACACACACACACACACACATCCCACTCCTCCATCTCTGACGTGACATCGCTCCCCACATATAATCAAAATGTGATGTGTGGGTGTATCACTCCCCCCCACACACCCACACATCGCCATGACATCACTCCCCCCACATATCCACATCACCATTGTCTCTCCCCACACCTGCATATCGCCATGACATTGCTCACCACATACATCCACATCACCATATCACTCCCCCACACACCCGCATATCGTCATGACGTCGCTCACCACATACATTCGCATCACCATGACATCACTCCCCCCGCACCTGCATGTCGCCATGACGTCGCTCCCTACATACTCGTGTGTTGCCAGGAAGTGGCTTGCCACAGACTCGTGCGCCACTATGACGTTGCTCCCCACAGACCAACGACACAGTCTTTTGCTGAGTGTGCCAGGCCCTCCTGACAGGTCTGAGCCACGTGCGCCTATTCTGCCCCTGCTCTAACTCATTGCTTATTCCAAGGGTGCAAGCTCATGCAAGACGATCATAATGGATGGTGCAGTATGGCTACAGATTCCATCGTGGCCAGAGCTATTAGCAACTGAAAACTAACGATCACGCGGGGGGAGTGGCTTGCTGTAGCTGCCCCGCCCCTCCGTAACATGGTCAGCTGCATACACACACCACCAAATGTAAATGTGATTAAACCTCCCTGCCCCCCCGCTCCAATCTTCCTCAGCCAAGGAACCCCAGGAAGCGACTTCAGGAAGAAGGAGTGACCTGTAAAATCCAGAGAACAAGCCAGCCAGCATTGTTTTCAGAGCGAGAAAGCAGCTCGCTCGCAAAAGCGGACAACAAGGTCCCTCTCTTCAATAGCAGAGGGAAAAACACACTCTTTTACAGAAGGCCACATTAGTAGGGATATTGCTGCTCCATTGCCAGTGGTGATATAAAGGGGCGTGCACATCAGCAGCTACAAGAACTGATCAGTGAACAAAGCAGAGCAGAAATGCGGGCTGCCTTTCGTTCCTCAGCTCGAGAGGACTTAGCCACGTTTCCGATGTGCCTTAGCCTGCCAGACCTGGCAAACGATGTTCCACACAGACTCTCATCTTGCTTGCACAACGGTATAGCCAAAAACATTGATGAAACCTGCCACCCCCATTGCAGCTTCCCATACCCAGGGTACCTGCAGAAAAGGCAGACAAGTCCCGGCTTCTTTAAGTGCCAATTTCAGATGCTGTCCTATGGTTCGAGTTTGGGTTGTGTGGCCTGCACCTGGATGCCACAGCAACGTTGAGCAACATGATGTCTTGGTGGTCTGCATTGGTAACTCTCCTGTGTATTCTACTACAGTCTTTCTTCTTTTTTTATCATTGTAGAGGCACAGATAAAATTTTATGCCAACTCTTGTCTTTTTATGGAAAAGGCATCAGGACTTGAAGCCACTGATATATCACTGATACATCTTTGAGGAAAACTCATAATGATGACTGTAAGGCTAGATTTATAATATCTCCCTTAGACCCAGGGCTGGGTTTTGGGTGGTCTTTTGTGTTACAATGGTGATTCATCATCTGTCCTATGTCTGCAAGTGCCTCAGGTAATGAAACCCAGCTAGCCCTGATTGGACTGCTAGGGAAAAATAGGGCCAGCTGGATAGATTTCAGAGGAAAAGATGTGCTCCTGCTGAGGTACGTGTTTCTTAGTTTAAGGTTTTGTTTGTTGTGCTCTTTTGAGCTTTTGCGTTGGATATTTTCTCCCCTTTTACTCAGGCTGAAAAAGGGGACTTAAAACTCTGCTTACTACACTCACCTAAAGGATTATTAGGAACACCATACTAATACGGTGTTTGACCCCCTTTCGCCTTCAGAACTGCC
>JAAGVU020000019.1:10548367-10562403 GCA_011763525.2 Mormyrus iriodes
GCCTTGGTGAATTCACACAGCGTTGTCAGGTTGTACCATACAGTGTTACGCCGTGGTGAATTCACACAGCGTTGTCAAGTTGCACCATACAGTGTTACGCTGTGGTGAATTCACACACCATTGTCAGGTTGCACCATACAGTGTTACGCCTTGGTGAATTCACACAGCGTTGTCAGGTTGTACCATACAGTGTTACGCCGTGGTGAATTCACACAGCGTTGTCAGGTTGCACCATACAGTGTTACGCCGTGGTGAATTCACACAGCATTGTCAGGTTGCACCATACAGTGTTACGCCGTGGTGAATTCACACAGCGTTGTCAGGTTGCACCATACAGTGTTACGCCGTGGTAAATTCACACAGCATTGTCAGGTTGCACTATACAGTGTTACACCGTGGTGAATTCATACAGCGTTATCAAGTTGCACCATACAGTGTTACGCCTTGGTGAATTCACACAGCGATGTGAGGCTACACCATACAATGTTATGCTGTGATGAATTCATCCAACTGACCTTTAGGTGCACTGCATGGCCGAGAAGTAAGGTTTGAATTATAAAGGCTGAATTTAAAGTTGAGTGGTTATATGTACTGGTCTGAGCTGCCTATACGTGGAGCAGAAGTGCGTATACATGTCTGCTAGATCATGGAGATCTTTAGAGTGGAGTCTACTGACACGCTATGCTAAATTTATTCTCAGTACTTTGATGTCTGTATTTTCATGGAGATCTTTATGGTGCAGAACACTGTCATATTACATGGTAACTGCTCAGTGCTCAAAGTTATATTTCAGTTAGTGCCAACAGGGAGATGGGGGCAGAACAGGCACCCTGCAGGGTTGAGATACAGGTCAATTTTGTTTCATCTACATAAATCTGTAAAGGACGTTTTTATATAAATTTTCTGAAAAATCTAAGCTAGCATTCCTAAAAAAGGGCAGAAGTCCCATCCAACCAGAACCGAATGCTAATGATAAGGGGTGGGGAGGTGGAGTCCCAGATCACTGTCAGAGAAGAGGGGGCGCTGACAGTGTGAGCAGGCCTTAAGCTCCCCAGTCAGTTTGAAGAGAGACATGGGGCGACCGCTTAAGGCAGATGCTGGTGGGGGAGGGGGGCAGGGTGCATCAGAGGCAGGTGACAGCACAGCCAACAGCCTCCATTTAGGGGCAGGCCTGAACAACAGAGGAACATGCAATTCCCAAAAAGACAAAGTTGCAGCGAGGTGAGTTTTGGATGCAGGGTGACCGCGGAATACGCAGGTCGGCAACTCCCAGCATGCTTTTGGGTGCGCTGCTGGGGTCTCACAGGCAGGCTGGCGTCTTAGGGCCTGGTGGCAAGGTACAGTGCCAGTTCAGATACTCACAGCCTTTGGAGTCCTGTGTACAGCTCCATGTCGACGTCCCTCAACGTCTGCAGGCCCGTCCAGTTCTCTATGTGTCTAAGGGAGAGACGGAGAGACATGGTGAGGGCATGACCATGCTGCACTTGTCAGTCCATCTGAACCTAACTTTTAAATACACTCCAGGCTGACATCTGCTTTCTCCACCTTACCAGGCGCTTCTTATACGTTCATTCAAATTGATAACATCTCATTAAAATTCAGTTTTTTGCAAGATGATTTCTCAAGATATCTTTTAAACAGTTAAAACCATGCATATTAAAAATGCTAAATAAAGGTGCAGTCCATGTGTGTTCTGTCGCATGCTTTGTTAGTTTGTACCATTAAATCATTTGGCAGACAGGCAGCATGTATATAGGCTGCCTAGACCCGGTTTCCAGAATGTTCCACCTTGTTTTGGGAGCAGACGATGTATGCTGCCAATTAATGATAAATAGCAGCTAAACTCATTTAGGATGATGGGTTTCTTAATGATTCCTTAATCAACAACGTAAACTGGACAGGCACACTGAACACAACAGCTGGGTTTGAACAAGGACAGTGTGTTATAAGCAGCCACCAATTTTACACCCGCTACACTGAAACTAATAAACATTCTGATGCCCTGCCTTTGATGCCTGTGAGTAATACAGTATCACACCAGTTTACGCAAACCTTTTAATACTGCCTTGGATTATGTAGGTGGAAATGAACTCATTTACATACAATCTGCAGCTGAAAATGTTCTGCTTATTCCCTTAATTAACTGTGATCTGGAAGTCCTTTCTCGTTGTTCTGGTACACAATCTGGCGTGTTTACAGGGGAAAAGGCGACCCGCTGTGCTCCTCCAAACGCACCCGCTCCTCAGCATGTGACATCTGGGCTTCAGCAAAACTGCTCTGTTCACGCTGCATTTTTGCTAATTAGCAAATTGTATTTGAGAATGAAAATGATTGGTTGGAACTGTTATTGGTGAATTAATGAAGTACAGTATGGAGTGGGCAGACCACGCCTCACACCTCCTTCCCCCTCCACATGAGTCTGCGCTCCTCTCCGTGTCTGCATGGGATTCCGTGGCGCCGATGTCACCTTCCTGCCTCATGTCATGAGCTTCCTTGAGCTTCCTGGGATATGTCTTGGCTATCCCGACACCCCTGTGTCAGAGAAGCAGCTATGGGAGGCATATGCATGGTTACATGCATGTGTTCAGCATTACAATCACTAGTGGGCTCGTATGTTCTTACTCTGAAGTCTAAAAACACCAAATTAGGTTTGGAAGATGTCTACCTAATTGGTATAACACGATGTACACAGTCAAGTCCCATCCTCCCCTACTCACCCGCACTTTCCTTACTTTTCCTCCAAATGCACTTATGCACAGTGCTGGGCATTTCAGGTGCAGAAGCTACAGATCCAGACCAAGATTTTATTTCTACCAACCAGATGAGCATAAAGAGTCATAGTCACAGAGTACTCAAATGTACTGGATTTGTAGCTTCTGCACCTGAATTACCCAACACTGCCCATGCATTCAAAATAGAAAGTTTATTTACAGAAGTATGTGATTTGAAATTCAAGGCTATGTTCATTATCATAGTTATGCAGTAATGACAGACTTAATCATTAAAAAAGGTATCAGAATTTAAAAAGTGTGCTGTTGTTCACTGTTTTCTAGTATCTTATGGCAAATTTCAACTAATGAGAAACAAGTAAGTAATTACTTGAAATCTCTGAAGTCCGGCAAGGTAATTAGTCTAAACTGGGGCCGCTCAAATGCAGTGCGGAAAATAAGAATTATAACAGCCAGGATGTGACAATAAAATCAGCAAGACTTTCCTCTAGTCATTACAGAATTAATATTTCATTGATTATATTTTTAACATGACATATTCTCAGTTAAATGTGGAGGGTGGGAAATGGCGAAAACGGATAATAACAATATAACAATTAGGAATTATTTGTTTAGGTATTGCAGAGAACGGGAGAGTTCATTCTGCACATAAGTTTTAATCCTCAGTTATGTCACGATACAGACAGACTTGCTACCTCTACCTGATTTACTGAGGCAGGTGGAATCCAGGTAGATTTAAAAATAATATTTATGTGTGCACCTAGAAGAGACCCTAGAATTGTCAGTGTGGATGGGAGGGGTGGTGGGGGGAGGATCACAATGCTTGCTCAATGTCATGATGTCTGTCAGCGAATCGGCGATGGAATTGTCCATCAGCCCAACCCTACACTAGATGACCGCAGCCTGCACGACTAACGGCCTGAAGTCCACCCGCGGCTCTCACAGGGGGCCCTGCTCTTCTCCCAGCAATGGTCCCCCAGTAGACAGGGCATCCTCCGACTCTCTGCTGTATTATGACAGAGCAGCGCAGCAGTTCATGTGAAGTAACGGAAAACGAGAAACCAAGCTCCGTGCTACATTAGCAAGGCCTTTCCCACAAGGGGCACCACGCCTCCCACAGTGTGGGAAGGCAAAGGACCAGGGGAACGTGTCCTAACCTGCCCCAGCAGTAGACAGCATTCACGCAGAAAAGGCACCGCACAGAAAAGCAAAATGGCCAACTTTCAGACACCAGCTTCCTGGGAAAAGCCGGGCACTCTGGTCCTGTCTACCTTGCTAGGTATATAGGTGTGGCATATCATTATTCCATAGAGCCCACCTCTGTCCCCATCCAGCTATTTCCGGGCGATTTACGGCTTTGTTTAAATCATCTCCCATGCAATTAGACCCATCTCAATGGGATGGCAGCTAATGAACGAGAGCAGCTCAGGACATCCCCGGGGGCACATAAAGCCCTTTTTCGGCTTTGTTTTTTTTTCTAATCTTGTCAGAAATCCAGCTGCTGTTTGGGGCGTCTCCATGGGGAGTGATGCGGAAGAGCATGACGGAGAATCCTGGCCACTACGAGAGATCCATCCTCTCCGCCACCATGGTGTAAGACTGTATGGTGCAACCTGACATCACTGTGTGCTGCTGTGTCTTTCAGGGCGATCAACAGGGGGTGCCCCATCTGACAGCTGTATGGATACAGGCACGGTCATGTGACCTGAGACTTTGCCATCCAAGAGGCATCCTGCTAATGTACGATGTCGTTAAAAGCTCCAAGTGAAAAATTTGCCAGGGCAACAAAACAATGAATGGGCCTCGACGGGCCTAGCTGACCCTGTGACTTCTTCCAGCCACCAGCAATCCCAAACCTCACAGATTAAGATGGGGTACCTCCACTTTTTGATGCCATTTATCCCCATTCCAGACACACATACGCACACACACACTTCCAGACACAGGCAGAGCATGTGGCCGGTCGCCATCTGTTAGCGGGACTGGGTTTTTAACACCATCCTCAAATATTGACAGCGCAGCATAAATCCGAGCAGACCCCGTTTACGTGCCCCTTCTGTTCCCCATTAGGCCTCTGAGGCTCCTGATTCAGGAAAGGAGACCTTAATCTCTTCACGTTGTAACACAGAATCCCAAACGCCTGCTAACGAAGCTCCCATCTATCATCCTAAATATGTCAGATGCCGAATCACACTAGGAACATCAGGGACCGATAACTGCCGACGACATCTGGTCAGGTGACTGGCAAAGAGAATGTCCTCACACACACCCCCGTTCACGCACAGAGTAATAAGGCGCCTACACGCTCAGGAATGAGGAAATACTAATGGCACCGACAGACTGGAGCAAAAACACACTGTACATGCCATTAGGGAAGACAGATGAACCAGAAGCCGGCTCCAAACCTCCAACAACCATCCTTTAAATACATAAAGATAAATTCGGTCAATTCAAATCGGATTTTCGGCGAATGAAAACATATTCTTTCTCCTGGTAATGCTGTGATCATTTGATTGGCTCATATAGCTGACAAGGACAAACACACACAAATACACTGCACGGGAGCTTCACAAAGTGGACACATGGCACTTACAGGCCATTTAAAGATCACAGGCTTTACAGAGGCACAAATAAGAGTCAAAGTGCTCTGGAGTGGAAGAATGACGACTGGAGTGGAAAAGTGACACATGTAAGAAACCCAGGATCCTGTACATTGCTCCGATCAAAACCTCAATGAATAAGAAAGAACTAGGAAACAGAAAAATGTACCTAATTGCTGTGGTCACTTCTGACTTCCTCTCCACCTCTCTACTAATTGAGCAACTGGCGAATTGAATATGTGATCAATTGATCAACCATCTAAATGGTTTAATTGAGAAGGTGAGTCTCTATAGTGTGAAAGGGGCCCCTCCCTCCATTGCTTCCAGGAATACTGTCTGCAATGTTTATTCTGGCTGTAATGCCTAAAGTATCTACCCATGTCCAAAGGATATGACTCCCCCCCCCCAAATGCTGTTCCTTCAAAGCTTCTCGGTGCTATTGAGGTGCGATTCTGACAGAAAGCATAACAGCGGGTTCAAAGGGGCCCGTGGGTTTAGTGCACCTTTGGAAGGGTGCTTCTGCGCGCTCACAGTCGTGGCAGATTCCGTACATAAGGGCAAGGTGCTAGCGAGTGGAAACGTGCCCATTCCTCATGCATGTGAGGCACTGGTAAGCAGTGACTGCTCTAACCCTGCACAATGCAGTGTGTTAGCTGCATGCTAACATAAGATACAGCACAGGCAACTCTGCCTGTGCTCCCATGACACTCTGGTATGTCATTCCAAGAGCATGAAGACCCTTAAAAATAAAGTAAGACACAGCAGGCTCCACTCAAGCGATAAAAACTAAATGATTCTCATATCTCACGAAGAAGTTACTAGTTGCAGTCATGTTTTTTCCTAGTCAGTTGTAGATCCATAACTGCACACAGGAGTGTGACAGATTAGCCTTTTCTGTCTGTCACTACCTTCTCAAAAGAAGCAGATCAGAGGTGGAAAAAAAATCTCTTAAGGACCAGCTTTGTTCCCATAATCTGCAGATGACCTCTCACAGCATTATGCATTAATGGGTATCTGTGATCTTAAGATGGCCTTGTGCACAATGCAGAACAAACAGTATGTATGTGTGAAGGATAAATGTATGCCCTAACTATACAGCCACACCACATAGCAAGTTTATATATATATATATATAGAAGGCTTTTATGTAAAGTATGCATATACTCAGATATGTCTTTTTTATCATATATATTATTATTAAAATTCATACTACTGATATCAGTTTTACTCTCAACAGTCTTTTGTCAATATTGGGCACTTTTTTATTACTTAAATTTTCGTCTATTCTATAATGAATACAATATAATATAGAGATGTAGGAGCATATGTTACAAAGAGACTCCTCACTTTTCTTATTGTAATGAGCTGGACTCGATTTCTGTATATGACTGTAATATGTGCAGTTTTACTCCTATTTGTGTGCATACACACAGTGGAGCTTCAGTCCTTTATCGTTTCCATCATGTCTGTAAGGGACAATGCAAACGTTTCCTTAAAGTTGACAGGAAGCACTATCCCACTGCGGAGGCGAAGAACATGTGTATTTGCTCACCGCCCCTTCAGAGAAATATCGGAATATCATTGCTTTTAAAATAGACAAAATTCCCTATACCGTGGTGTAATGTTTCGATGGCATGAAAAATGGCATACCGCCCAAGCCTGTTACTATTAAACAACTTGCTTATATACGACCCAAAGTACCGTCTTATATTCGAAAACTGTTCGCTGCTAGGAGAATTAGCCAGTCGTCAGTCTGAGACCGCCTGCCGCTAAACCCTGAGGCTAGCCTGGAGGCACCAGCGTGCGCGTACTGACCGTGGTCAAAGCGGGTTAATGCACTCAAATCTGTATATTCAGTTTTATTAAAATTAATAGTGAACCTTCTTTAGGCAGGTTAAACAAGACGGTGAAGTATTACTGGATTAGAAGTGCATTACTTTTGTAAATAATTTCGATATTTACTCACTGACCACTGGTCCTGGTCCTCAGCCGGAAGCACTTTTGCTGTCTAACTGATTTGTGTCAGTAACTTGTTTTAATACTTTCCGTTGAGTAACGTTTGTTTGAACGTTGGTTGAATTAAGGAACGTAATTGCGCATTGATTTACTGCTGTGATTCGCCTGTCTGGTACTACTTGTGAGGTTATAGAAAATTAATCAACACCCTTCAGATTCGGAAATTCAATAATGCCATGGTATTAATATATATGATATACACGTCCAGTGTGTCTGTGCGGCTCCTCCGAGTTTCCTCACATGTATATATTAGTAATATATTCATACAGTGTGAATGCACAGCTGCTCCCATCCATCCAGCAGTCAGTGAAGAGAGAGACGCTGAGTGATTCCCGCCATTTTTCATGTCGGCTGACTGGAACCGCGCGAGTGCCATAGCAGAACGCGCCGCTTTTAGGACTCGAGTGTCGGATTCTCTTCTTTCGTTGATTGGACGTCACACGAGGCTCTAGTTGGCATCACTGAGGAGGCTTTCCATCATATGAGGGACAGACCTGGTGTAGCTCTACAAAAAAAAGCTGCACGTTTGCCAGCATCTCCAAGACAGTTGGAAGCAGCTGCCTGCATTTGTGTAAGGATATCACTAATGTTCCTGTTGAATGGTAACTAATGTTAATGTGTAGGCAATGCAGCAAGATGTACAAAAATGTTCATAAATTGATCTCCTGTGTTTCAGCTTGGGTTTGGCCTGTGCATTACCCCTTTCAGATCTGTGCAACATGCCCAGAAAAATGCTAGAGACGCAAAAGAATTTCAAAATGCACCTTTAAATAACCATCAATAATATTCCACTGTGGACTCACACTCCAGCTCAGGGGTTTAAAATGCTTTTCCTGTGATCAGAAGGTTGCTAGTCCAAGTCCTATGGCTGACAAAGCAATTTTGCTGCTGGGCAAGGCCCTTAACCCCAAATTGCTCTAGGAACACTGGCTGTCCCTGTTTTCTCAACAATATGTCGCTTTGGATGAAAACGTCTGCTAAATAAATAAAATGTAGTCAAATGAGTGAATTTAAATCTGGAACTGAAATCTCTGTTGTTATAAGTAAATGTAAACAGAATCAGAATAGCTGAGGGCAGTATTAGGGGTGTTATCAATAGTTATATCTCATGATGAGTTTGCTGAAAAACAAATATTTGATACTAACTTACTGTTGCAGATTTATTATTATAATTGTTTCAGTTGCAAGCAATAACATGTACATTTCATTGTCTGTCTTTATGGTTTGCACTCCCTGTTCATTGTGGCAAACAAAGTAGCTGGATGTAACCCCCACCCCCAAACTGCCCCCAGTATTTAAAACTGAATTGAAATATCTGCATTATTTAAAACACAGATTTCTGCTTTAAATATATGAAATCAAAGTCAATTTAGGCATTAGGGATGACTCTCTGCAGAGTGATCACACTTTATATTCAATCACCAGGCGTGTCGCTCTGAAATAAAAGAGAGTCACACCTTAACAGAGAGTCACACGCTCGTCTCCGGCAACGTGTCATTACAAACACATTTCTGTTGCCAGCCCTTCAGAGGAATGTATGCACACACACACCATTAGGCGGCCGTTTCATGCGGCAGAGAGAAGGAACCGAGTGTGTTCGTTGGCTGTGTGAAATGGCCACACGGTGAGATGAGCAATATTAAGAGTATTAGCCACCACTTGAGCCCCTGCTGAGTTTACAGCAAAATCAATACACAAGATGTCTCTTCTGATTCTGTTTAGGCTTATTGTACAGTGACTGCACTACAATGTGAGACCAATTCATCTGAAATTGCTCTGTGTTATTTGAGTCTGATCACTGCATTTTATTAGTATTTATACAGTGACGAAAATGAAAAACAAGAATTGTGTCGCTTGACAGCCTCTTATCAGAGAATGATATACCTTGCATTCTGTAACATAGTGGTTCAGTCAGCAGCACTAAAGCCTCACACCTCCACGCTTGGGGACTTGACTCCCACGTCCATCCTGTGTGTGTGGAGGTTACATGCTCAGTCCATTTCCACCCACCATCTGATGATATACGCTTAACTGGCTTCTCTAAATTGCCTGAGGGGTGTAACTGAGTGAGTATGTCTTGCAATGGACTGGCATCTCAGCCAGTTCTGTGCCCTGTGCTTCCTGGGATAGGCTCCAGGGCCCCCTGTGACCCTGACATGGATAAACAGTTGGAACATGGCTGTTTGCAGCCGTAATCTCTCTGCCATACCTTTTGGCACCATGGAAACGGCTCTTTGGAGAGAAAAGTCCTGCATTCCATCTGTATCATAAACACAATGTTGTAATGCGATTAATCTGGTCCTGCTGTCAGATAAAATAGCTTATTACGCCTCCCATTATAAAGCCTTGATAAAGCTGTACTCACTTTGGGCTTTTGTACTTGACTGACTTTGTTCCCACTCAATGACTCTATGGGCCAGTTATGGTAATCTTCCCACTAGCCAGAGATGTTTGATTGGCCAAGGGAGGGATAAGGGTGGGGTTTCAGCCCACTGCCTCCCCCGCCCATATAAGGAGAAGAGGAAGTCCCTTCACCTTTGGTGTAACCATGACAGACACTGCATTTACTTCCGCTGTTGCACCATGGCGTCCACTTCAGGTTTCATGTCTTTGTGTCCCAGGGAGGTGTGAACAACAATGCCCTGCTGTGAGATATTTCATGTCCATGCACGCAGTAGGTCACTGTTTTATAAGTGGAAGACCCCAAGAGGCTAGGAAATCTTTGCCCAGCTGTGCAGTTCTTTCTCTGTGCTTTACGTCTTTTGCCAGTGCTCATATTTTTCAGGTATTTTCAGGTTTCTGCCCTGGAGGTATAAGGTGTATCTCACAGAAATTTGTAGCTCAAAAGCAGATGCTTTAGGTTATTCCCAAATAAGGAAAAATGACTTGAATCAGTCTGTGTGATGGTTTATCTTTACTGCCAGGAGTGTTTCTATTAGAGTATCTCTATATAACCGTGACGCATGAGTGATGTACTCAAGTATTTAGGAAACACTGAAAATGTATCAGAATCTTCATGTGATGATAGGGTGGGATGACGGGCAGTGCTGTGTGTGTGCAGTGCACACATTCTCCCTCTGGTGTCCCATTTTCCTCCCACAGTCCAAATACATGAAGGCGGGCTAACTGCTGTGTCTAAATTGCCCACAGTGTATGAGTGCCCTGACACGGACAGGCATCCATCCAGCCTTTTGCACCACACTGCCTGCAATGGACCATGATAAATGTTTGAAAGATGGATACATCATCTCAGATTTTGTTTCTAGGACTCTGTCCCATTTGGTGCAGGGACATTCAGGGTGCACTCCTGGGCCAGACCAAATGGATCACCTGTACGGCAATGAAATGACCCATTTTAATGTCAGACAAATCAGACCCCTAACAGAAAAGAAGGCTATTACCATCTTTGCACTTTGGTTTAAAGAAAACACAGAATTCTGCTTTAAATATATGAAATCAAAGTCTTAGGCAAGAATATGCCAAGTTTAAAAAAATCCATCTCTTTCTAGGAATGAGGCCAGAACTTAAAAGATTACCATGTAACACTTCATGTTTCATCGATTTTGTTTTTGGGATGGTGTTATGTGACCACACGGCCTGCCTACTGACTGCCAGTCTGTCGCACAGGCTCACAGCAACCACTGGAAAGCTGCAAACTCCCTCGAATCTTACAATGGAACCACTATTTTTCACTCTTTGTAAAAGCCGCGGGAGATTTTCTTAGCTGAGTAGAGCCAGAACAGAACAACCTGCAGAATTGTCTGGGGGGGGGGGTTGAGAGCTCTGATCTTCTCAACCAGCTGCAGCTGAGCCAGGCTACTCTTACCCATGGTGCAGTTATGGAGTAATAGAGAAAACCTGAAAAACGGCACAGGAACAAGAGCTACTCCTGTGACATTCCTGGCCGTTCTCATAAGTGATACTGTTTCATTAGTCTTGGATTGAGGTGTCAGCTAAATAGCTAAATGTAACTCAGCTCTGTTCGGCTGATTGATTTATGGAACAGGCCTGCAGCAGAGGCCTAACAGCACCGGCTTGCTTACCAACATGTACAGTCAGGCAGCTAAACAGCTCAATCAGAGCCTCTGTACATCCCTGCAGGAGGCTGACATGTACAGCGCTCAGCAGTTTTATGATGATTATTATTATTATGATCTTTAGCCCTGTGATGGACTGCCATCCTTTCCAAGATGTCTCCCCAGCCTCATCCCTATGCTGCATGGGATAGGCTCCATTAAATCGCACCCCCACAGCCTAGGAAAGGCGGCTGGGTAAGATGGAGCATTATTAAGCTTGTAGGGTGGCATGGTGACTCAATAGTTAGCAGGGCTGCTTTACACAGATGGGGATGGAGATCTGAATGGTACCCCACCTGGCATGTTCTTCCCATGTGGCATAGGCGGAGGTGGATAGTTCATCTCCAGAAAGTAAAAATCCTGATCAAGGTTTTGTTCCAACCAACCAGCTGAGTACTCTGTGACTATGACTCTTCATACTAAACTGGGTGATTAAAACAAAATCTCTGTTTGGATTTTTACTTTCTGAACTTTAGCTATCCACCTCTATGGATAGCTTTCCATGCGGACATGTGATTGGGTAAATGGGAGTTCTGCGATGCCCGTAGTTCACCCATACAGGCTGCACCCTGACCCATGTTTCCAGGGTTATGGTGCAGGTGCCTGCATCCCCTTACGGAATTAGCTCTTGAAAGATGGATGGAATAATCAGTTTTCCCCACATTGTCCACAACATGCAGATAGATGTATTGCAGCCCTTAGGAAGAGCCGAAATATGTAAAATCCAAAGGAGCCCCCATTGCTGGATTCCAGTCCCGGCCTGAGTTTGAGAGGTGTTAAGCCTAATTACGGTCTAGGTCACTCGCAGTCACAGAATTTTGTAAATGTACTCATTAGCGAAACATCTCACAACAATTAATCCTCATTAGAGAGTGCTCCTATGAGAGATCTCGCAAACAAACTGGCCCAGCGACAGAGCGGAGCTGCCCCAAACAGCATGTGACTATCCATCACAGCTCCCGAATCACAAGTGATAACATCTTCACACAGGCACAGCGGCTTGTCTTAAAACAAAGGGGTGGATGTTAAAATGATGTTGCTCTCAATTATTATCATTATTATAATTGAGAACTCATAACTAATGTACTATACTATGTATGATATTTCTCTTTGTTATGTAGTGGATGCTTATATCCAAACACATCAAGGGTCAGTGTGACTCCTAACTTCTACCCATCCATCCATAACAGAACAGCTGTTCTTGAACTGGGTCCTTCTTGGACCTAGGCCCGCTTACTTACGCCTTGTGCCATGCTCTGCTCTGATCCATTAGACAAGGGCTGGCGCCAGTCAGGACCTGGGAGGTCGCTCAGCTCACTGAAGGACTTATTAAATCAAGCCTGTGTAAAAATAAGGGCACTACATTTAATGGGTCCGGTTTAACACCCCAGTGACAAAAGGCTCCCTGCTTGACACACACCTCCGTGAATCACCACCTTTTATTTATCGCCATTTTTTATTCATCGCGCTTTAAAAAAACCAAACATGTGCAATTACACCTTCTGTAAAAACCACCGCTTTAACTTGGGGGGTGGGATTCTTCAGTGACGGTAAAAAAAAATGACACCTCGTCCCGCTTAAGACGGATCATTTCGATAGCCAAAGGGGAGAGAAACGACAGAGAAGCGAGCACCGACATATTAACATCTTAAAAATAACTGCTGGCAGAGAGAGCCAAGGCGGTGTATTACTCTGTGCTGAAATGCACCATTAACTTCTTCCTGAGCCTCCTGCCCAGGCCCAAATGAAGCCATTAATTCCAGATCAGACTATTTACAGCCCGGGAAGGTCTTGGCAAATGTGGTTAGTTATAGCTAGTTAAGCCTTCCACCCGAACGCAAATATAGCACACGTTTGAGGGAAGAAAGATGTCCCCAGGCACTCTGCCTGATCACATGTGTCACGTCATCCACAGCTGCAAGGACAGGATATTTCAACCTGCAGGTGTCATGTGACAAAGGGCTCCTGCCAACGGGTGCATGACCCGTTACAGAATCAGACAGCTCGGTGTCAAATCAAGAAGTCCAGCACATGATTGATTATGGGCCTAATGGAGGGGGGTGGGCATCAGATCTCTGGCTCTGGGCATAGCACCAACCCTCTGTAAGCACCTCCAGCAGGAGCATGCGTGTTAATATGTAAGCAGGATGCATGGCATGCATGCAGGTGCACAACCAGTATCATGACCCACATGCACACCTAGCTGCACACCGACAGGGTATTAGGTTCAATCCCCACACCCCGCTTTGGAAGAGTTTGTTTGTTTCTGGTCACTCTGGTTCCCCTCCACAGTCTAAAGCCATGCAGGTTGTGTGTGTGTGTGTGTGTGTGTGTGTGTGACATTCTGTCCAAGGTGCCCTTCGCCTAGTGCCCTCTGTTTTCAGTAATGTACAAGCATGGAAAATGTCTGTGCATACAGGTATTCGTCGTCCTACCGAGACACATATGATCGCATTTACGTCCAAGGTCCATAGTAAATAACATACATTGATGGAGGGACGCCTGAAAGCAGACGCAGTAGAACGTTAGCGGTGTACTGCTTAGTGTAACAGGTCCGGGAGAATGGGCAGTGCTGCCAGCCGTATAATGACCCACTGTCCATATCTAACTAATAC
>JAAGVU020000019.1:10565151-10589793 GCA_011763525.2 Mormyrus iriodes
CTCCATGTCAGGAGCCACCTCATGCAGATGCAGTTCCTTCCTCCCCCATGCAGATGCAGCTCCTTCCTCCCCCATGCCTGTTCACTTCTTATGAAATCCCTGAGGTAATGGTGACTAATGATAAAGGCAAATGCTATTATTTAAAGAAAGGCATGGGTGAACAATACAATTATTCTTCTGGGGTAATTTTCTCTAACAGAAGGTCCCCTGGCACTTGAACCTACAGCCCTTCTGGTCCTTCTGGTCAGTAGACCGGTTCCTTCATGCAAACATGCCGTCCAGTGCATGAAAAGAGCAGAGAGCTAAGATCCTCATGGTCCGTCTGCAGACCACCATGTGGTTTCTGAGCAGCCGGCTGGGAGGGAGGCTGGGAACGCATGTATGCTGGACACTGACCGAGGAAAGCTGCCCGAATGCTGGAGAAACCAAGAGGCCCAGCTGGACCCCAAGACAACCGTGCAGGTGAAGCTGGAGTGACCGCTTCATCCATCAGGTGCTTTACGACTCGGCAAAGACAAAGGGAAAGGTATTCATTCCTCTCGCTAATGGATTATTCCATTCAGACGTGTAATTACAGAGTGAACTCGAGATTTCTCCCTGCTCCAACAACAGAGAACCCTGCCAGTGTCATTGCTCAGATCTAAATGTATGAGGAACATGGTGACTGCGCTCATTATTTAAAGCTGTTTACTATGCAAGACGCCCTTCCCCACAGCTTCCGTTGGGGGGCACGTGTACCCCAAGTCAGCCATCTTCTCATGCACTTGTCTCTTACTTTTCTTTTACGTGGTGATCCCCGTGCAGACAACAGGGGGGAGTTATGCATGTATTGCTTTAGACGTGTATGCAAACAACAGGGGTCCAGCCAGCAGTGTCGCTGATGCTCTACGCCTGCTGGAACCAACACTACTACAGGCTAGAGGGCTTAGGTTATAACAGGACCTCAAAATTGGTCATGATCTAGCAGCTTCTTGTATATAAACACACCTTGATGTTAGACTTCTGCTCAACATGAGAGCTCAATTAGTTCCCTGCAGAAAACCTGTTTTTCTTTGGAGAACAACAATTACTTTTATCTCCATGGGACCTTTTCCCAAAGTTTGCTTATCATTTATGTATGAATGACACATAGCTTATGATGAAAAGTATATGTTAGTATTAATTTATAATTTAACAAAAGTATAATTACTTCAAGAAGAAAGGAGTAACCTTCCCCAGATTCAGTAGCAAATGTGTTTTTTTTTTTTCGAAGAGCAATTTAAATCAGAATCCAATTACCAATCTTTCAAATCCTTCCCAAAGGGTGACACACTTTTAATTATTTGGGAAATGGCAACACTACAGAGCACTTTGACTTTCCAGAGCAATTATGAATCAATTAAAACAAGATTTCCCAATGTATTTATGATGAATGAATATGAGTCATCAAGGATTGCCAATGTCCGGTGTCCATTACAATTTCATAATCAGGGCAAGTTATGCTAAACTAACACTGATTTAACCAGCCAGGTTTACGTGGCTGAGGCTGGGTGCACGAAGGAAAACGTCACAGGTAAGACATTTGAATACAGTGTCACCCTCACCAACAACGGGCAATGCTATGGGTAAGATCCCAGAGTAAACAGCACCCATTCCCTCCCTTTCTGACCTTCTGGAAGTAGCCCATGTTCATTGATTAGTGGACGTTTTCAGGTTCAGCACAAATGAAGGATGGCCCACAGGTGCTTGGGGGCGGCGGGGCTCGGCATTTCAGAATGCCAGTCAGCACATCGCTCAGAATGAAGCACAATGAAGAGGCCAGCTTACTAGATGCACTGTGCCATTTTACAGGAGAATATTTCCCAATGCGGTCCTCGGGGACCCAAAGATGTGGACTGTCTGGCAGGGAGGTGGGAGGGAGCAAAAACATGGACTGACTGTGGGTCCTCGAGGATCGGATTGGGAAACATTGGCATAGGGTATAGAGCAGCCTGTGCTCAGATACAACGCTCTTCATTATTAACAGTTTGGTGGTTTTGGGAGGGCAGGGCTGGGGAACTTGGCCTGCTGCTGTTCCAGTAAGAAGTCAGAGCTCATTTGATAGGACCAAGAGAGTTTACAGGTCCCGCCTGTCCCAAACTGTTCCCGCCAACCCTGCCCCTAATTTGATGTTCACTTGCATGCCATTTTGGGCTTGATCCCACCTTCTTAAACAAATACTTTGAATAAATCTGTTTCTTGCCACTAAAACCCCACAACGAGTCCATCTGTTCTCCATCTCAACCAACAACTGTCTCTCAGTTTGTGTCACATTGACATAGCTCACACAGGCCTCCCTTGCCCCCGCCATCCATCAAGACCAGACAAAGAGGGGTGGGGTGTCACATTTTCTCAGAACAACTCCAGTCATGGGAGGGAGGGTGTTTGCTTCTGCCACCAGGCGGTGCACTAGGCTGAAAAGTATTGTATTCCAGGACTGGCACCTCAGATGCCTCTGCCTGTAAATACGCACCATCTGACTCTCATTTATAGTGTAATTTTCATAAATAGATCATCTGGACACCATGATCCAGACAGACTTTAGGGAAATTGAAGTGAAAGGTTGCAAAAACCTCCACTGCAGCAGTCGGGCACCTGAGCTCTCTGTTCTCATTAAATGCAATAATGAAATTAGCATATTAATGTCAACTGGAGGAACAAGACAGAAACAATTTGCACCTGGCCGACAGTGAAACTTTGTGCTCCTGACTTTCTTTCAATTCTGCGGCTTTTACCAGATGTTTATTTCAGGGAGTCATTAACACCCACCCAACCCCCCACCCCCCCGTTACTTGGGGAGGGGTGAAAAGGCGATTGTTCAGTATATGGAGGCCCTTGCGCTCCCAGCCTAATTAAAATCCTCCTCACGTCGATCGGGAAGCCTTCCTCCGCCTCCTGTGAGGCCTTTGCTCTCGGCATGTACGTCTCAGCTGAAAGAATCACGCAGTCAGCCCCCTCCTCCCGGCTGGTGCAGCAGGGGGGAGCCGGAAAACGTGACCCTCCCCCAATTTTAACCTTCAGCAGATTCTCACACGACAGTGGGCCCTTCACGGAGACACCGACTGCCCGGCGTGCTATCGATAGCCGGGGCTTGGAATGCTTTGGCTGTAACATCTCTCCATAAGTCGAGGGGGGGGTCCTGTCCTCTCATCGCTAGACAAGAGCCCGGAAACCACCACAGTGCCCGAGAGTGAGAGCTTTCAGTCTGCCAACACCTTTGTGGAAAAGATTATTGACAGCTGACATGAGAAATCTGCTGCGGTCTATATTCCCGCTGCCATCAGCTTTCTTATGCTTCCCATACTGTAACCCCAAAATAAACACTTCACCAAGAAGAGTTTTACATTTACATATGGAGCAGACATATTTGTCCATCGAGTTGTAGAAGTGTGACTTGGGGTCAGAGCTCAGGGTTATCCAGCATGCAGATGGGATTAAGGGCCTTGCTCAAAACCCGAACAGTGATATGATTACTCTGCAGGCCGTGGCATTTAAACCCAAAACCTTCCGGACATGGGTACAGATTCCTACCCTGCTGAGTTAGTCAGCCCGTTCAGAGACTTCTGGGTGCCAAATGACAGTTCAGGCTCGGGTATACGTACTGTGTTGCGATACTAGATTGCCCCGTCAGGTGGGTGGAAACGAAGGAGGGACAGATCACATGCCTCCAAGACAAATTCTGTGGTCAAGGTTCTGCCTGCTCACCACAAAAGCATCTTACCTTTACAGGGCCCTCCGCTTTAGTGGAGAACAACAAAACTGTAATACCATTTCCTGTAATCCTTGCCTTTTAACTCTGACAAATGAGTCGGGATGATGTCCAGGGCCCCAGGGAATGGGCACCAGGTCGGCTCGCTCACCACATGCATCTAGGAGTTGGCAGGGTGCCTTTGGAGATATCTGCCATCAGCAGGTGCCATGTGGGCCTTTGTCATCCCGCCACATGAGCTCCTTTAAATTGCAGCGGCTCTCATTGAGGTTTCCGCGGGCCGTCCTGGCCTCACGCCTGGCGAGCCGTCGGCCTGAACCAGCCCCGCTTGCCAAAAACTGCCTCTCCAGACCCTGTACTCTCCTCCCTTACTTTCATAACTCTACATCGTCACATGGGTGGTTCACAGCACTCCTGAATATAGCAACAACAATGACGTTACTAACTAGAGAAAATTATCACGACAAAGAAGTTCTACCAAACTACTCTTCACCAGTATACTGAAGATTATAGGACTGCACTGTGGTGCATCGTAGAACTGAGTGGTTACTATATCGATACGTGCTCAGTATGGTTTGGAGTTTTGTTTTGTGTGTTTGCAGGGCTGATTTTTCTGTTGTTTGTCTCTGCAATTCTGTCTATTTCACCAAGACTCATGCCAGTTCTGCTGTTATGTCGCATCCAGGTTTGCAGTCTTGCTTAGCCAGCGTCTTGTGTCTGATTTCATGGTTCAGTTTAGCCACCATCTTGATTCTTGGTTAAAGTGTTTCGTTATCCACTGTCTGGTTTATAATCTCATGGTTTTGGGTACCCACCATCTTATTCCGATCTTGGTTAGTCGGGATTCCGAGAGCTGGTGTGCCACGCGGCCAGAGTCTCGTTTTAGGTCTCCTTTAGTGCTGTTGTTGTTTCCGTATTTCAGCCTGATTTCCTGGTTCCCAAGTCTGGATGTTTGTCCCTGGTTTCCCCGGTGCTCCACATTCTCACACATTTCGTCTTGGAGGCACCTGCCCAGTCAGCAGACCCAAGCACAGACAGTCACCTGCTTCCCCCTCTCTCAGGAAACCAGGAACTGTAGGCA
Source organism: Mormyrus iriodes (assembly GCA_011763525.2). Classification (NCBI taxonomy): domain Eukaryota; kingdom Metazoa; phylum Chordata; class Actinopteri; order Osteoglossiformes; family Mormyridae; genus Mormyrus; species Mormyrus iriodes. The sequence continues at coordinate 10,569,960 of JAAGVU020000019.1, forward strand.
GACAGTCCATTTCAGGGTGTCTTCTGTCAGCCTCCAGTGGTTGTGAAAAAAAATAAATGCATCCCAAGTGTGACAAACACTACATAAAATATAAACTTGCAAACTACTTGATCGAAAAACAGTGGTTTGAAACAAATAAGCCAGCCTCATAAATACATTTAATGAAAAAAAAATTGCCCAATTCCACCAAACAGCAAACCTTATGATCACAGCCCTACACTGTTTTCCGAGGAAGTAAGAGCTGGAGCCCCCACACACAAAAAAGCTTATCGCCAATAAAGGTTGGCAAAGGAAGGCTATCCTCCAGGGGAAGATCACTGAATTAATAAATCTGCATACTGAGGGAATGGGCCCAAAACGCCATATCGCCATCTCCCACTGATCCAGGTTGGAGAGGCAAACCTAGGGAAGGGAAAAGCAGCCCCTATAGACTCTACCAAACACAACTGACAGTAAAAGAGACCTGCACACCTAAACTAGGACCTGCTGCACATTGCTAACTAACCCCAATGTCCACAGTCACAGGGCAGAATAGGCAGAGATGTGATGGCTCACCCGCCACAGCAGAGCTGAGGGGAAGCTACACATCTGTGCTCAAACATGTAGTTCCAGAAAGACAGCAGCATCCATGCCAGAGAGGATATAAGAAGAGCAACATGAGGCACATATACAGTATGCGTTACACTGAGAGGCAACCACTGAACCGCAGTGCTAACCTGCTCTAGCCCACTGTCATATGCCCAGGCTGGGCGGCTGAAAGCTGAGAAAGTAAAGGGACGATTTTGCAGCATGCCTATTTGCCAGGGCTTCCCAAAGAGCACTTCCAGCAGGACGAGGGCACAGTACAAAGGCATCCCTGTGGGATCAGGGCAGCAAGCTTTTACCTTATTTGCAGCCATTTCAAATTACAGAATAATCAATTATTATTAGCAGTATTGCAACCAAAATCCCACGATGCTAGCGAGTTATTCAGTCTGAAGGACACTTCGGTCCTGCATTATGACTGATTTACCTTGATAGGATACTATTCCTACTCTCACTGACACACTCAGCTAAATTGTGTTTAATTCACTTCGATAGAGGTCTAGCCCCGCCCATATTCTCTCACTGGCCATGCCCACCTAAATGGTGACCATTGTGACAGTGATTGGGCCCCACCACTGACCCACCCAGACAAACCACAGCTTATACACTATGACAAACGCGTTGACCCTCACCCTGACTTAATCAGGGCCCCAAAAAAAATCCATAATTCTGACATTAGGGAAAGGCATCAATATGATGTATATTTTTTATTATTTTAAAATGGGACAATCTATAATGGTATTGGAAATTATAATGCATTATATACAGAGATCAATCTGGTGTAATGCCAAGCCAGCAAAAATGATAAACAAAGAGCTTTTACCGTTCAAGGTCAGTGCAGAGACACTTGGAGGGGCCCTGCCTATAACAGTGCTGTCTGCCTCTCAAAGTGCCTCTAATAAACCCCTTCGTGTGTCAGTGGTCAGGAAGAAGGCTTATTATATCTTCCTTAAATTCTGAAGATCTTTGCACTTTTATTAAAGGGGCATTATATGCCACTTGAATGCAATAATCATTGAATTCATTAAATGTAATAACCTTCGCCTGCCAGACATTCTCTGATGACTGCACTAGCTTTTATTATTGCCTAAAAATTCCAGTTCATTCAGGTTTAGTGACAGAACAAGCGCTGTCAGAATTTGTGTCGTTTCTGAAAAGTCATTTCAGGCCACACTCTATAATACTGACCAAACACAGTATTTAACACCGCTGTTACGATATCTGTCACACTTGTTTTTTCTACTAACCACAACAACCAAGAATTGTTAACTGTTTGTGCTGGATGGTTAGATTCTGGTTTCACACTTCCTGTTGTAGTCACTGGCTATTTTGGATGACACACTGTGAACACTTTCTGTCACAGAGTTATGAAGGTGCAGGTACTCATGTAGTGTATAGACCGTGTGCACAAGCGTACAATATGTTCACTTGTACACTGCGTGCGCTTACTTATTGTAAAATGTACTTTATGTTCACTTCCTGTTACGGAGTATACACTGTATCCACTTATTATGTATAGTACATGCCACAATAATAAGATCATTCACTCTTTATAGTTCCTGTTGTAGCATACATTTTTTTATGGAGTGCACACGTTATATATTGTATTGTAGGAGCTGGGAGGGAGCAAAAACATGGACCGTCTGGGGGTCCCTGAGGACTGACATGAGAAACGCTGTTGTAAAGTAAATGCTCTGTATATATCCTAATATATATATTGCTCATATTTACTATTCTCTGGGTTATGGAGTGGAAGCCCCACGTTAACATCTAGAGCTCTGAATCTAAATCCTTTTAGTATTAGTTTTCTGGCTGTACAACTTAAACTTTATATTTGAGCTGGAAGTTCAATGCAGAAATTTATGCCAAGTACCAGCTTAAAGGTATACCAGCAGGCCTGCTCCTGGAACTAGATCTTCAAGTTTGACCATGAGACACTTTTGTGCCCAGCAGCCTATTTTACATTTCCATGTGAGATCTGTGCCTCGTAGGATAGAGCATCATCTTCCCCCCCCTCCGTGCCGGAACATAGATGGCAGAAATATAGATGGCAGTGAAAACAGAGGGCGCTGCAAACTATTTTTGGAGTTTAAATGCTATTTCTGCAAGCTCGGACCTCCGTGTCTCGTGAGGCACTTTGTCCATACCCAGTTCATGCCGACAATACCACATACACTGGCACTGATGCCACCACACACCGCCAGGATAAGGTCAAGGCAATCCCAGGGTTGGGGGTTTTGCCCTGCCTCACCCCCACATACAAAGGTCACCTTTCAAAGGCACGGTGGTGGGGGAAGTGAAGGGGGGATAAAGGATGCAGTGTGCGATTGGACCCTTTATCTCTCGTACTCCCATGGAGGCCGGGCGGGACACATCCCCTCGCTCTCACATCCGGTCACGCTACCGCTGACTCTCCTGACAGGAAGCGTGCCTGTCGATGGCATTGATGCCCTGTTGACGCCACGCTTGGCCAGGTGGTTTCCTCCCATAACAGTAGAAAGCATCTAACACATTAATTCATACCAGTGAAGTATTCTTTTCAATATCAATGCACAAAATTAAGGACAAAATCTCTGTCAAACATGAAGAATCACAGCCAAACATGGATAAAAGGATTAGGGTTGCTCTGTATTTGCCTGACACAGCTTCTGTAAAGGAAAACCAAGGCTCTCAGGATGCTTCCCCTAATCAGTCTCGATCAGGCTGTCCATACCCCTCTACAGCCCTTCAATGCACATCTATGCGTGTAAGCCCTTACTGTCCACATGAAAGGAGCCTCTTCATTTATATTCACCCTTCACACGGAAGGGGGAGTGGCTGCTCCGCTTTCATCGCACCCCCGCATACCGCAAAACCGTGCAGAGCCCCCCGAAGGCCACCCTGGGCCGTGATCCTACAGGCGGGGCCGGATGGAGGCATCGCTGCTTGGCAGTGTGAATCAGGCTCCAGGAAAGAGCAGCGACGTGACAAACAATGGACTTTAGCATCGTGAATAAAAGCACAATCTAAATGTATTAATTATGAGGTGTTAATGATGGTAATGATAATCCTTCCATCTTCCTGTACAGGATCCCAGTGAGTCTGGAGCCTATCCCAGGATGCACAGGGCAAAGGCAGGGCAACATTATGAATAGGATAATAATAATAATAATAATAATAATGATGATGATGATGATGATGATGATAGTGGTGGTGGTGTTGATGATAGTGGTGGTTATGGTGGTGGTGATGGTGGTGGTAGTGACGGTGATGGTGGTGGTGATGGTGATGGTGGTGGTAGTGACGGTGATGGTGGTGGTGGCTGTCATGGTGGTGACGGTGGTGGTGATGGTGATGATGATGGTAGTGGTGGATGTGGTGCCAGCAGTGTGTTTATAACCACAAGATGTCTGGTGTTCCCTCTGGTGAGCCTCTCATAATGTCATACTATCTATTGGTGCATCTTTTCCTCCATATACCCTGTCTGTAATCATCAGGATGTTTTCCTATGCACAAAATGTAACAGAGCCTTCTTAGCTAAAGCTGGATCCTCTGCACAGAGGGATGTAACACATAATGATATTCATCCCCTCCTCCCGCTTCTAGGCCTTCTCTGTCCCCATGGCATCCCAGAGACACACCCAGGTACGCTGACACATGCACTGCCCCCGCCCCCCAGAGTAGCAGCATAACATAAAGCTTGCACCCATGCTGCTGTTTGAACATGAGCTTATCTCTTAAGCTTACCAAAATTCCCCGAGACGTGCTGTCAGTAGCTATGACTCTCAACATCTGCAGGCAGTACGGTGATACCTCACTGGCCCCAAGCTTTTGTAAAGTATCACCTTTCACACCTCAGTGACAATTTATACATTCATCCAAGATATACTGACCTCACTGACTACAGATCAGGAGACAATTTAAACCACTTTGTCTAATAATGAGTCTGTAATGACCAGGATTAAAAACAAAAACATGAATCTCTTCAGAATAATTTTCTTAAACATTGCACAGTATCCCATTAACGTATTGATCTTGCGTAAATTTTACCCCCACCTGGCTTATAGGGCACTCATAACTTTAGTTTTATTTTTAATAATGAAAAAAACTTTCTTTCTACAAAAATCCTTCTTTACACATATACCCAAGTGATTTGTTATTGTGCAGAATGAATGTCAGAGAGTACAATATGCATTGCGATGTTAATTTCTTTAATTGGGATTTATGCATCCTGATCAGAAACAACATGCATTAATATATCCTTCATATTAGGTTTGGTTTGATTTTACATGCGAGGGAATAAAGCTGTCAGTGTATTCCATTGAAGTTACTCTCTTTGTGATAATAATGACTTTTGAAAGCACATCTCGCTATTTAATCTTTTCCATACATAATCATTTTTAAACTGACTACATTTTTAAGCTACCTAAAAATAGGCCAACTGGAATCCAGTGATATTTTCTAACATTGTTTGCTTTTTATTTGGGTCTATCGAGGATGTTGATTTATATACACACACACGCACACAGACATATATATATATATATATATATATATATATATATATATACACACACACACATGCTGTAGAAACAGACAGACAGAGGCAGAGGTAAGGTTAGAGATACAGATGTACACTGATGTCAAGGATTCATTAGGGACATAAAAGATTGCAGTGCTTAATACAAAACTGCCTTACTAAGTACAGAAAAAGCAATTAGCCTAATGGAAAGTCTTGATGAAAACAGATGAGCTACGCTCAAGGTACTCAATTAGGCAGACATATAATATGCGGAAGACAAATAACATATGGATGCCGACTGATAATTGGAACAGCAGTTACACCTAAGGAAGGCCGGAGGGCAGTGAGGACTGACCCACATTCTAGGCTCTGATGGCGCGATCAGCTCCTTCTCCAGACGCTTCAAACATTTTTACTCATGTTTTGTTAGTAATATATTCACCACTGTTGCCAAAATATTAGCATCTTTATTTTGACATTAGACAGGTAATCACAGGCACATTGATGATCTAAGTCTAAATACATTTACATTTACCTCATAAACAATACAGCAAAACTTGATATGTCTTTGCCTATTCACTTTTGCCACTTTTGACAGCTTCAGGCATGTAGCCTAGATTTGCATTTATATTATACAGCGGGACCACCCAGTAAGCCATAAGGTACCCCCAGAAAAAAGAGCATTTTATCCCAAGCTACTTTATTAAGATTATTAGAGGACCACCCCCCCCCTTGCCCCAAGAATTCTTGGTCACTTCAAATACTGCAGAGTTTATCACAGATAGCTTTTAGGTAGCAGTGACCTGCATTACAAGGGAGTCTCCTTTTACTAATTTGATTTTTTTTATCTGAATACTGCTTTGGGTGAAACTAGTTAAAAAATTCCAAAACAATCTACAACCTACAGGGTTTTTTTTAACAAAAAAAACTCAGATACACGCACCTTTAATTTTATGTCTGTTTATGCTTTATTCTTATATCTGTCATATAGGCGCTTATATTATTGGACATGTCCAGTTTATGTATCCTCTTTAAAAGAACTGCAAGGGGCCACAATCTAGGACTTAGACTAGCATCAGCTTTCCCTCAACCACTATACTAGCTAATTTATTTTATTATTATTATTATTATTATTATTATTATTATTATTAATAATATTGTTGTTGTTGTTGTTATTATCCTGAGTATTTGAATATTCTAATGATTTCCTTTAAAATAAGGAGTGCAGACCCGGAGATAAGTCCATATTCAAGTCTGCATTATTCAATAATTTGGAAGAGCAGTACATCAAGCTGTCAAAAATATATCTGCCATTTATTATCCAGTATGTACAGGAGCAGCGGTTGATTCCCATAATAATTATCATCATGGCCATAATATTATAGCTGCAAGGCAGCAGCTAAATGGGTCCATGGGATTTTTTATGAGTAGGCTATTATTATATTTCTAGTTTTTTAGACAGGATGCGGGCTTCACCATTTGTCACGTGACTGTAACTGTGACATTTGCAGCTAATTTACCATGAAACCACAAAGGAGCCCAGGCTTCAAATGTAACATTTTTGCGATTGGAAAAAAGAAATGTGTTAATACTACAAAACATTTGCATCCTCATTAATTCGATTAAAATGTTTAAAATCACGACTCTCATAATGTATGACGTTGCACTGTATGGCTAAAGTTACTGTAATGCTAAAGTAATAGTCAAGGGATGTGCTTTCGCTAGAGCCGAAAAAAGAGGTGCATTCAAATTAGTGAGCTACGTTTTATTATGGGTTAATAATGTCCTCTGTAAATGTGGGTATGTTACATGGGCCTTGGAACTAGAAACTGCAGGACTTCTAAGCTTAACAAAAATGTCTGAAAGGAACCAATACACAAGATGGCACAATTGCAAAAAAATCAATATGTGAACACCACAAAAGTCAATCAAATGGGTTATTTCTACAGTATAATAACGGAATCTGCAAGGTCCCGAACATCGGTTAATATCACAACATTAACACATGTAAAATGGACCGTATTCGCAAATGTCCTTAATGAGGCAAATATTGAATTAGCTCAAAGTTTAATTAGAAAATCTCGACGATAAGTCAAAAGAAGATTGATGCAACTCCATGTGGCATGTGCGCCATGTTTTATATACACCATTTCGAGCAAAAAGCACACAAAGTGTAATTATACGTATTGAGTGTAAATAAATACACAAGTCCGCAGGTGGTGGTACGGCTGGGGGGGAGCAGGGGCACATTATTATTCCCGTCGCATAATGCAGGGGGAAAAATCTTTTCTTCCTACCCTTGTGCAGCGGTGTAACGCAAAGCGTTTGCATGCACTAACCGAAAGTTGGAAACGCCAGCAGCAAATGTCCCCTAGAAGGCTCCTGGCCATGGCTTCTATTTCAACGATCCGGCACATCAGGTCGGAAACTGCGGTTATCTGGCGCCATCGCTGGAAACGGAATCACTCCAATTAACGCCTCTATTTTATTACGGTTTTATTGATCTCGGAGCCTCCAACGGAGTGTCGAACTTGCCATTAGGAGGTCCGTGAAGGACACGTCTGATGGGTCGCCTGGCTCCCGAGCAATCCGCTGCCTATCTGAACCCTATGGATTGGCGAGACATCATCCCCGAAGCCCTCCTCTAGTAGCCAGGCTGGCTCATTAGTAACATTCTCCAGTTGCGACATGGTTATTTATGCATACGATAACTCCGGGGGAGATATCTGCATATCATAAACCGGGCAAATATAGCAGGAGCGGTCGCATATGCTTCGCTCCTGTTGCACGGCCTCCGTGGCCCAGAGTCTCCATTAATTCTGCTCAGTTCCCGGCACGCTGATGAGGGAGCTGTCCATTACGTGGGGTGCTGATATGCCAATCCCACCTCTCCAAAAAACTGCAGGTGCATCCACATAAAGTAAAGCTACGGTCCTATAGGTTGCACGCAAAGCGCTGCACCTTGTGCAAAACAGTGTTGCAATCTAGGTTATCCGGCAGCAAGGCCAATTATTCTTTTAATTTCTATTTTTTATTGCTTTTGGTCACATGGCACTCGATGATTCGGAATGCACTCTTTTTTAATCTCCGGCCTTTCTGTAAAAAGCCCCGAACCTCCCCTCTAGTGGCCTAAACAAGCGAGAGAAGAAATGCGCTCAAAATCAGCATTTTCTGAGATCCAAAGGCAACAGCATAATGCTTATACTCCAAACCGCGTCATGAAGAAATGCATAGTTAGTAAGGAGCAAATAAAGACAGCATTACATAGAAAAGTAAACTTCTATAAATATCAGCACTGTTAGTTGCACGTAGATTAAATGGGCAACAGCTCACGGTTTGGACTACATGGAAATTGGGTGAATTCAGTGCAAAGCGGAGGGGTTGTCATGGTATCCTAGTTCTTGGCTATGCCCAGCAAAGAATAAATAATGAATCTGTTTTTGTTCCTCTAGAACTGACTTTTCGCATTGCTCCACGGACCACAAACACGCTTTAAAATGCACTGTGTTTATGCAGCACTATTTAACATTATATACCACAGTTATATACATGTAGACACCAAGAAATGTGAAAATCATAGTTTCACAACCGGAGAATTCACTGTACACGCTTAAGATCTGAAGACCAAGCTGGGGAGACAGTGAGCCTGAACTGAGGGACCTCTTAGAAGAAAAGCCTTCGTGAAAAATGTATGTCATGAAAATCCATGTTCTATTTTTAAGCAATTGCTATGTATAGTTTGCAATGCCCTTCCTTCAAAAAATTTAAAGCAAACATATTCTATGCTTTTGTTCTGAGGATCCGTCCACTACGAAGCAGCATTTAACGCCTTTTCGATCATGAATACCTTAAAAAAGTATATTAAAATTAATGAAACAAACATTATTTTTACTGATAAAAATAGAGTTATGACAGAAATATGTATTTTAAATGCAGCAGTATACAAGTATATTCCATTGTAGACACCTTGCCACAATGCTTTTGGCAGGACATCGTCTAATCCAGTGTTAGAAAAAATCGCTTGGGCAAACGTGGCCAGAGTCTACATTTAAGAGGACTTCGAAAGCTGAAAACGGTGTTTAGAGCACAAGACGTATCTATGTCACCACCTGCTGTCCTTTTGATCCAAAATGGGGACCTTTAAAATATACATAACAAATACTATAGCTAGAACCAAAATTACTTAGAAGCCCTCTATAGAAAAGGCATCCACTATTATTAGCCACTAGTAATTAACATGCAGAAATGTAGTCACTGGATGAACGTCTTATTATATTAGAGTTTATTTTGAATTTTCTCTTTGTCAAATGAGAAGATGCGTTATCTACTTTTTCCCACTTAAGTTCTGTGGGAATATGGGTTTTCCTCTATTGTATTGTACGCTCCATTTCAAGAAGGGATACACGACCATTATTTACTCATTCGAAAATACCAAGTACACGAAACCGTTTATACAACAGGTATATTCGCCCACACATATATTTATACATATTTACGTGTATATGTGTGTGTGTTTATGAATATATACATTAACTGACTCGCTGTAGTGAAATGTATTCGGTGTCGAGGTTCTATACTAAAATAACAGAGTGATACATAGATATTGTGTTACTTTTCATTAAAAAAAAAACAAAAAACCTGAGATCCACTTTAACGGTTTGAAAGACATTAAGGGGAGTTAAAAGGCGGTAAGAGGAAAAAACGAGCATTGCGGTCAAACACATGCGAATTTGAGGAACTGTATTAAAATCTATGCACCTACAGACTGAATGCAGCACTGGCATTTACTTTATGAAGACTTACATGGACGTGATGTTCTTGAACAGGTCTTGGATGCTGTTGCTGTTATTGCCATTGCCCACAGTGTCTTGCAGAGCGAGCAAAGGGAAGAATTTCCCGTTGTCGGACTTATTGCAATAGATCTCGGTAGGAGAACAATTGCAGGTCGGTGGGCAGTCCAGCATGGAGCTCAGATAGTCCTGGAAGATGCTCAAGAGAAATAATACCCTCCACCAACAGATTCGGAGTGTAAAGAACGATACATCCATGTTTCCCGAGCTAAAAAGGGGGTCTGATTTCCTGCGTTGGAAAAGAAGTAGAGGTGTTAGTGTCGAGTTTGGATATGTGTATGCGTGCCTATGCGTGTGATTATGTGAGCTTTAATCAGTGTGGAGGTATGTAGTGCCGTCAATGTCCGATTGCAGAAGCCGACAAGTTGAACAATACTCCGTCACAACAGAAAGGCTTGCAAAATCAATACTCCCGCTCCGTCCTCCTCTCCCGACCTCATGGTATAGGTTTACCCCCGTCGTCTGTCGCCGTTAGTCGCTTGGCACTTGGCTATTCACGCACAGCTGTAGGACTCGCAGAAACAGCGGCAGGGGGAGGGAAAAAACGAGATAAAAAAAGACGCGGAAAGGAGAAGTGCGAGCTCCTGGCTTCAAGTCCCACCTACTGGGCAGAATGGAAAGTGACACACCTGCAAAACAGCAAAGAGAGCAAATCGTAGTGAACGTCAGCGGGCATTAAAACGGCAAAGAAAATGCGCTAAAAACCGTGGAGAACATTTGTGTCTATATGCGAACCGTGCTATAATACCGGTTATGAAATGTAATGCTTTTGGATCCGCGGCTGCACCTGCCAGCTCTAGTGTTCCCCGCAAATGACTCGTTTTAGCGATCAAAGGCGAGACGCCCCGCCGGTGGAAGTTGGAGATTTCCGGGGAGACTGGAGGCAGCGCGGGTTTGATTTTTCTCAATATTTGCATTGACGTTTGCATTTCGGAGGGTGTGGCGTTTGGACAGTGACTAGTTTAGGCAGCTTCAAGCCGCAACCATCAACAAGAGGGGATGTACTGGATAAATTCATGTAATTTTTGAATTGTGCTTATGCAGTGATTTACTTTGTTTTTTTAACACCAATATTTGAAAGCCGGGTTGAATCTGTTGCGTGTAAGGAAAGTAAAAAACGATCGTGAATGAATCAGGGACCCATTGAATTACTGGCTTTTTTCGTTGTATTATCTATCCATTAATTTGATCATGGAGGCCTAGACTACCTAACATTAATTTTCCCAGCATCATAAATGTGTGAATGTGTGCATGTCTGCGCGCGCGCCTATAGTCTGCATTTTAATAAATTCCCCTTATGATACTGCACGACAGCGCGGACTGGGAAGCGGCTCCGCGCACTGAATCATATTAAGCGGCGAGTCATCGCTGATCTTCTGGGACACATAAGTGGCGAATATAGACAATACTATTGAAAAAATCAATGTCACCTTCAACTGGTGTGTCGCGGTAATAAACGATCTACAGGTTTTTGTGACCGTTAAAGCGATGAGCTGCCAAGGAGCGTCAGTGACAGGGCGAGTGACTATCATCTATATGATATCCATTGAATTACGTTTCTCACTGAATACTCTTAAATACTAGGTCTGTGGTTAGGTCTATTTAAACTGATTTGACTCTTTTCACTGATCAGGACAAAGACTTCATTTACGTTACGTATGCTGAAGAACTCGCAGTACATTATATGGGACTAAAAACCATAACTGTTAGTGAATTAACGCGATTTTAGAAGATTGTGAATCGGTGAAGGTTATTAGCCTATGCATATGCCATTTACAACACTAAAAGTAGCTATAGTGTGTAGATTTGTCTCGTGATAATTAGGCTATAGTTTACATTTTAATCAATTCAATAACTTAGATATAGTGGTTTGTAAAACATCTTAACATTTAGAGCCTGTGCTTCTCCTCGCATTCCCTTTATGTATTTAATTGGTTTAATGGGAAATAATAAACTTTTTACTGGATTACGTAATTAATTAAACAAATAAAAGCAAAACAAACTACAAATAAACTCTCTGGACAAAGGGGGAAAGGCATTAAAATAACCCGAATGGAAATACAGCTCATAAAATGAGCAAGAAAATGTAGCACATCGAAAGACAATGTACGGAAATTACAAATGTACATATTTCTGTTCGCAAATATAGAAATGTTGGATCTTTTTCCATTCATTATATGAAGACAGAGCTTATTCGCTTCTGGTCGTAGTGCTGACGTTGCAAGAATGTACATTTTTTATTAGTATTTTTTCCCATCAAGAAAGCCCCGTTTTCCTTTCCACTATATGATCTGTTCGTTTGTCCCCATTAACTACCTACATGAGATTACTATTAAAATTCGACTTGTGAAATTCAGTTGTTGTCAGAAAGTTTGTACGCCTTGAATAATTGTGTTATCATTGTAAAATGGTACTAAATAGTTTTCCCCTGGTAAACACAGGATCTTTTGCCATTTCCAGTCCATGGAAATTCAGCAAACAATAGCCTACTTTTTCGAAGTTGTAAATATAATTGAACTACCACGCTATTGGAGGTCAAAAACCAATGCGCTGTTTTCTTTCTGTCTTAATTTTCAGTAAATAAGATCTTTATGCCTTTTACTAGAAAACATTTCCGTTATAGTGTTACTGTGTCTATCGTAAACAAAACTTTTGTTCATTTATAATTGAAATGGAATATTCACTAGTGTCTCAAAATCCAGGAATTCCAAAGCCATAAAGTAACGAGAGAAACACAATCTAAGGAGAGGAGCTTGATACGTTGTCAGAAGATCAGCTCTGTACAGCAACCTACCATTCTAGGGAGTGATGCAGAAGATATTAAATGTTCGGTGATGTTAAGCTGAACAGCATTACTAAAAGTTGCAATCCATGGAGGAACATGGTTTATAAAGATCGTTGAACGTGTCACTGATGGAATTAACTGAGAAGTAGCAGATTTTCTAATAGGCACAAGGACACATTACTGCATGGAGTACCGTGTATTATTTTTTGATTTTATTTCTAGAGGAACTCTAAGTTATATGTGAGGAAGATGGGCAATAAAACGAGGTGTTGAGCATGAATTTCTCGGCAGCTGCGTGTTAAAGCTGTTCTCCTCAAAGTGCAGTTATGAGCCAATAAAGATTTAGATACAGAACTTACACATATGTTATGGTTTTAAAATAAAAAGTTAAGAAAATCCCTTCAGATGCTGAAAGTGTGTCATTTGCCCTTGAGAGCTTTTTACCTTATCTTGAGAAAGATGAATGTTTCAACTATAATTACAAGCACAGTTGCTTTCAAGGTTTTCAGGTTCAAAATCAACGTGCAGAAATGACCACTGTGTGAACTCAGTTTGTGGCTAAACCATTAAAAGGATATTTCAAAGCACGTTTGACCATCCTAGCCTGTAAAAACAATGAGTTTCATGAGAATATAGACCCATGACCCCGCCCATATTATTGGCTAATCACCAAGGGTGCTGCTAGAAATTTTGGGCCCTGAACCCAGACCAATCCTATTATGTTTGAAAATTTTTAGGGCCCCTGTCACCACCTCTTCCCCCCCCACCCCCCCACTTTATGGAGCCCCTGCTAATAAAACATGTAGGCACACATGACGGGACATCTCTGAATCTCTGAATGTGACCACACCTGCCTGTAACATGCTGACAGACTTCTCCCCTGTAAGTGACCGTCTTCTGCTGACGGGCATTAGTGGGAGAGCAATGGAGGAGGCTCCATCAGCTGGACCTTCCCAGATTCCCTGGGACAAATTGTCCTTTGAAGTGGCTAATGAGGTCTGTCTGTTTCCGGAATATACTGCACACATAAAGAATGTTGCATGTCAACATCAGAGGCCTGCGATCCATGCCGCTTGACAGAATCCAATGCAGTCTATACAGTATATACCAATTGTACTGAGACATTAGCTATTTTTGCAGCAATTAGATGCGATCTCAGACCTTCTGGAAGCCTTGCACCAAATTGTGTGGTTTAAAATGATGCAAAACAGAAACAAATAACAAAATCTTAACAAAAGAATAGTTGAAAACCATGTGATAGTGGTTAATTTCCTATATAACTTCTGTGGCATAATGTAACATATGAGATAATTTGAATATACTGTACGCTGCAAGTGTCTGATACACTTGAACGAATTTGTCATATTACCCTGGCTGAGAAAGCACAAAATAGAAAAACAAAAATTACAAAGAAAGCCCCAATGAGATACATTTCCCGTTCATTTTACGCTGTAAACCAGGCATCAAGGAATGTTCCTCTAAATTTCCAATTAGAGGGTCTCGAAAATGACAAAAATGCTTAGACAATCCGACAACCGTGCGCGGTTGCGCTCATCGCATGAAGCGATCGACTGGGCTGGTGTTCATCTGCTGGTAGGAAAAGAGGGGATCGAGGGGACAGGAGGTACAGAAGGGGCTGCATCCGGGAGGCACTGGAACCAGAATAAATCGGGGAATTGTTGTTTGAGATTAACAGGGTGGAGGCGTGAAATATGTTATGAAGAAAATATGGACTGGCTGGATTTTCAGAGGATGGCTCACATCATTTGAATGGTTTCTAAGTCATTTGTTTCAAGGAAAGAAAAATATATATTTTTTAAATTTCTACGTAATCACTTTAACAATCGTCCATCCTGGTGGATAATTACAGTAAATGGACAAACCACCCCGCTCAAATGAATTTTTTCGTGTTTTTAATAAAGTAGCAGGAATAAAGTAGTTTCACTTGATACTATGTGAATGGGCATGATGCGTACAATTTAATGGCAATTTAACAGTTACGAAAAAAAAAATCCGTATTATGGAAGGATTCTCCATTGTTGTCATTCATAATAAAGACGAGTTGTACATAAAACGCTTTCACAAAGGTCTCTGTACACTATGCAACTTCCAGCACGTCTCAAATCAAATATTTGAATTAAGAAATATCGCTGATCCTCCTTCACAATGAAATTAAATATTATGATGTAATGACCGTGCACATAAAGCATTCAGCTTTATATAATAATGTGTATGAGGTCTGACAGCGCTGTATGTTACTGATACAGCACACTCAGCATAGATCCATAACAAAAATAGATCAGTAATAGACATATGCATAGCACACCCGTGCTGGGGGGCGTTATATACATATTACATTGTGGGGGCCAAAAGTCCCACAGTGTCATAAAAACCAGTTATTTTGACGTTGTGGGGACCATTTCATAAAAACCCGTGACTGCAATCAAAAAGCTAAAAATTCCAAAAGTCTTGCATTTTGTTTGGTTACTTATGGTTAAGGTTAGGGCTGGTTAGGGGGTAAGGCTGTCATAGTTGGGAATAGGGTCTTTTCTATAGAATAGAATGGATGGTCCCTCAAAGATATGAATACAAACATCTGTGTGTGTATGTGTGTATGAGTGGGTCATGCTTATATTGCATTGTGGGGACCAAATGTCAGAATCTGTTATTTTGATGTTGTGAGGACATTTTTTATTCTCTATACAGTGAAACTCAATTTTATAAAAATCTGTGACTGCAATCAAAAAACTAAATGCCACAGTTTTGTATTTTGTTGGTTGTAGTTACAGTTAAGGCTGGTAGATGACTGGCAGTAAGATGGGCAGCTCATCCACAGAATGCGTCCTGCACGGTGGGAAAAGCACAGGGACAATACATAATTAATGAAATATTATTTTATAGCAACAAATTAAAAAAAGCTGGAAAAAGCAGCTCCAAAACAGTACAGTACATGTTACAGCAAAAATGTACACAATGCAATATACCTTCATGTATACATATATACTACACAATACATTAAAACAATCTTTCTTACTGTCTGCTGTCATGTTCACAGCAGTGAAACATAAAATTGATCATTTAAATGTTTTTTTTTTTTTTAAATGGAATTGACATCACGTCACTGATAATAGTCAGGATATCCCTCTCGGCTCAGATTCAGCTAAAAACACCAACGTGCTGCACTCTATCAGACAGTAAGCCTTTAATGCTTCTTGACCACAGTAAGCCACAGCCACATCATGAATAAATTATGTTCAATTTAGTACAATTTATATTGTCAATTAAGAGCAATCCATACAGTCTCATGCCAGGTTAACACTATCAAAACAGCTTAACATAATGGAGATGATCACCTCTTGTCTTTTTCGTAATTTACATGGCGCCTTTTGCTATAGCAAAGTTCCCATGGAGGGGATGGAGTTTTTTCCCAAACTTGTGCATTTCCCAAAAGCCACAGAACTGTCATTTCGCTGGGAGGGGAACTTAGTCATTATTGTGTTCGACAGATCCATCCATTTTCCATAACCACTTATCCCATTTGGGGTTGAATTAAGAAATATTGCTGATTCTCCTTCACAATGAAAGGCAGGGAACAACCCAGGATGGGGCACACTCACACACCATTCACACACACGTATGTATACCTACAGGCAATTTTGGCAACTCCAATTAGCCTCAGCATGTTCTTGGAATGCAGGGGGAAACTGGAGAAAACCCCACGACAACATGGGGAGAACATGCAAACTCCACATACATGGCACCCAGGCGGAGACTTGAACCCTGGTCCCAGTGGTGTCCGGTAACGGTGCTAACCACTGCACCACCAGGCCACCCCCATGTTCTACATATATTATTTGTTAATATTACAACCCCACACCTGGTTTAGAGGATGGCGATGATCTCAGCTATGGCAAATTTATCTGTGTTTGGCTAAATTGGGTGTCTCTGTCTTGCCTAACCTGTACTTATGTTCTTGGCAACGAAGTAACAATGATCAGCGGCAGACTAAACAAACACAGGCTCTCACGTGTCGTAGTAGAGTGAATGTTTATTGTAACCCTGACCTCTGCCTGCATCTCCAGAGCACTGACCTGCCCACTGCTGCTTGCTGCCCATCCTCCAGGCGAAAAGATCAGCTTCCAGACCCGTGGGGCTCGAGGTCTGTTTGACAGTGCAGGGGATCGCGACCATCTGTCAGCCGCCACTCTGCCAAAGACACGGACAGAGGTTCGCTTTAAACAAGCGCTACATTAAGAGCACCGACCCGAGCTCATGCTTCGCTGACGCGCTGCCAAGCAGAGCCGCGGGAAGCAGCCCACAACATCGGAATCCCCCACCTTCTGCCATATTTTTACAGTTTCAGCAGAGTGCGCAGCCTCCAAGCCATAGGAAGAAAAAAAACAGACATAAGAGTCTTATTGTTTTGACTACATTCAGTAACAAATTTTAAAGAAATTTAAAATCGGCTGATTATTTTCTTAACAATAAATGATGTCGTTATTCATTTATAGACATGGAGTAAAAAAATATGCCAGTACGATGGACAGAGCATGGATGTTCAGGGTGGGGCAAAGTCATGTGACACCTGTCACCTGTTACCAATCATATAAGATTCCCTTTTTAAGGCCTGATGCATTTTTGCTGCACTTGAGCACCTCCCTTGTGCTGAGGCTCAAATGGCTCTTTCATCTTTGCAACTTCCTACCATTTTGATAAGCCCATGTCCATAGACCCAAACTTCCTGTTCCTTCCTTTAATACCAGTGTCACATGATTACATTCACTGTCCTACCCAAAGCAAGTCTTACAATTTCCTATACAACTTTGGATACAGCGTTTATAACTTTCCTATATAACTTTTGGATACAACATTATTTTCTCTATCAGTTCTTAGAAATTGAAGTCATATTGGTCCTATAGTACATGGGTGATGATAACTGAAGTTGTGAGTTGGTTTTGAGATTTAATGCACAAGAGTGTATCACAAATTCAAATGGAGGAAAAGGTAACTGTAGAATTCAGCTTGGTTGCTGCTGCTGAGTCACATTGCTTTACTCACTGAAGTTCAGCTGTGTTTGACAAAGCACTGTCCTTGCACTGGTGACTCTGTTGTGCCTCCCGGCAGCACAGGCAGGAAGCACAGAAAGGCACAGAGAGCTATAAAGAGATTTGTAGGAGCCTGCCTGTTATTCATAGCTGTGCCCTTATATAAAAAATGTGCCCACTCATAAAACCCAACTGACCCAAACAGACCCCAACCCTCTTTACAGTACTGAGGACCAAGTTGCCTGGCAACCCGTGTGCAGAAGTGTTTATCAGTGTTTCCACCGTATCATGCCGAGTGCTGCGGTTTGTTATTCCATGCAAGTCATGGTTTCATTGCATTTTGTGCCAATTTGCCCAGTCTGCACGGTAGCTGTGTCTCCTGATGGAATATCTGAGGCGTGAGGGTCTGCCATCGCTGGTCCTTGCCAGACGAGCCCGAACCGATCTGAGCTCGTACCGAGGCTTTGTAGTCTGTGGTACAGATTATGAACCCTTGTAACACATCTGAGGAGACAGAATACGACCCGAACTGAAATGAACATGATCATTTTAGCTAAGCACACCATTCAGATATCTGAGAATAGGAATATTACCACCATATTTATTAATCTGGTAATCAGACTATCAGTATCAGAGGAAGACAGGTTCACCAGACTGGGAAAATGAATTCGAGGCCCCCAAAGTGAAAATATAACAGATCTATGTAGCAAAAATGTGTGTATAGCTATCCTTATATAATAAATAATAATATTATCAAATGTTATATGATCCATGGTTCCTCTGAAATTATGGACTAAATAATAAATGATGTCATATAATCGTACTATGCATGACACCTGTATAACCACGTACTAAAAGAATTTAACTTTGCTTTATTGTATGCAAAATATTAGAAGTGTGAAATCTAAAATTTCTCCCAATCTCTATCTAATGACTTTAATAAAATTTTCCAGTTTTAAATAAGCATTTTGGGTCATTATGTGCAAACCTATTAATGCAATAAAGCACAATACTCAATATTGGAGCAAAAAGAAAATGAACACTTCAGTATTCATTTTCAGTAAGATGAATGAAATTAAATGAATAAATAAAAGTAATGCTATTAAAATATATATTTCTGTTTTACACATATGAAGAAAAAATGTTCACATCTAAATTGTTTTGGGCACTAATCCAAGACGTCCCTACTACAGTAATAAATGCAAGGGCCAAAATAAAGACAAGAATTATGGTATAATGACATACAGTGCCTATAAAAAGTATTCATCCCCTTGGTGTTTTACCCCTTTTATAAATCAATCATGATCAACATAATTTGGCTTTTTTGACAAAAAAACAGTACAAAAAAACCCTTTAATGTTAAAGTGAAAACTGATTTCTACAAATTAATGACAATAAAATAAAAATATGTAACATAAAATAAGTGATTGCATAAATATTCACCCCCTTCAAGTCAGTATATAGTAGATTCACCTTTGGCTGCAATCACAGCACGGAGTCTGTGTGGATAGGTCTCAATCAGGCTTGCACATCTGGACACTGCAATTTTACTCCATTCTTCCTTGCAAAACTGTTTAAGCTGTCGGTTTGCGTGGGGATCGGGTGTGAACAGCCCTTTTCAAGTCCAGCCACAAATTCCCCATCGCTGATTGAGGTCTGAGCTTTGATACAGCCATTCCAGAACATCCACCTTGTTGTCTTCAAACCATTTGTGTAGTTTTAGCTGTATGCCTCAGGTCATTGTCTTGCTGTAAAATAAATCTTCTCCCAAGCCGTAGTTTTCTTGCAGATGGAATAAAATTGTCCTCGAGGATTTCCCTATATTTTGCTGCATTCATTTTACCTTTTACCTTTACAAGCCTTCCAGGGCCTGCTGCTGAGTAGCATCCCCACAGCATGATGCTGCCACCACCATACTTCACAGTGGGGATGGTGCGTTTGTGGTGATATGCAGTGTTTGATGTCCGCCAAACATAGTGTCTTGTCCAAACAAAGCTCCATTTTGGTCTCATCGGACCAAAGAACTTTCTTCCACTTGACCATGGAGTCTCCAACATGCCTTTTGGCA
>JAAGVU020000019.1:10589893-10604409 GCA_011763525.2 Mormyrus iriodes
TGAAGCTTGTAACTCCTTCAGAGTAGTCATAGGTGTCCTGGTGGCCTCTCTCACTAGTCTCCTTCTTGCACGGTCACCCAGTTTGTGAGGATGGCCTGATCTAGACAGATTTACACATGTGACATTTTCCTTCCATTTCTTGATGGATTTAACTGAACTGCAGGGGATGTTCAGTGCCTTAGAATATTTTTTGTATCCATCCCCTGATTTAAACTTTTCAATAACCTTTTCTCTGATTTGCGTGGAGTGTTCTTCTGTCTTTGTGCTATAATGGTAGCTAGGAATACCGATTAACCAGTGAATGGACCTTCCAGAAACAGGTGTCTTTATACTAAAATCACTTGAGCGATAGTCACTGCACTCAGGTGATCTCCATTCCACTAATTGTGAGACTACCAGCACCAATTGGCTGGACCTCTGTTGAATTAGGTCAGTCACTTTAAAGGGGGTGAATATTTATGTAATCACTTATTTAATGTTACATATTTTTTCTTTAATTGTCATTATCTTGTAGAAATCAGTTTTTACTTTGACATTAAAGGGTTTTTTTTGTAATTTTTTTTGTCAAAAAAGCCAAATTATGTTGATCATGACTGATTTATAAAGGCAATAAAAGGGTAAAACATCCAAGGGGGTGAATACTTTTTATAGGCACTGTAAATCAAAGGAACCTAATCTAACAAATTTATTGGCAGCATAATTCCAATTAGCTTTCATTTAGATGTTTGTTTATATATTGCTGAAGATTTTCATGTGAGCCGTGTTTGAAGGCCACTTGTGCAAAGATTCTAGGCAGGTGTCAGTTGGCCCTGTGTTGCCGTATCACGCCTGCTTGACGCGTGCTTTGGGGTCTGGGGGGCGGCTGATGAGGGAGGCTGACAGGGCTGGCATGTGTCTCATAGACACCCCGAGTGAGCCTCATGAGTAGGGCACTGTGAGTTTGAGCATCAGCACATGTGACACGTGATGGACTGTCATGGACAATTAGCTTCTGCCACACATTCCGGTACAGTCACGTGACAAAATTGTTTATACAGGTATTTTTGTTTTGTTTTAAATGTGACATCATGTGGCTACGGCAGTATTCAGCCTCAGCGTCTTTTATCATCCTTCATAACCATTCCCATAATCTTTAACATTCCTTTGTTAATGTTGAATCCATTTCCCATTTATCTGCATTTACTCAGTCGACTCCCCAGCAGCGTAAATGGTGGTTCGTGTTCAGCATCGGTTTTACTGGATTCTGGAGTGTAAAATGCCTGGTTCATAGACTTTATTGGAACCTTGCATTTCATAACAAGCCACAGAGAAGTACAGTCACACTGCCTAAAGTGACAGCCATGAAGGGTGTTTCCGATTCTGTCTGGCAGGCTTCTTCGGGACACAGTCACAGGGCCCCCAGCCAGCAGCCTCCTCTATGTCCGGAGTTTGAAGTAATGGTGGTAAAATGCCGGTGTGTTTCCGAGGCAGAGGCAGCCTGCTGCTTACAGACCACTGCTGTTGGAAGCAGTACTCATTCTGTGCAGGGTTTCCTATCATCTGTAATGAAAATCCTTGCAAAGATAGCAAGCCCAGAAAAACAGGCATGGGGACATCCTGATAAAATGCCCCTTTTCTCTACACATTTTACAATTCCATGAACTTTAATAAAATAGCAAAAATGGGGCAACATGGATTTCAATCCGTTTACTTTTTTGTTTTGTGAAAATGAGGTTAGCAATCGTTATCAGTATTAGGCTGAGTGAATGACAAGCACGCACATGAATAATGATAATGTGTGTGTGTGTGCGCGTGTGTTTTGTATATTTTGTGGGGACCAAATGTCCCCATCATGTGATAAAAACCTATTATTTTGATGTTGTGAGGACCCTTTTTTTCAATCCCCACAAGGGAAACTCAGTTTTATAAAAATCTGTGACTAAAATCAAAAAACTTAAAAGGGCAAAAGTTTGTTTGGTTAGTTATGATTATGGTTAGGGCTGGGTAGGGGGTAAGGCTGTCATTGTTGGGATTAGGGTTATGGCCATAGAAATGAATGGATGGTCCCCACAAAAATATGAGTACAGGTTTGTGTGTGTTTGCAAGTGCGTATGTGTGTGTTTTGTGCTTGCTCTCATGCAGTCTCTTCAGATGCGTTGTAATATCTCCCATCACTCTGCTCACGTGGAGATTCTCTATTTACAGCCCGGCCAGCAAGCAGCTTTTGTCTTGACTATGGGTATATATACATATATATAAAATTAGGGTATTTTTTGTACCTGCTTGGCAGTAAATGAAAACCTTTCACACACTTTTTACCCTTGCTGGCCTCATCCTCTTTACACTGCTGGCAGAGAGAGATTCGGGATACGCGGGAAGCCGGAGCTGTTTCAGCAGACGGAAGGTGGCACAGGCAGCCCCGACATGCTGACCTCTGCATGCAGCCGTATCACTCCCACAGAACATCTCTAATAGCTAGAAATAAAGTAAAAAAACAAAAAAATTGCATTACACCAAGCACATTTAATTCAATGATCTTTACAACTCACCATGCTGAATCCTAGCCAAGTACTAGCCAATAAAGAGGGCTGTATGCCTCTATGCCATCTACTTAGAGTGCTGACTTTGAGTTCTTTGCAATTTTTCCCATCTTTGCGGTTGCATCTCTGTAAAGGTTCACATTTTTCTGTGTCTTCTGTTATACTGCAGGGCTGCCGGTCTCTTTGGCACAGTTATAATATGTACAGAACGTCTGCAATCAAACCATACAAAAATACAGCACAGCTATGGTTTGTAAAATATGTTAATTGGGTCAATAATGAACATGTCATTTGGAAATGTGTTAACTAGTCAGTTTACCCATGAGCCATTGCAGAGCTATGTTTACTTTGATTGTCAATAAGATCTGGTGTAGAGGAGATTAATTTATTTAAAACCGTGCACAAGATGGACAGCCACATCACCAGGTAACAAGATGGTGTCTATGGCACCTGTCACCTGCCACTGTAACCATTTGTCCTTTGTGTCAGCACCTGTAGCATGCCCCTGAATCTATTCCTTTGTCTGATGGCTCTGCCTACCTGCCAGCACAGCTTCTGTTCAGATGGGCTGGAGGAAATAAGCTTCGAGAGACTGTTTCTGCAAGGCCAGGCACTCCAGCTGAAGCCATCACCCAGCTCCACAGTAGTCTGGACCTGCCATTCCACTTCCTACAGCGTGACACTGCTGTCGTTAAGTCATTCCACCTCCAGTCCATGTCATGTATCAGGTCAAAGTCATTAAGTATAAAACTAATTTCAGTGATTTTCCAAAATAAACTAACACACTCCCCAGATATGGCAGAATTTATTAACTGATTTTATAAGTACACTGTCATGTAAACCAATTTTCTTTCTACTAATGCTAACACTAACTTTTTTTTTTTTAGAAGTCACTTTCACAATACACCTCGTGAATGATGACACGTTAAGATTGCCATGGGTGTTTGTAGCCACATTTGTCCACTAAAAGAGCTAATCACCGTCTGATTACTCGGTGTTGCAGGAATGCCCAGAGCCGGATACTCCATGCAGCCATTGGGGAAATCGAAAAAAGTTATAAAAATACCCCTCTGTCAGTTGAGAAACCTTGAAATAACTCATTTTAGATAAAATGATGTTACTAGATGTTTCAGTATTTCTAAAAATGTTGCTGGCCTTTTAGGGGTGACACACAAACAAAATTCATGATCAAAGAACCAGTGTAAAAAAACACAAGGTTGTGTCAAACAGGAAAAATCTCATAGAGGTCATGCGTCTTATAAGGCTCATTGTTACTCAGCGTCACTATTGACACTCATCAGCATAGTGTAAAACGACACTATTCATTGCAAAAAATGCCAATAATGCAGCACGAGTACTTACTGAGGGAAGATGAAGCTCTCACCTTGTACTGTTTTCCATACCTTCATGCCCTAAGCAGAGGGCCTGAGGTCTACCCCAGGAGCTATGGGCACAAGGTAGGGAATAACCAGCATGGAGCGCCAACCCATCACAGGGCACATTCACTAGTCACACCTACGGGCAGTTTGACACGCTCACTAGTCACACCTATGGGCAGTTTGGTAACTGCAATTCACCTTAGTGTGTTTATGGACTGTGGGGGAAAACCACAGAACCTGGAAGAAACCCCACGATGACATGGGGAGAACATGCAAATTCCACACAGGGAGCCATAGCAGAGACTCAAACCCTGGTCCCAGCAGTGCTAATTGCTGCATTACCTCAGCAGCACCATTTCCTATCTAAATAAGGAAGTTTTAGTAACATATCTAGCCATCCAAACTCCAACATGAATGTTAACGTTCGTCTCTGCGGATGATGTTAGCTCACAAATTGTAATTACTTGTTAAAAATGGGGTGTAATCCATGGTAAATCATAAATTAGCTAATTTAATCTGAAAATGGCTAGCTAGAAGTGACTGACTTTTGGGTATTCTATGCTAACAGCATGCAATAAAAATTGCTAATGCACACTGTAGCTTGATAGCTGTCACATACTTCCAGGAGGAGTTCGAGAGAGGGGCTGGATGTAGTTTGGTGTTGTTCCGAGTTTCTCCTCTATCTTCTTTTTGCAGGTATTGTAGGAGGTTGACATCTGAATATTAAATCTCGTTAGCCCTGAGAGCCACATAATGATCATGTACACATACATTTCTTGGCAAATAACACAACAGCAGAGGAAGCATAGTGAGTGAGTGCAGGTGAGACCTAGCAAATGTGGCCATCTCCCTGCATTTACTCAACAAGTATTATTTGAATTTCTCTCATTCCGGCGGGATTTGTCCTCCACTGATCCATCTGTGGATGTTTACCTGGGCTGTTGCTGTTGCCATGACGATGCCACAATCCAATAACTGCTAGGAGGGCATGTCTAGGAAAAGCGAACGGGAATTTGTGACAGAGTCATTTGTTTGCAATCACTAAACAAGATATTTAACGAAAGATGTATACATAATTGTTCAGTTGTACAAGGTCAGAATTACAAGGGGTATAAATATTAATATAAATATATAAAAACATAAAGAGTAATAACAATTCAGCTAAATGTAAACATTATATTCATCATGCATCAGCTTGCAAGGATTGTGTGGCTGACTGATGACGTCCCAGCAATAGGCATTCCGTCCTTTCACACTGGGATCAGACATGGCTTTCCCAGCCAAAGCCAGGGATCCAGCATCATATGCAGCCTGGAAAGAGATGTCCCACGCAGAGCACACCTCTCCATCATGGCTCCGGATGAGCACAGCAGTTCATGGCACAAGAAATACGCACATGAGGGTCACATCATCCAACAGGCAATCTTTAGTCACGTTCTCCGATTATTTGATTTCACACTGAGCCTTTTGAGAGCATTTGAGCACGTCGAACACTGAGAGCAGGGTTTTTTTACATAAGTAGAGCTGTAGAACACACTGTGTCCTCCGCGCAGGGGAGACTGGATATATGAGCCTGGGGCGGGGGGGGGGAGGGGGGTTTAGAGTGACCATTGCACAAGGGGAAGTCATGTATCTGGCAGGGCCGCAGTGTTCGTCTCCCTCACCAAGTGCCAGACACATTGATCCTTACCCATACCCTTCCCCAGAACAGAGCGGCGTGCTGCGCCTTGAATTTGCTCATCCAGGGCCATGGCTCTGGGGTCCCTCTTATCTACCCAACCGTGGTAATCAATTACAGATGCTGGATTGCCTATTGTGTTCTCAGGAGGCGATGGGCAACTACTGAGGTTCCTCTCTTATAGATACAGCATTCAGGTGTTCAGGGTATAAGGGAGAAAGCCTATTAAAACTGATTAACTCTTTTTGAGACTCAGTTTTGGATGCGTTATTTCAACCCCTAAATAGCCATGGGCCATAAATCCAAAAGAAAATGATCCATCCATCTTCTTACCAGTTCAGGGAGCCTGTCCCAGGCAGCACAGAAGGCTGGGCGGGATGCAAATCCATATCAGGCCTTATAAACGCACAGTCATACACTATGGGCAATCTATAGATGCCTATTAGCCAAGAAGGAGGAACCTGGAGCACCCAGGGCAAACCACCACAGCAAAGAGGAGAGCCGGCATACAGCCACACCCACAGCCCCTGGGCCACCACACCACCCCAGAAAGATAACAGACAAATCAACGCATAGCCTACTAATCCTGTGCTACTTTGTGACTATGGAAATGAGCAGGTTCTTTGTCTGTGCTCTGAACAGAAGGACATATTAGAATATAAGGACCACATCCCGTCTATAGCATTTGTGTTGAGATGCTTGCTTCAGGTCTCTTGTCTTGTGTTAGCATTTCAGACCCAGTTCCTGTTCCCTGTGTCCAGGTTCCTGTTCATCATCCTGGAATCACCCTTCCTGTCAGCATCCCCAGGTCCCTAAAGATATCTGTCATCAGGGGGAAGCAGAATTTAGTTTAGCATTGTCATGACCTTACATTCAAGAGAGTTCATCGGCACTTCGTGCAGCCTAGTCATGAATTTACAATCAGTGGAACACTGTGTTTAGATCACTATTGAAGCTCACTGGAACTTATCCTAGCGTTACATCGTCTTACATTCAGCGGAAGTCAATGTAGTCTAGTATATTATTTCAGTGGTCTTGCACTCAGTAGCATTCAGTGTAATTTAGCCTTACGGTAGTTGTATATTCAGCAGAGTTGAATATAATTTAATGTAGCACTGCGATAATCTTCCATCCAGTAGAGGCCCTCTTGGGAAACAGGCCCCAGTATCGTTAAAATTCAGTACCCTACTGAAGTAGCCTGGGCACTCAACAGGACTCGAGAAAAAAAACAACATCTATCATCAATATATGAGTGAGGTCAGCAATGTGAAGGCCCGAGTATTGTTTTTATTATAAGAGAAAGTGTGGAAGTCAGGGAAATGATTAAAGATTCCAAATATGGAGTCTGTTTATTATAAAAGTCACAAAGCTCTCCCCCATATCTCCGATCACTGCATTCCTGCATCCAGCCTACAGCTGCAGGCAGAGCACCTCAGCCTTGCATTAGAGGACGCCAGCCCCACATCACCATGTTTATCCAATGACTCCACTTCTTAAACTTTACCAAATTGCTCTCAAACGCCTTCATATATATTCTGACCGTTCCAGCATGCTCTCACCAAAACAATCCTGCTGTGCTTAAAGTCCCCTGCTCCTGATCGCTAAGCAGAGGCCAGTTTGTTATCCTCTGAGATGAATCTCATTTCTCTGTAACCCCCTGGAGTACAAGCTTTCAGATTTAGGCAAATGATAGGCCATTCGCTCCGCCTGTCATAGCCGGGTTGACAAATCGGCTAGATATTGAAATTACGGAGCTCCTCACTCTACCACCAGTGCTTCCTGAAGGATTGCCGGTCTATACTGGGTGACCTTCGGTGGAAATTTTTTTCTTGCTGTCATTCTCAGGCCTGGGGGGTCCAGGGCCAATCCGGGGCGCCGCTGCCCCCTCCAGCTGAGTGGTACATAAGGCCCCTCTCCCGTCATCATTGATTAGAAATTGATTAATCAGTGCTTGATTAGAGGCACAAGAGAGGGGGGATTTAATTTATCTTTGGAGTCTATTTAAGATTTAATTAAGTAACAGTAGATTCAGAGATTTTAACAAGACAAACGGGAAAAGCCTGTGGGTGCTCCAAATTAATGCTGCACAAAAATACGTATTACCTTTTTATTATTATCCCTCTTTATTCAGCTGTAGCGTTGCGCTTTTCCCCGCCTCTCCCTGCCCTCAGAATGAAGGACTTGATGAAGCTTTTCCATCAGGGCACATGAATTAAACCTTCAATGGGAGGAGGCAGATTACAGCTGCAGAATCAATAAGGCAGGCGCGAATTTGTACAGCGCTGCTCCATCCCAAACAAACCCTTTGTAATACCGCAGAAGGGTATAACGCGTCAACAAGACAAACGAGCAGAAAGAGGTATGGCGCTGATCCTGTGTGCGTTATGTGGGAGCCATGGAGATGGGTGTGCCCTCTCAGTCTCACCTAGAGAAGGCTAACGTGTTCACGTGGCCTGTAGCTGCCGGAACAGGCGGACATGCAGGGTGTGTGACTGTATGTGACATAATGCAGACAGCTGTCCAGACCAAAGCCGCTTCATGTGCATCACACACACACACGTTTGTATTCATATCTTTGTGGGTACTCTCCATTCATTGATATGGGCAAAGTAACCAAACAAAATTCAAGTCTTTTGGCATTTGTAGCTTTTGATAGTAATCACAGATTTTGATAAAACTGAGTTTCCCCTTGTGGGAACCAAAAAAATGTCAAAATAATAGGTTTTTATCACACTGTGGGGAAATGTGTATGTGTGTGTGATACATACTGTATATAACCCCCCCACACACACGGTCTGATCACTGAGGTGGTCTCTGTCCTCCACCCTGGTTACTTCATTTATTTTTTATCAACATATGAAAGCAGATGAACAGCCTTGGCACTTTTTATTTAAACAAAAAGCTGACTAACTAAAAAAGCAAGTTTGGTACCTTGTGGGAATATCCCCATACGGGTGCTTTTTCTGGGTTCACTATCCTTGTGGGAATATTTTGCCCTAAAATGTTCCAATAAGGACAGGGAAATGCACAAGTCATGCATACACCACACACACACACACACACACGCACACACACACAAACACATAGATACAAACATAGCTTTTCTTCAGGGGCATCTGACTGATCATTCATTATTTTTTTACTAAAAATTTTTTCCTGAGTAGACTAAACATGTCTGATCACACACACACACACACACACACACACACAGTCACCTCCAGCCGCTGTAAATGTCCCATGAGTTCTTAGGACGGTTTCTGCCCACATGCACCCTCAGCGCAAACAGGCACACAAAATCAATACTTTTGTTCGGAAAATCGCTTCACTCGCCCAGAAGACTGAAACTACAGGCTGCTGAGGCGACAGAGTGGACAGGACTTAAAGTCATCTGACGACATACAGAAGAAGGGGCTGATTGAGTTTAATGGTTTTCAACAGCTCTGAGCCAACGCTTTCCGTTTTAGATCAGGGTGATGTTCCCACTGTCTTGGCTAACAACCTTTAGGGGAGAGAATCAAGTTGTGGGACTGGCTCGTGAACAGGAAGCAGCAGTTAGCAGAAATTCCCATTGTTAAGGCCGAAGAGTATCCCGATGTGAGTACTTGCTGTATTTCTATTATTTTCTGAAGAGGCCAGCCTGCAAACTACACTACAGCGTGAAGTCTGCCATTCATCAGCGCAACAGTCAAAGGCACAGCGTCCCAGACATCTGGAGCGATGGTCTCAAAGATACAGTGTTGTGTTCCCACTCCAGTGCCAAGACGAGAGGGAGGTGCGGGGGTCAGCATCTCGGCCCTTTCAAAGCAAGCGCTGAAAAGCACAAATAAGGAAGGCTGCCTGTTTGTTCTCTGGCTCTCTCATCCATTCGGGGGGAGAGCTCCAGGCTAAGGAGTCTGCCGCTCTTTATTTCCTGCTGCCGATTGAGATGTGAGGCCCAGCTCTGGACAGCCAGGGTAGCTGATCGAAAGCCCTTCCGGAGATTGACAAGAGTAGAAGCGGGTTAGCGCTTGTTAGCGAAGCCAGAGCCCATATCGCAGAGGCAGCATTTCCTGCCCAGATGAAAGGTATCATTACTAAGATTTTCTGACTGGGAACCAAAAGCCAGTCTTTTAGTGTCTACACTTATCACAGATTTTGGTTGATGGGAGCGGGAAGCACATTTTAATGTGTGTTGATAAAGCAGAAATCTGAGTGCACTAAATATCATTATCAGGAAGTGGAGGGCAGAGGTTAGAGAGAGGGTGCTTTTAGGGGCCCGGCCCTCAGCGCCGGCCCAAAATGTACTTGCTGCATAGCGACTTTCCGGGAGACCTTCAACAGCTTTTTCTGTGAACACTGAGCTTTACCCTTGGAGGCTCTTTGAAGCTCCAAGGATGCTGTCATTCAAAGAAGAAGCAGCAGATACAGCAAGTCAAAGCAAGCAGTGGGTCTGGCAGAGTGTGGGAGCTCACCGCATGATTCAGGCCCCTTTATGACTACCAATATATGGCGACATATTACCGCAGGATGAGAACGATGATTAGCATGTCATCACGGTGGCTGGGGGTAAGCGGAACGGAACGGTCACAGGGGGAGCCTGTAGCTGCCCGTGGTTTACCTGTGAGGATGGCTCCTGTGTTTGCTGACAGGCGTTTTCCACAAAGACACACATCGATGTCAGCAAATCACATCACGGCATCGTGAAAACAGGATCGTGAATAGGCATTGCTCGGAAAAGGGCTGCGCGACTCCAAGCGGGCTCAGGAGTCATCAGGAGCTAGACCAAAGCTGCAGGAATGGTCATGAGCGGCAATCCTGCCTGCAGGGGTGTTTCGGTCATAAAACCTTGGAGGCAAGGCCCTTCTGGTCTAGGAGAGGACAAGCTGCCCAGCGTATAGGAGGCGCTGTGCTGGCCCTGACTTATGGTTTTATTCACAGGTTTGCCACATGGACTCAGTGTCGCACAAGCGTGTTATTACATCAGTGTGTAACTCTGTGAAAAGGCTAGCCTTCAGTTTGCTGTTGTAGGGTGATTTGTATAGGATTAGAGTCTTAGCTTACAGGTAAGCGTTATGGATTTGTTGCACAGGTTATAGGGTTATGGAGTCACTGTTATATATTTAGTGTGCAGGTTCGGTAAGTGCCTACCAGAAAAATCAATATATATGTGAAAGTGCAGTGGTCATACATCAGTTGCTGCTGTCCAGCCACTTGCCCGTCAAATATACCCTTCAGTTTCATAAACATTTATTTTTCCATAAAGTAAAATGACCTCTATGCTCTTAAAAAAACATACCTTCCACAATTAAACTCAGTACATATCAAATACCCTTTTTGTTGCCATTTTTAAAAAGGATTTGGATGTTTTGAATGTTTTCCCCCATTTCATCATATTTGGCCCTAGGGGCTCAGGTAGGTTAAAATAATCAGGTGCGGTGCCCCCCAGAAGTCTATTCTGGCGCAACATGCCAGGAAACTCACCGGTATGGCTTTTAACTGTACCCTTCAGTGCTATTTTATTTTTTGTCTGTATTGTGCACCAATCCTTTTTAAACATATTTGTTGATGGCTGCAGCCACAGGACTTGTTTGACACCTTCTGTGAGAGGTCTGCGCCTGGAGACTGGGCCTCTGCCTTCCCTGACCCGAAGCTCTCAGCATCTTCTGTACCCACTGGCAGCTAGGAGGTGCCACACGCGCCGTCAGCTGCTTTCTTTCATCTCAGCCTTGTTTCCTTCCTTCCCCCTGCCACTTCTGTGCTGGTGTTATTATTGTTATTATGTTCTGACAGGCAATGTCATTTCAATAATGGCCCGTCTGACAACAACTTCAATCTGAAGCTTCAGAGGTACATCAAGAGTGCGTGTGAGTGTGTGATTGTGTGTATCTTGTGGCCATTTCTGAGCTGTCTTGCCCCCTTGATGGGGGCTTTCTGGTGTGTGATCAGCCCCAGATACCCGCAGGTCACCCAGGCACGTGAAAAGTCGGCCTGGGATCACATTTTGAATCAGCTTGAACGATAAATAAGTTTGAAATGAATTCACTTGTCTGCCATGCCATGGATTTCACCAGTAAGGGGGGGGGGGTGTTTTTGTCGGTGTGAACATCTAGGGTCCAATACCTGATATACATTTTTTGAACGATTCAGTGTTTTATGACAACAAAACGACTTTCGCAGAGATTTGTGAGACAGTCCAGTAGTAATGTAGAGATACTTGTTATGGGTTTTTATGCTTGTCCCGAATCTTGTACCCATTTTACAAGAAATGGCTGTGCGGTCACCTCCTGCTGAGAACTTTATACGGTCACCCTTCTCCCCCACACCTTTCTGAAACTCCATGATTTTTAAAGGCCTCACTCTGGAGACCTCCGAGATGAGCTTGTGATTCACTTGGCACCATCTGACACTGTGTATCTCCCAGCCGTATATCCCAATATTGGCTACCCTCAGCTGTCAGTTACACATTCTAGGAAGCATCACCCTGCAAGGCCCCTGGCGTGGTTGCATCATCTTTTCAGACAGTATTTACGCAGAATCTGTGCTGGAAAGGTGAGCTCTCTGTAAGCCAAGCTACTAGTTTAAATCGGGCCAGAAGAAGCCGTCATATACAGGCAGTGCCCAGGTTACAAATGAGATCTGTTGCCTAAGTCTGTCTTTAAGTCTGATTTGTAAGTCAGAACAGGCACATATGGTTCTTATTTAGTGTCAGTTTGTCAAATGTTTGCTTTAGTATATAGTATATATTTTACCTTTCTGTGCATATAAATGCTTAAAATCTACTTCCAACTGCACTAAAAGATCTTAAACATAATAATACAATACATTATGATAATTCAGTAATAAAAAAAGTAAGTACATACGATACTGTACTGTACTGTACCGATGAACAGCTGCAGCCGTTTAATGTTTTCATGTGCATTCATTCATTATTATGAACTATTTTATTTAACCCAAATTTTTCATGTAATAGGCTTTATGGCAGTTCGTTCGTAAGTACGAGTTGACCATAAGCTGATTGTTCTTAACCTGGGAACTGCCTGTATAGGCAATTTTGCACCATTCATGGGATATACATCTGATCATCACATCACGTATGATCCTGTGTCGCTGGTAAATACCATGACCGAGGGAGTCACCCGGTACCTGACCAATCTGATAATTGTTTTAGAGCAGTCATAGGCAGGACTAAGGGAGGACACGCAACTGGCCCAAATTACATTCCTTGTTTGCCAAAGTAGAAACTAAATTGTGCTCATTTTCAAATGAACAAACTCAATTTGGAGATTTACTGAATAGACCTCTATGTTTACCTGGAGAGGTCTGAAAAATATTCAGATGTTTGTATTTGATGAAATTTTTTATGATTTGATATGAGAATATTCTGCCATGTTTGACCCTCTTTGATGTTTCAGGTCAGTTTGACCAAGTTCAGCCATTAAACTTGACACCGTTACCAGTTAAAGACTGTGTTTTTCAGTAAGAAGAAATACCTTTCCTTCATTTTGGGAGTGCTCAGAATGGACGTGATTTAGAATACCTGTGCATTATTGGAGGACAAAATTTTTTAAAACATCCAAAATAAGTCTGTACAAAGCCTTTGTTGTTATTTCTTTATGCATTTTGAGTAGTAATCGCACTTCTATAAATATCTAAGTGTCTAAAAGGAATGTTCCAGAGCTTTGCCCTCATCATTTCCGCCCTGGCATATGGTTTGGAGAGACACTCAGAAATGAGTGTTACAGACGATAGACAGTCAATGAAGTGTTATTCTGGGTGCTGATAGCGACAATGAGAAGGAGCTTTCATGTGCCCAGAACGTTTCATCGACACAAGACAGTTCTGACAGTGTGTCTCTGCTCTGGTGGTGATTCACCGGAGATAGCGAGTCTGCCTCCGCTGTGCCTGCATCAGACCAAAACAATGGGATGACACCGGCACGCAGGGATACGGTGGCGTGAGGACGGGGAAACAGAATGATCTGTGTCACCACAAGGGTGGGGGGGCAGAAGGTTCACTCACCTGATCACACTGACTTCACTGCAATCATACGGTTGATAACATTAGCTGGAGTCCACAAATCACTGGGCACCAGCTGCTTGTCCACAGAATGCAAATGGAAGGGCGATTTCTCACACAGCCATGACACTGCAATCCTTTCACATTATCTTTAGCATGATTCATTGTGATCACTGTGTCATAACAGAGCTCCTGAATGTGGTCGGGCCTGTCCTACATCTTATGGACAGCACTGGGCCCTTCACCCTTACAACTGGCAGAAGTCTCATCCCACTCAGACAGCACTGTCGTATGACCGGCCAACCGATACCACACTAGCCTGGAAGATGGCTTCTGAATCTGGGCAGCCTGCGTCGTGCATGGAATATGTATGTACTGACCATCTAGGAGACTGTCTGCATGTGAAGCGAAAGGGCCAGGGTGTGGCAGCACAACGGGAGGCCCCTGCTTCACAGCTGACCAATTCGGAGGTCGGCCTGCTCGCCTGGGAGCAGAGGGGAAGCAAAAAAGGATAAGCCATGTACTGAGCATATGCAGATGCAGTGATACCATGTGGCGACTCCTGCCTGCTCCAAAGCCAGTGCCGCTCTACTGTACTTCCCCAGTAATAATGAGAATGTCTTTGTTAGGGGCACAGTGTACAGAGGTGCATCAAGGAACCACAAATTACTCGTGGATGAAGGTTCCACCAAGAGAGCGGCCCACAACCTTCATGAGGTGACCTCATTGTACAACTATCAGCTTGTATGTGCCCATCAGTAACTCCAGTGGATATAGGTGCTGGGAAAAAAATGTGCGAGATGTCAAACTTGTTACTCCCTACCCCCAACAGTCCCCCACCAACTCCCACCATCACAGAAAGACTAAGACCCATCCATCCATCCATCCATCCATCATCTCCCGCTTATCCGAGGTCGGGTCGCGGGGGCAGCTGCCTCAGCAGGG
>JAAGVU020000019.1:10617902-10642582 GCA_011763525.2 Mormyrus iriodes
TTCGCGCTTAAGATTTTAATAATAGAATATCCAGGGCTGGCCTCATTTTGCATCATGAAAAAGACCCCCGTGATCCTTACCCCCCCCCCCCCCCCGGGAGACGGCTCTGACACGAGCTGAACGGAGGCATAACTACTAGATCACACTAATCATTACCCCCCAGCCATAAATGAAGATTAATATGAATCGATTGTGTAACTTTTTAATGGAACGTAGTCTGCCTGAGATCTGGGGGAGACTATGCCCCCGGTTAATGGGGTCGTCGGGATTTCCATGGGGCGGGGTCATTCAACAGCTCAGTGACAGGAGTGGGTTCCCATGGCAACTGCAGGTCACTGTGCCTGAACAATCTACAGGTCCAATTAGTTCCATCTTTGAGGCGAGCGGGAGCAGGCCCCCCTGAAAAGCGGCCCGTTCCAGACCTTTTTGTGACCATGGTGCCCCCCATTTTCCGACGGTTACCTGTGGATATTTACCATCACAAATGCCGAAGTGGTTTCTGTTAGCAATCCACAGCGGTCAGGCCAGGGCAAGCTGAACTCAGCTGTAGTACCGCTCCAAAGTAGTGAGAGGAAGAGGACATGACAAACATCGCACCAAAAATAAGTAAAACATTGAAGTACATACTGTGTTATGTTTTATGACTATGGAATAAATGTAGAACTCAAAATAAAGCTGGCACAGAATGCTTCTGCAGGTTAACTGTGCCTAGGAGCACAACATCTCTGTGATGCTCAGCAATGGGCAGCATTTCTGATACAAGTATTTAAATTGCGTATATTAAATACAAAATTGTATTTTGTAATTATCATTTGACTTCATCACCTGTGTTGAACCAAAACACTCGCAAACTGCATTTAGGCCTATTCATGTTTAAAGTGTTTAAGACATCGCTGAGTGAAGTGCTTAAATTGTCTGTCATTTTCATTTAAAATTTTGTTTGAGTTATCTGTGGCGCCAAAAAGGAAGCAGTTCTATCAATTAGATTGCAAAAAAACGCAAATCTTTCTGAGTTTGTTATTATTACTTTTTCATTTGATTGACTTACCATTATCTGAGTGTTCATGTGGGGAGTTGGGATATTCCATCATTTGTCTGGTTTCACATTTGTATTGTGATTCGTTAAGCAATGAAAAAATGTTGCTCTTATGCTTGGCCCTTTGAGTCAGTGTACTTGTGAAGGGACTGGCTGATATAGAGCAGAAGTATGTGAAATGTATTTTTGTATTTTTAAAATACAAAATACTGCAATTTATTTTCATACTTTGCTTGGTGGCTGTATTTGGTAGTTTATTTTGATACACTTACAATTGGGTTATTTTGTATTTTGTATCAAACTACATTTTGATCTGTCATGCGCTCATAGCCTCCAGGACAGGCTCCGGACCCATGACCCTCAATATGATAAGTGGTTACAAAAAATGGATGGATGGACGCATGGATGGAATGCATTTTGATGTATTTTTGCCCATCTCTGTGATGCTGAGCAAATGCCTAGTCTAGGGGAGAGCCTGCATTGAGAGGAGGCGAGCTCTCTGTAGGAATGCTGTGGACTGTAATTAGGGATCATTTCCAAGGTGTATATGGCAGCCAGGGCTGGACAAGCCATTAGGCAGCATATCAGCTAGGGCACCATCTTCTGGGAGGCTTCACATTAGCAAACTGCTGGCTGGCACCCCACCCTTGGCATGAGGAGTATGTAGTGCGAGACATAGCAAAGTTTGCAATACAGTTTCAACCGGCACTGATGGCAGCCGTAATGAGATTGTGCTTGTTTTGTGGCAAATTTTAGAAGGTGCTGGTTTGCTGTTGTGAGAAGCTTGGCTAATCAGGACCAGAGTGTCCAGCTATGTGAGTGACATTGTGTAAAGATGGTCTGTGAGGCGTGAGGCTGGTGCAGGCGAACAGCTGTGACCTAAGTGTGCAAGTAGCCAAACAGAATATGGTGGAGAAACATAAACATAAATACATCATACAGGCAGTGTAATGCAAACCCTACAAATCCCAGTCTAGGCTGCTGTGTGGAGTTTTGTAAAATTACGTCAAAACAAAAGTCCATTTATAAATGGTAAGAGCCACAGCTGCATGTAATTACATCATAACCTCAAAAATTGATTTGACACATAAACATTACAATTAGCAAGCATTGTTTCTTTCAAATGTCTTCGTTGATGAAATTTGAAATGAGTCAGAGGCCAATGCATAAAATTTATGAAAGTATTACCATGCAGCCAATGACAGAATATAAACATTTCAGTTCCCAATCACATTTTTTTCCAGTTTAATATTAAACTTGATTTTTTCTTGGTACAAGCCTATATAAATTAGGGTTAATTAACATACACTCTTTAATAATATTATATTATTAAAATAATAACATTTTATTCTTTAAATTGAAACATTCACGGAAAGGTGTGCACAAGCATCGTCCACGGCCGATTGTTAGATCAGTGCCTCAGTGATCCAGATCTTCTCCTGAAGCATGAAATATAAAACGGGCCACCGTCTGCAAGTGTTGTTCCACTGCTATTTACATATTTATGACACCAAATGTTCCCTGATCTTCAATCAGAAAGATAGGAGGTATTGTGTTTAAGGGAACTGCAGTGAATGAATCATACCACATTCTGATGATAACATCACATTTAGTTTTTAGAAATATTTAGAAAAACCATACCTTGCGTGAAAAATCTCCACCTTTATCAGTAATTACTGCAACCAAATAAAAGTTGTAGCGATCGATCACGCTCATCTGAAAATTGTGAAAAACTTTTGATCCCCCATCCATGCAGCACTGCATTGGACCAGTGCCATTTGTGGACTTAGGAGCATAAGCCGCTTGTTTCAGGTCTTGCTGCAGCATCTCAGGGGGGTTTATGTCTGGACATTGACTAAGCCTTTCTGAAGCCTTTCCAAAACTCAAAAAAGGCATTCTGATGTAGGCAGTGTATTTTTTTTTTAAGATTGTTGTCTTGCTGCCTGTCCCGGTTGGCTTGACGATCTGCAGCAGAATTCATGGTCTCTTCAGAGTTAACGAGTTATTCAGGTACAGTGCTTGACCACTGTTGTAGACTTACTGGTGAGTGAGGTAGTGGTTGTGGCAAACCTGAATCATTTATGAGCCAGCCGGTGCTCCATACTGAGTGGAGTTATGGCTGTTCTGATAGGTATTCTAGTCCCAGCAAGTTACTGGGGGGCTTTGCATAACATGAAGGCTGCTTGTTTGATTTTGTTGCATATGAAACAAAAAAAAAGCACTGAAGTCCAGAGCAAACCAACAGAAGAACCACCATACTGTAACCCACTGTTTCCCAATCCGGTGCTCAGGGACCCACATACGGTCCGTGTTTTTGCTCCCTCCCTGCTCCCTGCAAGATAGTCCACATAGCGGGGAGCTGGGAGGAAGTAAAAACGTGGCCTGTCTGTCTGTCGAGGACCAGATTAGGAAACATTAGGAAATTAGGAAATTTGACCAACTTTTAATGTGAAAAATGTTACAAAAGGGAGAGAAAAGCCAAGTGTGTTTTTTTCAGTGCTGCAGTGGTTAAGGACAACATATGCCTGACTATCAGGCCTTTGAAGGAAATACAAGGAGAAAATGCAAAGTCTACACAAGGGGACGAGGGGCTGCATTTTTACCCACAATTCTTGTAGGGTGCAAACTCAGCATTGCCTGCTGCGTCACCCTGCCATCCTTCCAAGCCTCACCAGCCATTGTTAACTGCGGAGTTCGATAATCAGCCCTAACTGCAATGGATCAACAACAGTTAATTCTTTGTTATATCCTGGAATTGGAGGCCCTTCAAAAAAATAATGTAATCATTTTATATGAG
Organism: Mormyrus iriodes; assembly: GCA_011763525.2. Lineage (NCBI taxonomy): Eukaryota > Metazoa > Chordata > Actinopteri > Osteoglossiformes > Mormyridae > Mormyrus > Mormyrus iriodes. The sequence goes on from JAAGVU020000019.1 coordinate 10,621,736, forward strand.
CTTGCAAAACCCATGAACGAAGGGATTGATTTTTTTGTGTTTGATATAGTGCAGAAGAAAACTGAAATGAAGAGCCTGCAGACTTTCTTGAAAAATATCTGAACTTATGTTTGTTCCTGCTCTACACAGTCAAGTACTTGTCTGCTAAATATTTTTGAAGTAGCACATTAGTACAAATTTCCACTTCCGTTTTTCTCCCTCTGTCACCTCATTGCTTATAAATATGATTTTTCAGAAATGTTACCTGAAACTTTGTGGAAGCACGATACTAACTTATGAAATGTTTTCTTTTTAAGTTATCCAGGAAATATTTTCAGTTGTAGATATCTAATCCTTTTACGGCTTGCTTTAATAGGTTTTGTGCTGGAGGTTTTCTGCAAACGTCTTTGTGGTAAAACAGATCCAAAACAATGGAAACAAGATCTTTTGGACAACACCACAAACCAGTCAGCAAAAGCCAACCCAGAAATACAGAAAAACACCAAAGTCAACGGGAGATCCAGAACATCTCTTTCCCCTGCAGGGAGCAGCACACCCTATCTCCTTTGCAAACTCCCCCGGCTGACCCTGCTTAAACCCAAAAGCTCTCTAACCAGGGCCAGCTGTGTTTCATTACTCAAGGCTGCTGTTGACTTGGGGCTGGTGAGCAGTCGCCCATGGACACACAAAGGTTCAGCTGTATCTCGGTCCCGCTTGTCATCACTCTGCCACCCCCAGCTGACATCAGCGCTTCTTGATCACAGGACCATATTATACCTGAGACGTGAGATCACCTCATTGGGTGGCTTTGTGAACAACATTTGATAGCATTGAGACTCCGTTCTGCCACAAACTCCCCTGCAATTCTGGCTGCCGACAGTCCGAACACCTGCTGTAATGTAAAAGTGAATACCCATATGGCTGTCCATATGATCCTTGTGTATCATTAATTAACCTCACCTGATTATATAAAGCAGTTCCCTACTGCCAGGTTGCTGGGGGTTTGGATGAGGGGCTGGGTAATTTCTAAAAATATACTATATACTTTCAGGCCATGCCTTTTGTACAACCCCTGACACTTGCACAACCCCGTCGTATTGAAAGAAAATTGAAACAGCTAAAATTAGCTAGCTTTAGTAAACAAAATTTAGCAAAAAAGTTAGTAAGCAGTTAGCAAACAAGCTATGATGTTGATGATATTTTCCTATTAATTTTGTGTACTCTCCTGGGTGTAAAATATAAGCTATTTTTCAATGAAATTTGTTTAAAAGACCTGAACTTAGTGTATTCGATCCTAAAATAAAGGACAAAACTGTCCATTTGACTCCCACATGGCATGCCTGCTGGACTGGGATGCTTGCCGTACTTCGGGTATTTAGAAATACTGCTTTGGTATGAGGCTGTGAGTATAGTGATCAGCAGTCCCTGTAAGTCTCTGTGGAAATGAGGCTTTCACTACTTCAGCAGAAAGTCGTCATTTTAACTCAGTTAAGTTTATGTGTCTCAGAATAATTTTTACAAAAAGCAACTACAGCAATAAATCGCATAAATAATATATTCAGAAGTATCAGTGCAGCATCAGTGAGTTGTGTAGGAAATACCCATAATCTGAAGATACGTAAACAGCAGGATAGCATGGGGGCATGGAGGGTAGTGCTGTCACCTCACACTTCCTCAGCTTTGCTCTGCGTATGCGTGCTTTGCATGTGCTTCTCATGTTGCATGTGGTTCCTCTGGGTCAGTGGTCTATTACAAATCTAAAAATCTCTTGTATTTTGTTTGGTTACTTGTGGTTAAGGTTAGGGCTGGGTAGGAGTTAAGGTTGTTATAGCTGGAATTATGGTTATGCCCATAGAAGTGAATGGAGAGTCACCACAAAGATATGAATACAAACGTGTGTGTGTGTGTGTGTGTGTGTGTGTGTGTGTCTGTGTCTGTGTGTGTGTGTGTGTGTGGTGTGTTTCAGCCCTGTGATGGACTAATTTTCCACCCTTTTGCCCTGTGCTGCCTGGGATTGTATCCTCCCCCACCCCCCGCTCTGGAGAAGCAGTTAGAACAGGTACGTAAAGAGCCGCTACCTACTTGCTCAATATTGTCAGATATTTGGAGCTGAGATAAAGTGAGGTTTCTCAAAAAACTCTATGGAGACCTCTTTTTAGATCCAACTGAGCATAAAAATGACCTGGAACAGAGAAATCTAAAAAGTGTCAGTCTACGCTGCAAAGCACATGTTTGTCTTGTATCTATCAAATTTTTATCTGGCATAAATAAAACTAAAAAAGCACCATCCCTCTATGCAGCTGTTCCTCTTGGGCATGGGAAAGCCATTATGCTGTAACACAGGGATAGATAAGAGCATGGTAAGCCTGATGCATGTTCATGGCAGAAATAATGCCAAATACCCAAATCAGTTTTCCAAACAATTTTGTCTTTCATAATTCAGTTGATAATAATGGACATAAACTGGACAGAAGACAGGAAATCAAACAAGAGATAGCAAACAGACAGAGGAATTTCTGGGAGTCAGGAAACCAAACAGGAGATGGGATTTAGAAAGAGGAACCTCTGGGAGAAAGGAAATCAAACAGGGGATGGGGAATAGGAAGAGGATTCCCCCAGAGACAGGTATCCAAACAGGAGATGGAAAATAGAAAAAGGAACCTCTGGGAGACAGGAAACAAAACAAGAGATGGGGAATAAAAAGAGGAACCTCCCGGAGACAGTAACCCAAACAGGAGATGGGAAATAGAAAGAGGACCCTCTGGGAGACAGGAAACCAAATAGGAGATGGGAAATAGGAAGAGTATTCCCCCGGAGACAGGTATCCAAACAGGAGATGGAAAATAGAAAAAGGAACCTCTGGGAGACAGGAAACCAAACAGGAGATGGGGAATAGAAAAAGGAAGCTCAGGGAGACAGGAAACCAAACAGGGGATGGGAAATAAAAAGAGGAACCTCCCGGAGACAGGAATCCAAAAATGAGATGGAAAATAGAAAGAGTAACCCCCGGGAGACAGGAAACCAAATGGGAAATTGAATAAAGAAAGAGGAACCTCTGGGAGACAGGAACCCAAACAGGAGATGGTGAATAGAAAGAGGACCCTCTGGGAGACAGGAAACCAAATAGGAGATGGGGAATAGGAAGAGGATTCCCCAGGAGACAGGTATCCAAACAGGAGATGGAAAATAGAAAAAGGAACCTCTGGGAGACAGGAAATCAAACAGGAGATGCGAAATAGAAAAAGGAAGCTGAGGGAGACAGGAAACCAAATAGGAAATGGCATATAAAAAGAGGAACCTCTGGGAGACAGGAATCCAAACAGGAGATGGTGAATAGAAAGAGGAACCTCCGGGACACAGGAAACCAAGCAGGAGATAGGGAATAGGAAGAGGAACTTCTGGGATACAGGAAACCAAGCAAGAGTTAGGAAATAGGAAACCAGCTGGAACCTGCAGGAGTCCAACAGTAAAAAAACTGAGTAAGAACAAACCAAAATACCACGAGAAATACTCAAACTGAAATACTCAAAACTGAAAATATAGCATGGGCACAATAAAATGACAGACCCTGTGTAATTAGGCTGTTTAATTATTCCTATGAAGACTCCGTGGCTGCAAAGAGCAGCTTTGGTTTTCTTTAACCCAGAGCCCCTCGATTATCAGTGCATGGTTGCGTAACTAGGTGACTCACTGGGCCCAGCCTGACAGAACAATACCTGTTTCCTTCCGGCAGCCAGCAAACTGTTTTATTTGAGAATAAGAGGGACCCTTAAGTTTATTGTGTAGCTTAAGTAGGTATAGTAGGTATAGGGTGCAGAGAAGCAGAAATAACAAAGAAGCATTTCCTGCAAAACAATCTATTTTTATGAGTATTTTTCATTGAAACTCTTCCTGTTATCTGTAAAGTCAGTTTATTTCATAGCGATGGCCTTCAGCCTGAAGTACAGCAGGGCACCCTTTCATCCTAATGCACAGACAGGACGGAAACAGGCCTATCTTACCAGAACCACGGTGGGGTGGGACACATCCGCGACAGCCCCAGCAGAGCAAGATAGCAGGTCAACACTCCCACAGCTTTCCGGCACTCAGCCTAATGTCCTCCACAAGGGCAGAAGTGCCGAGATGGTGCCTTGACCTTGCTGATAAGAGAACCCTTTGGGCATGTTCAGTGTCACCGTGCCAGTGGTTTCTACGCATCCTGGCTACAGCTGACATCCTCATGTCCTTCTGCAACAATGGCCAAGATTTAAAGTGATAAAAAGACCTACTGGTGGGGCGGTGCCTCAGTGGGGAGCTATCCAGCCCCAGGGTGGCAGGATCGATTCCTGACCCTGGGTGTGTGTGTGTGTGTGTGTGTGTGTGTGTGTGTGTGTGTGTGTGTGTGTGTGTGTGTGTGTGAAGTTCCCTTCCAGAGTCACCAGATGCAGGTGAGCTGGTGTCTCTAAATTGCCCCAGTGAGAGTGTGTAGCCCAAACGCCCTGCCTAAGGTATCCCCGACCCTGTGTTTCCTGGGATAGCCTGCAGGCTATCTATGACCCTGGACTGGAAAATGGATTCTGAATGGGAAAATATGGGATTGAGCAGTTTAAAAACCACACAGACGTTATCATTTCTTATTTCTTTTGAAATATTCAGGTGACTACTGAAGGAGTTATAATGCCTATATATTATGTCAAACTAAGATTACAGCTGAATTTTCTTAAATTACTGTGTAAACAGACAGGAGAGTGAATAATCATTTCCTTGGGTGACATTTTCGTCTGGCTTAGAGGACAATCCATTTCCATCAGAGCGTCTTTTCATAATTTCGTCATTTTCAATTCCGTAATGAGATCTGGCCATCCGCAACGCTCCCACCCTGGATGCTCACCGGGACTCCCAGAAGGCTCTGGAGGCTGCTGACACATTCCCCCTGCAAGCTGACTGCTCTTCTCGTGCACGACAGGTGACTGGGGATATTTGGCCCACTGGCTGGAGCGACACACCTCCTTCCACTGACAACCAGAGACCCACCCAGCAAGCCCCTGGGGGTTGAGGAACTCAGATGACAGCGCCTGCATTTGCGACCCCCCCCTCGTCACAGCTGACTGACAACACCGCCTGGAGGTGGTGGCCCCAGCAACGGGGCCTACCCTGGGAGCCTCTAGAATCCTGCTTGTTTATGCTGACTTCCACCAGTAAGCCACAGCATTCCACTAATCACAGCTAATAATGTGACATCAGCACCCCGGCAAGCCATCTGCGCTCAGACTTTGTCTTAAATTAAACAGACAGTATTTTGTTTGTTTCTCTCCCCACCAACGCGTTCCTGCACATCTCACATTTGCCGATCACAAATAAACTGAAATTAAACCAGTTACTCTTTGTCAGTCAAGCATCTTAGTTGAATCCCAAAGAGAGATTTACATGCCATTTGTGTAATACCCGTACCCATGAAAAAAGCCTACCAATATAATTTATTCAGCAGGGCACGGGATGAATACATATTTGTAAATGTCACAGTAATACATGAACAGTGAATAATAGTGAATAATAGTACTCTCCTTATTTCAATGCATGTGTATATGTAGAATGAGTATTGGTAGAGTTTTGACCCCATACTAAATAAGAATTTAGAAGATGGATGGATGGATGGAACTGGTAGGATGTTTTTTGACCATGTGTATTACAAAATGGGTAGGTAGGGGTTAGTTTCATGGGATCCTGTCAGGTTAACAAGAGATAAAACTGCTTAAGTTACATAACTGCAATGCCTGTTCCCCGCTGGAGTGCGGTGATTCATCCACTGCAAGGCAACAAGAGCTCCGTCCCCTGGGTGGACTGGCAGGCAGCAGGCAAAGTCTCTCCCATTCTGGGTCCCCCCGCCTCCCTGCCCCCTACCCATCCAGGGCGTGGAGGGCTATTTCGAAGCTGGGCGTGACCCACGCTGCTGTCACAAGGGCTTCGGGACCAAGAGGGATGTGCATTAGCAGAGTACCAGTGAGAAGTAAACCACGGCGTGGCTCCAAGGAGCTGCTCAGGGCCCCTGATGGAGGCGTGTTGGGGAGAGGTGCCATCCTTAATAACACGGGCCTTTCCTGTTGGCCTATTCATCAACGTCAGGGACCCATTTTAGAGTCCCAAGATGAATCATTGCCTTTTTTCAAATGGATGCTTAAATTGTTTTAACTAACCACAAGATCCTTTTAACCCCCCCTCATGCCGCACATATATGCACACAGGCGTACACGTGCCCCACCCGAACACTCTTTATGCGAGATGGGGCCCCTGAAGGCAAATGACTGTGTTCTAATGGAGTGGCCCGTCCCTCAATGGTATCGGGGGGGGTTAGGCCACACCCAGAGATTACTGTCAGTAGAAAGCAGATGGCAGTCTCCGCGTGGCTGCCCGTGACCCCCGACCCCCCAACCCCTGCCAGCTCCCAGGATTCCCAGCAGCTCTTGAGATGTGCAGGTTTACCTGAGCAAAGATGAGAAGCTCCTCTCTCTGAACATGGAAGTGCCTCTGTGTGAGGCAGACCCCACACTTGCATTTAAAACGGGACACAGCGCCACAGTATATAATTATATAGTGTGTTGCATGAGACCATGTCATTCAACCATTTTTGTAATCATATACATGGTGCATCCCCAGCAGATTTTAGCTCCAAACACATGATAAGGAGGCTGCCCTAATTATGCTAAACAGCAAGCAAACACCCCACAAACAATCATCCACATCCCAGGCATGAGACAGCACCAGGCAGAGAGACGCCCTGGACAAGATGCCAGTCCATTGCAGGGCACATATACACACACACGCACACACATTTGTGTTTATATCTTTGTGGGGACCATCCATTCATTTCCATGGACAAAACCCAGATCCAGTTACAGCCATACCCCCTACTTGGACATAACCTTAACCATATGTAACCAAAGAAAATACAAGACTTTTCATATTTTTAGTTTCTTGATTGCAGTCACAGATTTTTATAAAATTGAGTTTCTCCTCATGGGGACCGAAAGAACGGTCCCTACAATGCAATATATACAAACCTCCCCTCCTCTGACATACTGTACAGACACACACACACAGACACAGACACATACACACACTCACTACAGGCACTTTAGCCTGCCAGTTTGCCTGACTGCAGGGTAAATTGAAGACTGGCCCTTTTGCTGTACCGGGCAACCATATCAAACAGGAGTGTATGTATATCAATGGATATGTACTATATTTGACATTTCTGTTAAGCACTCTTACACATAAACATTTTTACATTTTTAAGTGCTATTACATATGCAATTAACTTTAACATTGGCAATTTATTGTATACAGAAAGGACATATACAAAGAATACATGACTATAAATCTTTTACATCCAAGATGCAGTAAATTACAGAGAAAAAAATCATGACATGAATGAATACAGTAAATATATATGTATATGTGCTAGGTATGCCTAGCTTTATATATAACCATGAAGGGGACATGTGTGATCTGGTGGGGTAATGGTTTGTGCCCAGAAGGTCCCTGCTCCACAGTAATCATGCCATGCATAGTTCTGTCACCCTCGGGTGTTTGAGAAAGCCACTTAGTCCCAGTTGCTATGGGATGCTGTCTGACCCGACTGGGTGATCCTTACTTGGATCACTTTGCACAAATATGCATATAAATATGCTACAATATCAATATGTAACATTCTTACTGTAGTTGTTTTACTGTTGCTGTTGTTGCTGTGTGTGCACCACTTTATTTATTGTACTGTGTTGTATTTTCTGTATTGTAAAGTGTTCTTGAGCGTGAGAAATGCACTATAAAAATAAAACTTACTATACATGTCAACACAATGACTGCACATAGTCATTGCCGAAAGATAATGATGTTACAGCTTAGGTGAAGTTGGGGAGCATGCACTGATGCAGCACATTGTTGCACCGACTACATGACGAAACACCTCGATATCCTGGCTGGCGATCCCCCACCCCGACATGTGGCCCAGACCCACCCTCCAGAAATGGCCATCCATCTGCTGCAGCCAGGTGTTACGTGGGTGTCCCCATGAACACCTTAAATAAATATGAATATTTATGATTATACTGTACATCCCTAGAGACAATAGAAGCAGGAGGAGCTTTATACATAGCCTCTAATTATGCATCCATTCTGTAAAATACGCGAGGAGCGCTGTGGATGGTGGAGGGGCCTGACTCTTGAGGGGTGAGAGGGCCACCTGGCTTCAGAATCACAAAGATACTATGCAGATCATGCAGGATCAGAACCAGGAAGATTCTGTTCGTGCCTCCCAGACTCAACCATATAGATCTTTTTTGAGTCATAGAGGTTCCTACAAGCCTAGCGACCCTTTTCATGCCCCCCCCCACCCCGTCACACTGCCACATCAGTGCAGAAGCAGCCCGGTTAATGATGAAGAAATGCCACTTGGCCCATTAGGCATCGTCCTATGAACTAAAAGCTTTTAAAAATGTGACATTACCCAAAGGGGACAGCGTATTTGGTTTTTCTATTTATCCAACCTAATGTGAGGGCCGAAGGGGAAAGGGCTGCATTATGTGGCCGGCACAGCCCCCTTTTCGTCGTCTGTATTGCCTCACTGTGCCTCCAATGAATAGCAGAAACAGAAAAAGCCAGGGCCGTTATGTGTGTTTATGGATGTCCAGAACACAATAACCTGCCCACAACCTAGACCCAAATATATTTACGGTCCGGACTAATGGCGGGGAATGGAGACGCGCACCTCGTTAGTGTAGAGCCTTATCTTATAACTAACTTAGCTGATGGTAATCTGTGCCCCCCCCCCCGCTCTTAGTTCAGGGCTGGTGCACAGGTGCCCATGTCTGATGGCAGTGACGGCTCCGGGACTCTAGTGCGAGTGACTGCCTTAACTCTCCAAAACTGCTGTCACCTTCTTATTGCTTAGCGGCGATGGGGCAATTGGTGATATGGTCGTGTGTCACTGGTGCCCCCCCCCATGCTATACCTATAGTGGGCCGGCTTAAGTGAGATAGAGGTGGAGGCCTTCCTGTCAAATGGCCAGTCATCCTCATTAATAGCCCAGTCACCTCCTCCCAAAGCAACACCAAGGAGATGCCAGGAGTCTCCCCACTTTCATTCAAGAAGGTGTGCAGGGGGTCCGTACTGTTTACAGTTTGTCCTTTAACACTCCCCCACCCCTCCAAAAGGCCGAAGGCTGGATCACACTTACTGCAGGTGTGGACAGGGTACGTACCTCTTAGAAATCATAACAACACGGAGGGAAATACTGGCACTTACACGACTCCTTGCTTTGGGGTTATAGAGACTCCCCGACGGCTACAAACTGAAATGAGACACATGTCTGTAACAGTGGGTGTGCAGTCCCATGCTCCCGTACCCGGTCCCCCTCCTCCCTCCTCCTGCACGCCGACCATATCTAAGCGCTTTAGCCGGTTGTCTCTGTCTGAGGGATTGTCTGCTGTGTTCCAGTTCCATGTGTTCTGCTACCCTGTTCTCTCCCTGTATGCTTGATCTTCCCCATACCTGGTCCTGCACGTGCGCATCTTGTTCAGTCTGAACGACTGAGTGTCCCGCTACCCTCGTGTCCATATGTGCCCCTGCCTTTCCCTGCACCCACTCCCCCCACCTCCGGATAAATCTTCTGGCTATTTGACCCGTGCATCAGTTTCTGACAACGACTTCGGCTTCGCGTTCTGGTTCTTTGACGGCTCATTGGATCCCCAGCACTGGCAGACCTATAAAATTTTCAGTTGGGTGGCCAGGGTGGACCAGAGGTCATTTTGGGGGGAACATACATCTAAATATGAATATAAGGCATTTAGAAAATGAAGGAATATTTAAGGTACCTACATGTTTATAATTCCAGCAGTGGTGGAATTATCAAATACACATCTAATATATCAATTTCTTGCAGTTAAGGTAACAAGCTTATACTAAGCACAAGAGTCCCAAACTTCTGCATTACCGCTGTTGAGAGAGCACGTGTTCAGCTCAGTGGCAGTGTGAGGTCATTCGTTGGCAGTATATCATCTGGGACATAGAGAAACAGTAATGTAATAAAAGGAACTTTTTTTAATTCAAAGTCTGATTTAACCAAAAAGCAGACATGACGGGGGTGGCCAATGGAGTGTCCAGGTTTCAGTCTCTGGTGGCAACAGCCACCCTTTGCCACCCCCCAGATCCCCGTATGATTCCAGGTCCCGTGGCGTCCCGTTACAGCAACACCGTATACCAGTCCATGTCCATGCGTGCTGTAAGTACATACTGCATGGTTAGTTTTGGTAAAATAATTATTTTTAATGTAAGATCCATACCACACCTCATAAATGAGCAGTTTTGCTCCACAGCGCCACCCCAGGCCTGTCCTCAAAGTACATGGCTGCCTGGCGTATTGGTGCGTGGTGACACTTGGCGTCCAAGCTGACACTGCCAACCCCATGTCAAAATCAAAATGATTTCATCCAGTAAGGTCTGACTATTGCAAACTGTGCAGTAGAATCACCCTTACATGATAGTATGCAGTAAGTTCATGATAAAATAGGAATATCCATGCTATAGTTTTACATATTCACACTATTAACAAATAACGAACAAAATACCTGCCCCATCTACTCCTGACCTGTCATGTCTTTTCTGATATATAGATATGAATGACCTGATATGACTGTCCAGGAGGCCTTGCCCTTAAACAGGATTCAACTCAGACTTCATTGATGTAAAATGTTTGATGTTCTTTTATGTTTTTTTTCCTCATTTATTTCCTGTTAAAACACAGTCTTAACCAACCAAGCATTTCACTACACACTGTACTGAGCGTGACTGAGTATATCAGAGTATACTGAGTATATCACAGTACACTGAGTATGGGATAAAGAAAATTAGATTTGATTGATGTTTATTTGTACAACATAGTATACCCCGTGTTTGTTCTAAGGATGGTTATGTTACAACATCTCTGATACTTTATGGATCTCATGGTCCATATCCCTAGAGAAATAACCCAAAAACAATAACCCAAAACCCCTTACTGTTCGCCTGTTCGCTTGCTTGCTCACCTGATACCTTGCCCACAGTTAGTGGCCAGCAGGCAAAGGCACACAGAATTGAACCCCCCCCAGAGGACATGAAATTAATCACCAGGACAGGGGCCCCGTGGCTGCGTGTCTGAGCGTTGCATTTGGTCCGGGGTGCTGCACGTATGGGAGGCCGGCTGCCGACGGGGAGCTGGGTCAGGTAAAATAGGTGCCAGCGGGCAGCCATTCCAGGCCCCAGAGCCAGCTGCCAGTCGCTTGGCGGTGGGCGTGTCGGGGCGGGCAGGCATCTCAGGGCGGGCGGGTAGAGTGCAGAGAAGCCAAGCGGCATAGAGCCACCTGGTCCACACAGAGCCAGCGAGCCCCAGTCTTTGCCAGGAGTGTTAGCTTCACTTATTTATGACTGAGCTAGCATGACGCTCATGTGCCCACCCCCACCCCCACATACACAGCTCAGTCCCTCATCGCCACGAAGATGAATCTGCTTGCCTCAAGTATAAGTCAGGGGTGTCAATGGACCCAAAACGATACTGCAAAATTTAATTAACCGTTAATGTTTTTATCGAGGACTGCAGAGATTTCAGTAGACAATGCACATGCTTCCAGATTCTGATAAAAAGGCAGATATGAGTAATACAGGCATTGGCACATAAGATGAATAGATGCAGCTCACTGTATGTGTGCGGCGGGACTGGAAGCTCACTGCACGGGCATGGTGGGACTGGCAGCTCACTGTACGGGTGTGGCGAGACTGGCAGTTCACTGTACAGGTATGGCGGGACCCGTAGCTTACTGTACGAGCATGGCAGGACTGGCAGCTCATTGTATGGGCACAGCAAGACTGGCAGCTCATTGTAGGGGTGTGACAGGACCAGCTGCTCACAGTATGGGCGTAGTGTGAATGGCAGCTTACTGTACACACTGTATGGGTGCGGCAAGACTGGCAGCTGACTTTACAGGTGTGGCGGGACCAGTAGCTTACTGTACGGGCATGGCAGGACTTTACAGGTGTATCGGCGTGGTGGGCTTGATAGTTCACTGTCCGGGCTCGGTGTGACTGGCAGTTCACTGTACAGGTGCGCCAAGACTGGCAGATCACTGTACGGGTATGGCGGGACCGGTAGCTTACTGTACGGGCATGGCAGGACTGGCAGCTTACTGTACGGGGGCAGTGAGACTGGCAGTTCACTGTATGGGTGTGGTGGGACTGGCAGTTCACTGTATGGCCGCGGTGGGACTGACAGCTGATTGTCCGAGTGTGGTGGGACTGGCAGTTCACTGTATGGCCGTGGTGGGACTGGCAGCTCACTGTACAGGCATGGCAGGACTGTCAGCTCACTGTATGGGTGCAGCATTACTGGCAGCTCACTGTATGGCAGCTCACTGTACGGTCACAGCTTGACCAACTGCTTACTGTACAGCCTCGGACTGACCAACAGCTTACTGTACGGCCGCAGTGTGACCGGCAGCTCACTGTATGCCCACGGCCTGACTAACAGTAATATGTACAGCCGCAACAGGATCGGCAGCTCACTGCACACCCACACAATGCGTGCTGGGGCATCTTAGCGGGAATCAGGCCCTGGAACAGGAACGCTAGTATCCCAGCACACGTGGCGTGGGGTTTGCATGAAGGGGGGGCACATCAGCCAGGAGTGAGGCAGTAACCCCATACATAGCCCCCACTTCTCATTGTGTGATCCAGGGCATAGCTGCTGGAACATAATCCATCCATCTATCTTCCACCCCTGATTGTAATCAGCGCTACCAGGGGGCTTGGAGCCAGTATAGGGTAAAGGGTTGGGGTGCATCCTGGTCATACCCATGTATATGTCAGTAACACTCCAATCCGATGTGGAACTCTAGGCGTGCATCACCGCCAGGGTCCCCTTTTTGAGGCAAAGTGAAATCGGCTGGCAAGTCAGCACCCCCTGAGAAGCTGTCTTCCGAGGCAGCCCTGTGTCGCTATAGGACTGACCGGCCCCTGCAGTGGTTAATACAGAAGACTTACACTCATTGGATGGACAGGGGGCATCAGGGCTCACCTGTGTTGTGCAGCAATGCTTTGCCGTGTCAGCAAGCCTTCACATTGTACCATTTCCCCCTTTTACCGTAGGATCAGTCAGCGTTCCTTTCATTACATTACCCAGTGATTGTTTAGAATGCCCAGACCCAGCTTTTGACAACCTGAGACGGATTGGACTGCTAAGCACTCGCTTTTAAGTGCAAAATTCCATTAGATCGGTACACCTCCCGTCAGTGTCGCTGCCTAATGCTGCCTTGATTTCCCGCTATTATTGCCGAGTGGCATCCTTGGGAGCTGAAAACCCCCCAAAATCCCAGAAAACCACCTGGGGTGATGAACTCGGGGCAACGTCCAGGTCAGACATCAAAGTACCCCAGTTTTAAAGTCCTGCAGCTACGTAGGGGCTCAAGTCAACCTGAGGAACCACTCCGGTCCAGGCTGTGCATGGGATGCGGCATGCTCGTCCACAAATTTCAGAAAGACTATAAAGATTTTAACCTGATGGAAAAACACTGCTCATTAATCATAAAAAATGAGTGTCTGGCCTAGCACCCATAGGAGTGCGTGGCCCGCGGCCCCATCGCTGCATTGGCCTAATGAATCGTCCGGCAAAGGGCCATTTATAGTGCCTTACGGAGTGCTCGCCGCTTCCACGGGCCGCCGGAGAAGTAATAAATAAATAAAGGCTGCTACTTTGGGGAGCTGCTGGTGGCTTATTACTGCCTGATAACTTCTCCCGTCCCTAAACTGCGCCCTGGGAGCTCCCACAACAGCAATAAAGACACCAGCAGTGTGCAGGTGCCGTTAACATAACGCCGACTGCAGCTACACAGCCCTTCCTTCATTTAATTGTAGAAGGACGACATATTGCATTAAATCAGATTCCGGAGGTAGCCAGGGGGTGTAAGTATATGTATAAAAAAGGCAGCTTCTCCAATGTGAAAACATGAGGTATTTCTCTTTGTGCAGAATGACAGGTGATGTTAAACACAATCACCCTCAGCAAGCGGTAGCTTAATCAGGAATAAAGCAACTGGATGTGCCCGCACCGGACGGGCCTGTCACGGATTGGCACACAGGCCCCTGGGCGACTCGGCAGTCACAGACTTAAATTCTCAGCACTGTGAGGCTCTCCTGTATTTCCTGCATGAACTCCAGCGATGGTTGACTGGATGGCCTTGTCCTGCCATTATAGTGTCACACATGAACCCCCTCCCCACATCCAAAGGCTATACGGGGGTGGGGGTGTCTTGATGTACAGTGGGGATCATAGTGCATTGGAACATGATGCAAGAGGCAAACAAAGAGGGGTCTTTTGGCAAGCTACCACGGGACAGGAGGTGCTATAAATTCAACCTGGCGATTGGCTTCACTGCTTCCCAGTGCTGGACAGCGTGATAGCTGCGAGCGTCATTTATCCGGCACGCTGCCGGCCCGATACTCCCCTGCTTTTTTCGGCCGTGTCCCAGGGGCTGCCTGTCATTCCCCCAAGCTGGGTCTTCTGGATCGATTTGGGAACCTTTCTGTTTCTGAACTTGTCCCTTCACCCGCACCCCCTCTGCTCATGCTGCCCCCCCAGCCCACCGCCCCTAAAGTAACTGTCCCTGTCCATGACATGGCTACAACTCCAGCAGAAATTCAAACTCTGCAATACGAGCAACCTTATTAAGGCTGGTTATTTTATTTGTGCATCGCTATATTTGCTTTTTTGGGTCTGCGTGTGCGTGCGTGTGTGTGTGTATGTGTGTGTGTATTTGTGTGTGTGTGTGTGTGTGTGTGTGTGTGTGTGTGTTTTTAATTCCCAGTTCAGGCCACCCATGCGCTGTATTGCCCCTGAAAGGCATGGGGGTGTAATTGCAGGATAAGCACGGTGTCAGCAAATCGCACGACAGCAGAGCCAGCCACCCAGCCGAGAGGGGGGGCACCGATCGACTGCCCCAGCAGCAGTTTTAAGGAAATTGCGAGGCCCAGAGCATTAAGGCAGCAGGACGCGCCCTTAATGCGGCAGTGGCAAGCCTCCCCGTTACACATTGATCTCGCGGCTGCATTATGCCTTCCCACAAATGCCACTTTACACCGAAAAGAAACAGGGTGCACCTTTGACCTCAGGCATGCTTTTGGTGGGGCATGATGACTTCATTGTGCCGGCGTCACTGCCTGCCATGTTTATCAGATTAGGCTGCCCGTAATGCATTTGCGGCGGCGTTACGAGTCTCGGCGGGGCTGCAGGTGCAGGGAGGGACCCATGCCAGGGTCATAATGGGCCGAGTCCTGTTAAAGAAAGGCGCATATCTCCCGGCCCATGAAACAATTAGGGAGTATTTATAGGGGCCCTCGGTGTGTAATGGCCAGGCTGAGATGTTAAATGGCCGATGTCTCTTTTATCTTTCAGAGCTGGGACACTCAGCACGAGCCACAGGGACCCCTTCAGAGACCGCTTTAGGGAATGCTTCTTTTCCTGGATGCATTAAGCTCACAGGATCCCACATTGGCCACACCCATCCCCCCCTCCCATGCCCACCCCAGAGCGGGATGACTGGAGCAGGATTCCACAGGACGGAAATGAAGCAGCGTGGACATCCGGTGGTTTATTAGTGGGAGCCTGGAAGACCCCGCGGCGGATCCTCGACCGGAATACGCAGAGGGAAAGTGAATCGTCACTCAGGATTAATCTGGGCTAGGCCGGAATGAAATGGTGAATGCGGCGAGAGCGCGACACAGAAAGGAACAGCAGCGTAACTTATGCAGGAGGGGGGCATCCTCATAACTCCTCATAATCAGCTGTAGGCAGAGAAAAGTTCACACTCTGTTCCAGCACAAAATCAAACAACAGATAGACTGCGCTGACCCATTCTTCAAGAGCCTGATGGGGGCACTACATCATACCAGGCACAGGCCTCACCTACAGCAGCTTAACCCATTAACCCATGTTTACCCCTATTACCCCTATTTTCGAGCTGCTCCATTCTTTACATTCCCCCAGAAACCTCCCCCTCCCCCTCTAAAATGTGCACCCCTCCCTGACTTTTCACACTGAGTGTGCCTGCCTGCCCGGCTGCTTGCAGATGAGCCCATCCACCGCAATCATGACACTATCCATTGGGTTGCTAAGAAACCAGGAATCGTGTCAGGTCTTGAAGGAGACTCAATATAATTACAGTTACAAGGGACAGCAAATTCACGGCACACATAGAAGTGAGAAGGTGAACATTTTCCCCATTTAACCTATTTTTCACCACACTTGACTGCATCTGTTCCATTACATGTCTACTGACTCCTCAGCTAAGTTCCTGTGATAACCAAGTAACTTAAACCTACAGTCAGTCCATCCTGTTCCTCTCCTTCAGTCCTGTCCACCTTCTTCCATCCAGTCCCTCTTCTTTCAGCCTGTCTACTTCCTTCATTCCTGTTCCTCTCCCTTCACCTTGTCCATCTCCTTCTGTGCTGTCTATCCCCATCCATCCATTTTATTCTATAAAAATATTCTTGGTTTCGTTAGACCTTTCGTCAAAACAATAGCAGAAAAAATTATAAAATATTTTTATTATACAATATACTACAAGTAGTAGAATTATTCATTCAGAAGGCAACCAGACATTTAGAATTTGAGTTTTTTTTCTTTTGCATTTAAAATAAATATAAATGAAGGCATGGTATGTAAATTCTTCCCACACTGTGGGAGTCAGTGCTAGTTAATTGTCTTTCCCTGCCATCTCTCTATTTCCTGAGCAAGAAAGCCAGTTCTTCCTTTCTCACAGTTTGCTTAATATTTTAAAAGCAGCATTTGCTGTACAGCATACCTACTCTGGGTGTGTCAGGTAACCGCCCGGCTCCAAATTAAGCTACAAATTCTTAGCAGTGGCCGTCGGTGATCAAGCGACAGCTTCGTTCTCACCACAGGCCACATCAGCAGCCCAGAGCCTGCAAACGTCCAGCTTTGAGCCCCCAGCATTAAGGCGCCCCCTGAAGTGACAGTGAGGGAACTTTGATTACCAGAAGATGTCTTGGCATGTGGGGCAAAAATCCTTAAAAGAAACTTAGACCATCAGAGATAAAAGTTAGAGCGTAAAATGACATGGGGGTGGGTTACTGATGTCTTTCTGGAATGAGCAGGCAGGACAGAGGCACATAAACGAAAGCATAACATTACGTGACACGCAAAGGTCAACCCGATAAAAACAGTAAGCTCTGTTGACACTGCAGATCACGGACCGTACAACAAGGCCGAGGCAGGCGTTACAAGTGGCACGGCAACAGAAATCAAATCCATTTTTACTGCTGAGAGTAACAATTCAGCAAATCGAAAGACAGCCATAATTCTTTGTTAGAGAAAGATGGGATGAAATCGATATAAAAATCAAATGGAAGGCAGCCGGTCACTGCAGAGGCTCTGAACAAGCCGCAGATGAAGATATTATTGTTAGAAAATACCATGACTTTTGGGGGGGGTGCTTTTTTGGGACATATACTGAAGACACAAAAGGTCTGCATTGGGGCTTATTAATTGAAGTAATTGATCTTTTTCTGGCATCAGGAACACCAGCAGAGCGAGTGCTGCGGGAAAATATTGACATTCACAACCCCCCACCCCATCGCCACCGCTGTCCCTTGTTTATGATGTCATAACAGGAGATCAAAAACCTGCTTCGACTGCCAATGGAGACCGCTTGCTGGAGACAAAGTGCACAGCAGGCAGAACCTTCCAATACGACAATAAAATGAGAGCGACGCGTCATGCTTGTCCCATGCGTCCTCACGCATATTCATGTGAAACCACTGATCCTATAGTATTTATGACAGCTGGAAGCATTTAGCTCACTTTAGCGGCACCTGAACATGCTGTGTTATCAGCTACTTCAGCCTGTCACAACCACAGACGTGAAGGCAGATTATCTGATAGATTAGGGCGGGAGTGTCTCATCGCTGTCTTTCCGCAAATAAAGGTTTGGCTGGTTCCTCTCCTCTGAAGCTGCTCCCACGGTTTACAGTTTCACACCTCCCAGCGACTCGATGTTTGCTAAAGCAATTTGGGTTTAGCACGTCTCTCAAGGGTGCAGCAGCAGAGCCCCTGCTGTTTCCTTTAAATTAGCCAGCCTGCCTGTTTTATTGGGGCTAACACAGCTTACCAGCTTCAACCTTACGATACATAATTTCACAGAAACATTAAAAAAGTTCAGGTCAATCACATAAGCAGAAAGCCACAGTGAGCTGTTACTTCAGATCAGGTTAAAGGTCAGGAAATATGTAAGCTAGCTTCTACAGCATGCCAAAAACAACTCCAAGATATCTGAGCTACAGATTCATTGATATTTTTCGTAGTAAATAACAATGCACAAATGAGCTTGAGCTCCTAGGCTCTTTCTAAAGACAGCAGAGACAAGACAAGGTGAAAAGACAAGGTGCAGGTCAGGGTGCACAGTAAGGTGGACACAGCTGAGAGATTTGCTGCACCTTTGACTATAATCATAATCTTTTATCCTGATCCTATGTCTGATCTTCGGTGAATTGACCCTAAATAGGAATAATTGTTCTTCTAATCATAGTGGGGCTCACACTCATACTTTCTCCTGTGCTTCCTTGGATGGATGGATGGACAGATGGATGGATGGAATGGTGAGCGAGGTGACCTTCTTGTAGTTATGGAGGGGTTGGTCACACTTAAGTTGAATGGTAAAGATTACCTTGCAAGTCAGCAGTGTGAATGCAAACAGTACATTGTGACCCAAACTTAGAACATCTCACCCATTTTCCAATTTCAGAAAATATATGCCCTCAAATACCAAATAATTATATTTTAGGATTCATGTGAGTTATACTGAGTCTGGAACATCCATCCATCATCCAATATACTGTATATCAGCATAAGTTGCCTCGATTAAGAAAACATTGTCCCTACTGAATTTATGTCATGTTTTTCTTCAGTACAGTGTTTCATTAGCAAGCTGTATATGACCTCTTTAAGTTAGCTGAAAAAGCCTTTTTAAAGTTCTATATCTGTATTATTTTGGCTATACTTTCAACAATTAAGATGAACAGAGGAGAAATATGATGAAATCTGTCTTGCATCAGAATTCATTGGTTGGTTTGAAACTGTTGTCGAAGAAAGGAATAATTAATTTATTAGTTTTCCATATGAATTTGTAAGGAGAATTGTTTGTCTGTGGAAACTACAAGATACAAATGTAAATAAAAGTAGCAATGAAGAACATTAAGAAAAAGAGAGTAGATGTGCTCTGACAGGCAATGTTACATTTAACAACTGCTGTTATGAATGACAGCAGGACAGACTCACAACTGAGATGCGTGATTATTGGAGTAGTAAGAAACCAAAAAGGAAATAGAAGGCATTATTATGAGATCAGAATTATTATGATCAGACTCAAATCAGATGACAAACAAACAAAGTGACCATTGCCATTCAAACATGGCTGTAACATCTAACTTACATGCTGTGCTCTCTGCAGCTCAGGAAACATTTTTTCTAGTTTAAATCTTTTACAGCATTTTATAATTTGAGAGACGCACCATATAGAAAAGCTATAAGGATATGGGGATAGCACTGTCAGATACACATGCACACACACACACACACACACACACACACACACGCACACACACACGCACAGACACACACATACCGCAGGAAACTGGCACCGCCAAGCCCAGTCACGCTCAGCACTCTTCCGGACACAGATCGCAGTGCTGGTGCCGTCGGCTCCCAGGGATCGGCGCAGCCTGTGCCAGCCTGTGTACGCATATTCATGTGCATAACACGACACAGGAAGCTTTGGTGCATGAGTGTCATTACCCTCTTCTGACATGCCTGATGTGGGCAGCTGTGGGATTTACCCCCACTCAAACAACACATTCATGTGAAGCCCGTGAGGTTTGGGGGGCCCCCTGTTGGTCGCAGACCATCACTACACTAGGGGGAGCAGGGAGGCCCCATAAACTAAAAAGCTGCCCCTGAATGTGGAGGCTCAGGTAATTTTAGGTTTAGCTGGCTGATGCCGATAGCTGCCTTCTAAACTATACTGTGACCCAGACTGAGAAGCATTAACAGCTACAAACTGTTACAGTTATCTTTTTCTGCTGGAGACAGCCTGCTTATAACTGAATGCTTTTACTAGTGCTGTAGTTATACAATACACTGCAGATCAATTCTAAGTTATTATATGTAAATCAAACTGTTGTGTTGAAAAGCTCTCCATTAATAGAACAAATCCATCAGCCCTCCGTGTAGGCCAGTATCCCCACATAAGAATGGACGTCAAATCTGTGTGGGGTGTTCAGATCCAATTTAAGATCACGGAAATGTGAGCAAATCAGGTGAAGAGCAGAGCAGAACTGGACGTGTGCAGAGTTTCAAACACAGCCTGTGCGAAACGGGACGAAGCTAAGCCATGCTAAATTCCCTGGCTTCACAGGCGATCCGCGTGAGCGTAAGGGGACAGAGGTGGCCGCACGCAGAGAGCGGGGTGAGATCGCCTTTTCGCTGCTGAATCTGCATGGGGAGGTGAGGAGATGTCCTTTTAATGGCTTTAATAATGCCCCTGGGGATCCATCCGTCATGTCCCAGTAGCTGCACAGCACCCCTGACACTTTCCATAATGGGTATGTCTTAAGCCAGTCTCCCTGCAGGATGCCTATCAGATGCCTTGGTAATTACAATCTCCCCAGCGCCCCCCCCCCCCCCCCCCCCCGCAGCGCCACGTCCCCCCCCCCCCCCCCCCCCCCCCCCCGCCTCACCCCCCCCCCCCCCCCCCCCCCCCCCCCCCCCCCCCCCCCGCCCCCCCCCCCCCCCCCCCC
>JAAGVU020000019.1:10645922-10696043 GCA_011763525.2 Mormyrus iriodes
TCATTCCTCCATACCCCAGACTCTTCCCCCTAATCCTTTTACCCCCCACACCCTACCTTGTCACCCCACACCTTCTATATCAGACCTGGCTCTCCACCTTGTGTTGTTGAAATAAGGTTTCATCATGTGCATCCGTAATTGCTGTTATTACATCGTAATTGTGTTATAGGAATTATGCGCTATGGCGGGCTGTGCTGAGGAGCCTGTAGCCGGTTTCCTGCCAGAGATTGACGGTAATAATTACACAGCACAGATGCATCGGACACTTTTCTTAACAGTTCCATAATACAACATAAAATGGTTTGGAACCAAAGACCCTCAGCAGACAGTAAAATCTTCTGTAGCGTGTCACAAAAACAGGTCAGACATAATTCACAGTTTTCATCCGGACGAGAAACAAGCTCCACTGAAAGGGTAATTCAGCTCTGGCAACAGCAGTCGCATCCGTCGTCATAGACTCTTTGGGTTACTCGTGTTAGATGAAAGCAGCAGATCCCAAAATTGCTACTCTTTCACTGCTTGGTCTGGTATCTTGGAGAAAAGAGTCTGGAACAGCAGTTTAAACGTGACCAGTCGGGCATGGGGATGGGCTCCATTTGTGAAGTGTCCCCTGGCAGATTGGTACTTACCCCTTGCGTAACAGGAGTTCAGCCATTGGAGGAGCCTTTGACGGACGCCTCAGGTAATCTGTCTTGTCAGGAGCAGCACTTCAGGGTTGTTTAATTTCGCCTATAAAAAGCAGGGTGATTTTATGGGCGTGTCCATCTCTGTTCCGATGGACAGCTTCTTCAAGCTTATCTTATACCAAATAAGAATGGGACACATTCCCGCCCAAAAAAAGGCTTTGATTCACAAAGGTAGAAGTTTCTCTGATGAAGCCACTTTGCAGGGGAGGCACTGAATATGCGCAGCAGTCGTTTTTGTGATTATGCTTCCACTGGATTTGGGGCTTCTGTGTCGGGTCTGAACACACCCTGGAAATCCCAAACGAGGGAAAATTCCATTAATGCAGAGCAGCACGCGCGATGTCTAGTTACCACATGCCCAATATATTACAATTACACCAAAACCATTTGTATTATCTCACAGTGACTTTGTTTCCAAGGTGGCTAATTGAAGAAAATCTCCTTTTTACATGTGCATAGCGGAACACACGTACCGTGGCTTTAATTACATCGGTTAGTTTGGCTTGGGGAAACACGCTGTCCGCCAGAGGGTGCTTAGCAGTCCGGCGTAATGAGGGGAGCTTGGAGTAGAGCGAGCCGCTGAATGCTGATTGCTACATAGACTGTAAGCAAGGCGCGTGCGGAGGGCAGAGGCATGCGACACCGCAGGCTGTCCCTCTGCATGGCACAGGCTCCCCCTGCACACATAGGAGCAGGCTAATGCTGTCCAGGCAAAGATCAGCTCAGCCAACAGGAGCATTAGCGATGGCTTTCATTTCAATGGCTGTCTGCAAACGCTGACAAACACTCCGCGGAAATGGCTTTGCTGGGGCACACAGCTTCCCTGTGATCTATTCCTGTCCATAAACCTTAATGTTTCTATAAATACAAGGTACGGGGACCCATTTTCTCGGCGACGTTTTTAGTTAGTAAGAACTAAAAAAACTAAAAAAGAACTAAAAAAACTAAAAAAGTAAGAACTGAAGAATACTGTTTTAGGCTGAGCTGGACTCAGATGCAAAGACAGCAATATGGCTCTTTTGCAATGTGGTTTCCTCAATATTTTAGCTAACTATGAATATTTCAAAGTATGTATTTTACTGATAATAAAATTTGAATGAGCAAAATAAGGACCCTTTGTTCCCGGAAAATTATTGAAAAAATTAAATTCTCCACAAAGTTCACAATGCTGTACTTGTGGGGCGGTTAACCATTTTAAACATTGACATAGGCTGATCTTTCCCCGTTTTGGGTAAAACAAATTCAAGGCAAGTTATTTGAAATAAGCATCAGTATGACATATTCAAGTGAAGTGTTGGCAGCCTGGGATGTATGAAATGCTTTAGCAAAGTCAGTACCGTTGCCATTTGCCTTGATTTTCTGAGCGAATCCTTTCAGATGGGGGGGGGGGGGGGGGGTTCATTCGGCCATCTATCACAGGGACCTTTTACCCGTCATTTGCATGGAGGACATGGCAGCCCGCCGCTCATGTGACCATCCGTCATGTGACAGCGATGAGCCTGCAGGAAAGGCAAGGCGGGCATCAGCATCTCGCCTGCTAGCTCGATAACGGCCACCTCCTTCCTCACGTATTTCCCATCTTTCCTTCTGATTATTATGGGGTTTTGTAAGATAAATAGCCTTTGCTGGCAGCATGGATTATGAGGGTGTGTAACAGGGCAGCTGATGAGAACCGAGCACTGATACATCACTGGCCAGCCATCCATCTTCCATACCACTTATTCAGTAAGTCTGGAGCCTGTCCCAAGATGCACAGGGCAGGGAAAACCCTGGATGGGCTGTTAGTACTTCTCAGGGCACCCCTCCCCACCCCACACATGCACACTAACTTCATGTATTCCTATCATTGTGAAGACTCTCCATTAATTTCTATGCATTGCCCTAATCCTAACTGACAACATTAACCCCAACCTGGCACTAACCTTAACCATAAGTAAGCAAACAAAATACAAGACTTTTGACATTTTTAGTTTTTTTTATTATAGTCATATAATCAAATAATTTTATAAAATTTAAGTTAATATTGTGGGGACCTGAAAAATGCCCCCACAAGCTAAAAAATAACAGGTTCTACCATATTGTGGGGACATTTGGTCCCTATGATGTGCAAAATTCAAACCCACACACACATACAAGAAATTTAAATCAGGTATTGACCTAATTGATCTAACAGGCCTCTGGGCAACTGGAGATGAGGCGGGCACCAGGGTGATCACTGGAGATGAGGCGGGCACTGGCGGGGCATCAGGAGACGAGGCAGATGCTGGAGGGACATCAGAAGACTGGGCCAGAGCCGGCAGGACATCAGGAGACTGGGTGAGGCTGAGATACCTGGAGGCAAGTAGGGCACAGCCTGGACACCTAGAGGTGAACAGACTTGGGCAGAGCGGCCCTCTCAGGGCCAGGAGCCTGGAGTGCGGCCTGAGCGGCCCTCTCTGGGTTGGCAGCCTGGCGTGTGGAAAGAGCAAGATCTACATCGGTGCGGCAAATGTGAGATGGGCTCTGGAAACACGGCAGTAGTCTCACCAAGGCCGGACGCTGGAGGCACGATGGTAGTATCTTCTGGGTCAGATACAGGAGGTGCAGAGGCGGCCTCTCCTGGGTTGGATGCAGGAGACACGGAGGTGGCCTATCCTGGGCCGGATGCTGGAGGCGCAGGGGTTTTCCCAGGGCAGCCATGGGCATAGCTTGCTTCATCCACCTCTTCCTCCTGCAACTGGCAATGACTGGCGGGGTTGCGGCAAGCAACAGAGTACCAGTGGGTGAATCTACAGTGAGCTGCGGGGAGCCAGTGGGTGAATACCCAATGGTGCGCTGGGGAGAGCCAGTGGGCTGAATGACTTTACCCTCGAGCAGCCACTGCATTTCCCCCATACAGTGTTGAACCTTCTCTGCCTCCTGGGGATCCAAGTCGGAGGTGACTTGCATCTCCACTGCCTGCACAAAGAGGACTCTGGCCGCGGGGACCTTACCGCACAGCGGGGTTGAGCCTCCACTCCCAGAGGATGACCAGGAGGGAGATGAATTCCTCAGCTTGCAGACATGGAGGCTCCGGCTGAGGTAGGAAGCCAAGTGCAGGGGAAAGCAAGCAAGTGGAGGTCAGAGCACAAGAGGCTCCCGGGGACAGCCGCTCGGCAGTTTGCAGGGTCCAGTTATTCTGTCACAGCTGGTAGGAGCAAATGACTCAAGGGAGGCATTTAGGGATGAAACAAAAAGGGCTTTATTAGAACAAAACTAAACAAACAGGGACTGGAAATAAACTGGACCATGACGGATCAAAATGATAAGGTTCGACAGAAGAAGGATATGGTGATACGCAGACAGGTGAAGCAATGGGGACTGGGGAACACAGGACTGGGGAGCACATATATACTAGACTAAGGAGGGAGCACACAAAAGCCAGCTGAGAGTGATTAACATGAGGGTTACCAACGAGAGGTAAGACACACAAGTAACAGGCGCTGGAGGGTCAGGTGGATATGGCAGGCAGGACGTGACACTAACCTGTACGAAGAAACCACAATTGCTTATTGCATCAAAATAATCTGATCAAATCTGTGATTGATTTCATCATAGGTGCACATATTCATTTGCATATTTTGCATTTAATCAAGCCTTTCTCTAAATAACAGAGACGCATGGTAAAGCACCATGACTGGGACCATCCTAATATGTCACTTATATCCCAACACACCCAAATTTCCAGATTTTCAGGTTCACCATGGTGCTGAAACTCCACTGCGCCTGGTACACAAAACACACTTTTGGTACCTTGGTACACAAACATACTTCTCCCAAAAAGAGACTCATAGGCAGAGTTTGCACTTGGGGGGAGTCATAGTGATGTTTGCACTTGGGGTGGAGGGGGGGAGAACCCGCATCCTGCTTACCTTTTGCGTTAATGCACGTATCTGATGCACACATAACCTGTTATCTTGTCTACCTATAGCAGGGGTGGGCAATCATATCCAGAAAGGGTTTTCACTGCGAGTCCTCACACCTGGGTTTGAACAGCTGACCTAAGGGTTATCCCAAAAACCTGCATACACACTGGCCCTTAATAAGGATAAGATTGCCCACCCATGACCTATACGATGCCAACAAACTGCTTATGCAAGGGTGCAAAGTGCCAGTGCAGAACATGTGCATTTCTGGCCTTGCCAATTAATTGCAATTTCGACTCAGGCCTCTGGGAGGGTGGGGGGGGCGCTGTCCCACCCCCTGCCCCCCCACATTCTGCCCAAGTACGAGCAAGCCCTACACTGAAACCTAATCTGCACTGAATTGGTTCTCAGAGGGGATTTAGAAGAATTTTTATACATCATGTAGTTTACTGTTGTTCAAATAATATGAACTTTAATTTTCTATTCATGACCAGTCATGTAAAAGTGGCCATCTCTGCTGGACATCAGAAGGTGC
The DNA here is from genome assembly GCA_011763525.2 of Mormyrus iriodes. Taxonomy (NCBI): domain Eukaryota; kingdom Metazoa; phylum Chordata; class Actinopteri; order Osteoglossiformes; family Mormyridae; genus Mormyrus; species Mormyrus iriodes. The sequence goes on from JAAGVU020000019.1 coordinate 10,651,028, forward strand.
TTTTATGAAAAACCACGAAAGAAAGCATGTATTTCTTTTAAGAAGTATTTCTTGGTGTAAAAAATTGGTTGGTGTAAAACCATACAGCCAGCAACTGTGAGCAGCTCAAAAGAGATGAGTAACATATATTTGGACCTGGAAAGCATTTTCTATGAACATCTGGCAATTACTGTTAAAGTGCTGCTGTTAATTAAATAAATGATTGTAATTGCAGTTTTTTTATTTGATTGATTTGTGCCTTTTTTCATTCTAGCTATGGTCAGAGTGCTCCTCTCCAGCAGGTCTATACCAAATGACCCGGAGAAGACCCACAGGTAGAGGGACACGCCTTCCTCTAACTGTGATTGGCTGTTAAGCATTCTGAGTTTTAGCATTTTGAGCATAATATTCCATCATTAGGCTTTATAAGACATATATAGACCTTAAACCCACAAAATAAATTAGTTTGTTTGTTTGTTTGTTTAAGGCTGTATGACGCTGCTGGAACAAACATAATGGGAAGCATCATGCTAATCATAGCACATCGTGCAACAGAGAGATGCGTCCTGTGGGAAGCAATCAAGTGGCCGGGCGCAGCCCACTGCGGCCCAGTTGGCACGTCTCGCATGGAGCCACGGAGCCGTGTCCGCACCCTTATGAGCGGGCCTTCTGCCGCACCTCACGTCTGCGTTGTCAGACCTGCTATTCCCAGATGGCTGTTCAGAGTCTTTGTCGTGTTCCTTCCGGAATCAGACCGAGGTCGAACACCAGCCTTATGGTCTGGATGCGGCCATAGCTGGAATCTGCATGTGAAACGTGCGCAAAGATATATATGCACAGCTAAAATGAATGCAGTACTGTGTTACTGAGCATGAGAGCATTGTGGCCTCACACCTCCTAGGGTGGAGTTTGCGTGCCCTTCCCGTGTCACACGGCTTTCACTGAGTGCGCTGCTTCCCTTCAGCAACTGAAAGATTGGAATTAGGCTAACTGGCTCCAAATTGAGTGTAATGTGTGTGTGTGTGTGTCTGTGTGTGGGGGTTATGTATATATTACATTGTGTTTTTTTCCTGTCCTCACAAGGATAACTTCAATTTTATAAAAATATGTGATTGCAATGAAAAAACTAAAAATGCCTTGTACTTTGTTTGTTTACTTATGGTTAAGGTCACTGCTGGGTAGCGATTAAGGTTGTCATAGCTGGAATTAGGGTTTTTCCCCATGGAAATGAATGGAGAGTCCCCACAAAGATATGAATACAAATGTGTGTGTGTGTGTGTGTGTGTGTGTGTGTGTGTGTGTGTGTATGTGTGTGTCTGGATGTGTATTAGTTTCCGTCCCATTGAAGGTTTACCCTAGCTATCTTCTCTATATTGCCCCACTCCCGTGACCCTGAGCAGGGTAAATGGCTAGAAGATGGATGGTTGGATGGATGTATGGATGTATGGATGTATGGATGGATGGATTCATTTTTGAATTCATTGTTTTATGGGATATGAACTGGATCACTACCGTCCTTTAATGTATTGAATAGATTAAATATGGCATCAAAAACAGAAAAACATGTTTAGTATTGATTCTTCCAAACTGTACATTTATTGAAACACTATAGCTTGCACCACAGGGTAAGGTACCACATAACATGTGTACAAAACATTTGAGAGAATACTGAAGATATAAAAAGGCTTTCTCCGAAGCTTTCCGTGAAGCCTGAGACTGAGGCATTTGTGGTCTTTGATAGCAGCCTAGCATCCTCTAACATGCTGTCAGCTTGTGCTTTCCTGTGAAAGGGACAATGCAAAAGCCCTGGGAAGGTCCTTGCTGACCTGTCTTCAGAAGACCATGTATATAAACCTCTGGACAATTTGCTAAACACACTGGAAACGCCATGCAATCTCAGGTTAAACTCACTGTTGTACATCGCTCTGGATAAGAGTGTCTGCTAAATGCTGTAAATGTAAATGTAAATATGTAGGACCTCCCTATGCTCATTATGTTCAAAAGCAACTGATAAGTTTTCAACGGGTGAAGTGAGGACTGACAGAACAAAGACATCGATCCTTCTAGTCTGGACTGAGATAATGCAGTCCCCCAGGTACATTGCACTCCCATACCCCTAGTGTACCCTGTTGGCGGCGCAGTCCCTCCATTTCATGGTCCCAGGCGTGAGCCTCTCAGCCTGACAGAACCCCAGGTTCTGTCATTCAGCAGCCTGCCTGACAGCAGTGTGGGTCCTGTCATTCAGCAGCCTGCCAGACGGTAGCCCGGGTTCTGTCATTCAGCAGTCTGCCTGACAGCAGCCTGGGTTCTGTCATTCAGCAGCCTGCCTGACAGCATCCCAAGTTCCATCATTCAGCAGCCTGCTTGACAGTATCCCAAGTTCCGTCATTCAGCAGCTTGCCTGATAGCAGCCTGGATTCTCTTATTCAGCAGCACAATTGACGGTACCCCGGGTTCCATCATTCAGCAGCCTGTCAGACTGCAGCCTGCGTTGTTCTCTCATTCAGCAGCCTGCCTAACAGCAGCCCGGGTACTGTCATTCAGCAGCCTGCCTGACAGTAGCCCGGGTTCTGTCATTCAGCAGCTGCGTGCCATTGCTTTCTTTCTGCTTCTTGTATTTGGCCTCCAAGATATCAAACTCTAGCTTGAAGTCCCCGCAAAATGCAAATTGCCAGCGTTTGTGATTCTATTACCACAGCGAGGGTCTTATTCCATATAAATTATACCACCGCTGCTGCTAATAGGGCCAAAACAAACTATGGTTGTTTATGAATCAGCTTATGTGTTCAGAAGAAATCTACTTAGGGACTTTATTAACAGGCATTTTGCTTATCTAAATTGTTTCACATCAGTCATTGGGCGCTTTCGGCTACTTTGCATGGCCACACGTTTGCAGGTAATTTTAATGTGTGTGTTTAAATAACTTTTTCACAGCCAGATCTCCTAAAACAGAATGTTTTAATTTCACGCCTTGTCAATGCGACAAGACTATATATCGCTTATCGTGGGACTAAGTACAAAGACCCCAGATGCCTTTAGATTGTCGGTCATCATCGTTCATCAGCATACCGGCTAAAAAGAGGAGGAGACAGTAATACCTTGCTGGTTATGCATACATCCATTTATCAGTGTTCACTTCTCTCCAAAACAGCTTGCAATCAAGAAAGCAGGATCAGACGATCTCTGGAGCAATTGTGGGATAAGGGCCTTGCTCAGGGGCCCAATGGAGAAGTCACTCTGCCGACCAGGGGACCAGCAATCTCTTCCTCACGGGAACAGCACCCTAATCTCCTGGGGCACGTACAAGCCCATGTATGATTAAGCTTCTTCATTAACGGAGTAAAAGTTACACCATGTGCCTCATTAAGTAAACCAATGTTACTTTACAAATCTTGGAATATGAGGTTTTCATCTCATTGAAGCTTGAAGTCTGTTCACTTTTTGCTTGGTATGGAAGAATAGAGAGAATATTGAGATAAAACAAGGATAATATGCAGGTACTATAGTAAAACCAGCCTTGGGAAGGGGCTCACCTGAACCCCAGACTTGACTTATGGAACCTCAAACTGTGTTTGACTGGACACTCATTATATTATTATTATTACCATAAGTTCAATTAATTAATTGCTATGTTTTTTTTACTGGGCCAAAGAATGTACACAAGATTGCCTGCAAATATTAACTAGATAAATACAGGTGTACTTTAACATTCATCTTTGGTGTGTGTGGTTCACATTCATTTGTCTCATTAGAAAAAGGTGTGATCCTTCTCTCAGATTTCATACTTTTACCTCACATTAGAGATCTGGCCATCTTCCACACAGTGTGTTTGAGCCTTAATTGCCTTGCTATGTTTATGCACCATACTTTTAAATGATCGTTCACATGCTTTTCTTGTTAATGATAAAGCAGCTGTGTTGATCAGAGCAAGCTCCATTTCCCTCTTCCAGCAGACAGTTACCCCCCCATCCCCTCCCAGCTCCAAAGCAGTGACCGTCGCCTGTTATTTATGCACATAGGGGTGGACGGGGTCTTGGGTCTCTGTGTTAATAATGTCCTCGCAGTGATGGCTCAGGGAGGCCAAATGGCCCATTTACTGACTCCAAATAGCACGTCGCTCCTGCAAATAGCCCCCCCTCCTGCTTATTTAGCAAACTCGCTCCGGAATGCACCTCTGAGGTGTGTTTTACATCGAGCCCAATGAAGCGGGAATTGCCAGAGAAGTTCCAGAGGTTAGAAGGGAATGAGCTGAGAGTGCAGAGAGAAACCACACCGGAGGCAGGCCAACTCAATTACGGGAGCGGGCACAAGAGGCAAGGACGAGCCGGTGGCCAGCTGCAGGCAGGCGGGCAGGCGGGCGGGCAGGCAGGCGGGCGGGCGGTTGGGCAGGGTGGGAGCAAGAGCCAGGTCGGCAGCATGGCATTGCGCATGGGCCATGTGCCATCCTATAGATTTGTTCACAGGGGGATTTTGTTTAAGCTTCACTAAGTTGCCCAGGGGTGCCACAAGAAGTACCATTTGGCCACAGAGAAGCAGAGGGTGGTGAGCATTGAGCAGATGCACATTTCACACACCATTTAGTCACCTGTCAACCCTCCCACACACCTTTACCTCCACCCTGTAACCACTGATAAGAACAGTCCCCCCCCAGCTGTATGTCCCATGTCAACCAAAGGCACCGCAGATGGCAGCACTGTCACATGACCAGTTTGGTAACTGGCATCGCAGTTGGTAGCAATGCTGACGATTGGCCAGGTGGCTGCTGAGCCTTGGAGAGACCAAGGTGAGAGATACAGAGACATCCAAATGCTCGGGGGAGACGCACAGCACCCTGTCCGCCATCGGCTCCGCAGGAAAACAACATTAAATACACAAGAATCAGATTCTGAGTTGTATAACAGGTGCGATGACACACACACACACACACACACACACACGCTCTTTGCCACAGAATCCACGACGCACAAGAGTCTCTGAGAGAAAAGGCACCTCAATCACATCCCTGCGCCGCATTGGGGGGGGCTGTGACAGCCATGACGGTATAACCCGGGGTGTCAGGAAAGCGGGGCCAATGTTTATTTATTTTCACGAAGAGGCGAATGGGACAGGGGCTCGGCTTTGACCGCCACCACCGCCGCTGCCATCTCTGATGCGGCATCAAAGAGGGGCGCGGGGGCTCTTCGGAAACCCCCATTTCAGAACATATACAGAAGCTTCATGACTCACATGGCGATGTCGCTGACACACCTTCCTGTAGTGCCCTTTGATCACTGCCAGGCTGCCCCGAAGCCATCTATGTCTTTTTCTATGTTTTGTCCTTTAAAAAGATCTGTTACCAAATAACAATTCACTAAACCAAAAATACACTCTTTGTGAAGGCTCAAATGTTTTTCATGCAATGAATGCCTTTGAGTGTGATTATACGAACTGTGTCATCACATGATTTGGTCACATGAGCCATGCGCCACACCTGTGGCCGCAGTGGCCCCTCTCAGAGGAGCTGGAGGTGAGTTAGCGGAAAACATTAAAGGCACAAGGACACAGAGCAAAGCATCATGGGATACACCAGCCAGGGTGTCGGCTTCCGTGGGCTTCATATGTGCATGCTTTGTGTCATTCCGGGAAAAAACGTATCATAACATAAAGGTGTCCAGGGAAGACAAGAGTGTGGAGGGCTCTGAAGATGGGGATGCGTGCGTCTTCGTATAGGACCGACAGTTGCCAGTTCATGTCCCATAAGGAGGCTGGCTTTGAAACCCTTGGGAAGGAACTTTGAAGTCATCCAGTGAAGCTCAATGCTCTGGTGAAATACCCAGCCTCAGAAGCAGATAAAAGCCCCTTTTGTCAAAAGCAGCACCAGCTGGAATAATTGCACGAATGATTATAGGGACCTTGATATTGTGATTGATGATTAAGATTAATCAAGGGAGAAGATGTTCTTCCTTAGCCTCATCCCTCCATTGGAGAAATATGAAGGAAAACCCAGGGCTCAGGGGACGGAGATGAATCATCAGCAGCAGAGCCGTCCAGCCCAGAGGACACACGCGAGCTCAGCTGGTGTCACCAGTGATCATGTGACTCATGTCTCCTTGATTCCCCCAGTCTTCACCCCCCCCCCCACCTCCTGCAGAACAGACTGTCACATATAATTATGACAGATGACACAATCTCCATCAGCCACCTCATTTGCTGGGGGAGGGGGGGGTCACGCCCATGCAGCTTCCTGTTGGCTTTAATGACTTTTTAATAGAGCGCGCTCACAGAGCCGCGTCGCCAGGGTGTCAGGGGAGCAGGGCCTGATGGCAAATCATCTACCATTAGGACGCTCGTCGGTACAGACGACACCCTCCACGTTTGCCGCCCTGCTGTCGGTCGCCACGGCCGGAGCACCAGTCTGCATTCTCCTGTAGTTCTCTACCGATCAGCATGAATCCCCCCAGAAGGGGCAGAAGGGGCAAATCTGCTGACTTCTGGATCTGGCAGCCAGCGTCGACACGTGAACACCGATCTCCAGCTGCTCGTGCGATAAACACCATCCATTAAATTTACCCAATCAATAGATGCCATGAGTGCGGCTGTCCTGCTTCAGGACTACTGCCTCTCTAGACCTGAACGCCATGCAGCACACGTATGTGTGAGAGCATGTGCAAGAGTGCGTGTATGTGAGAGTGTGTACATGTCTGTGTACATGTGAATTTTTCAGAGTGTGTGCGTGAGCAGTGCTCTAGTACTCAAGTCCAGTCTTGGTTTGAGATCACTCATTTATTCAGTATTGCTTCAAACTGAAAGCATTTCGGCTTGATTTTGAATCTAATCCATAGACAAGTCTGAGGCCAACTCATAAACGGGGAAGACATAAGACCTTTTTCCCACCCCAGTAATAAATTCTTCTGTACTTTCAATATGATGCATGTTAATAAAATACAAGTAATATCTATTATTCAGCTTCATTGTTTTGGCTGTATACTGATATATTTGACTAATTTTTGAAGATGTGCAAGAGTATAACACTACCTTGGAAACCCCATCAGAACAGACAAGACGTCCATTAACTGATACATTCAATTTGGCTATGTTAATCACAAAAGTCAGTATAACCAATGAAAACTTGCTTTGATTTTGAACATTTGATCAGGTTTGCAGTGGTATAGTGTTGGGTATTTGTGACTATCCTCAAAAATCACTCTTGACTAAGTCTCAACCTCATAATTTCAGTCTTGACTCACCCTCAAAATCTGTCTTGACTCAGACTTAACCTCCCCAAAGTCTGTTTTGACTCTGTCTCAATGTCTCTGTCTTGAGCTAATCATGGTTTCGGTCTTGGCTCAGTCTGAATGCCCGGCTGTGATTACTTTAGTATTTCAGAAATTAAAAGGGAGCACCAATATTTGTGTCACGTTCACAGGTCCGACGGTGAGGCATGATACAGGCACAGAAGGAATGATCCGGTGCAGGGACTTTAATGCACACAGCACTCAGGGACAACACATAACAATGACCTGACAGGGGAGCACAGGACTGGGGAAACTTATTCACAGGGAAGGCAAGGATAAACAAGGGGCACCTGTGACTGCAGCAGGTTCAGGCGGGAGCCCTCCGGGAGCGGGCTGAGCCACAGCGGAGACTCCCCTGGTTCAGACAGAGACCAGCTGCCACACCCCTTCCTGGAGTGTGGCCATCTCTCCTGGCAGGGAGACAGGAGTCACCACCGCGAACTCTCAAGCCAGTGCATGGACCCTTGCCAGGAGATCGGGGGTGTCCCAAACCTTGGGGCTGTTCTGCAGCTGCCAGAAGACCATGGACCTTTGGAGGGGGATCACCCACAGCCCCTTCAGAACCTCACATACCCCACTCCTCATCTGCCTTCCACCCCAACTGTGGGCAGCAGACAGACTCAGACTGGCTCCCTCCTCCTGAAGGTAGGGACCCCCACAGAGGGAACACTGGTTATGGGGGCAGCCAGACAGCACACATCTCCCCTGGGAGATTCCACTGGCCGGCAAGGTCCAGTTCCCCTGATCTCACAGCAGATCCAACCAGGAGGGGATCGAGGGAGAGGACTCCCAGCGACAGGAGTGGCAGGGAGTCAGAGGGTTGATTGTGGTGTGGTCAGGTCATTCTGTCACATTCACAGGTCCAATGGTGAGGCATGACACAGGCATAGGAGGAATGATCCAGTGCAGGGACTTTAATGCACGCAGCACTCAGGGACAACACATAACATTAATGACCCAACATGGGAGCACAGGACTGGGGAAACTCTTATACACAGGGAAGGCAAGGATAAACAAGGGGCACCTGTGGCTGGTTAACAAGAGGCAGGAACATGAGGTAACAACAACGAGTTACAGGCGTAGCTGATCAGCAACCCCGCCTGTGGGAAACACAGGGAATAGACTGGTAGGGCGGGGCTGGACGTGACAATTTGTTTGTGCTAAAATGTATTTTTTCCCCACAGTGGCAAGACACAGAAGTATCATTTGCAAGTCGACGTTTGAACTGATAGATATACAGCAAATGTATTCCATTTAATCCCTCTTGCCTTCCTGCATGAATGCCGAGACGTGTTCTGTGGCAGCGTAACCCCTGTCCTGAGGTGGCTGAGGGAGAAATTGGAATGGCGGTGATGAATACAGTACTGGGATTTTTTTAAATGATGAAAAATGTTCCCCAAAATATACTGATCAGCTGATTCTGATTCTACCTTTTGCCCCCCTGCCTCCTCCTCCAGCTCTGTGCTCCAGACTGGTCTTTTTTTGAGGGGGGGTTGAAAAGAAATACCCGATCTGCCCACCCCCTGCCCCCCACCCATTTAGAACATGCTCAAGGTCCACAAGCCCCTGGCTCCACGCTGAATTATGAATGAAGCTGTCAGGAGACACACTGTTTATGTGCTTGGGGGGGGAGGGGGGGTAATTTAAATTTAATTTGAAAAGGGATTTTAGTTCAGAGACCGTCCGCTCAGCAAAACAAAAAAGCAGAAACGTGCACACTGGAAATACAAAGACTGCTGTGCATCACCAAGACCGCTAGGATGAACCCATAAATAATACGACCCCGTCCTGGAGGCACCCTGCTGCAAATTTTGGTAATGAAAATATCAGTTAGGAAATATACAAAATGAATTTAAATAAGAGGATATAGGGAGAAGTAGATCACATCTAGTAGGAAAGCACTGGTTCTCTAGAATAAAAAGTGCCCCAAGGCCTTCTGGGTAATGCATTAGCATGTATTGCGATGCACAGGATAATATGAATTTCATACATTTCTTGTAGGACATCTTCTGCTTGTTGTAGGAAAGAAACCTATGTTTTTATTTTCTAAACGTTCTAAGAGTGTAAAAGTCAACAGGAGATGTAAAGTCCTCGGGCACAGTTTAAAAATTTTAGAAAACTGCCAAATTGGACCTGTCAGGAAGACTCAAGCCACGACGAGGGCTGTGGAGAACTTTGGCCTGACATAATGTGTGGCTGAGTGGGTTATTTAGAAGGCTGGATTTGCCATGCAACCCATGGCCCTCGGCAGACGGGCTCTGAGCAGGGGGCCGCAGACAGGAGACCACCTCCGGACTCCATGTGGGCCACCGGCAGCGAAGTGTGAAGAGGCCCTGGCCCCTGCTCCCAGCCGCACTTGACGGGACACAGTTCCCCGGCGACAGACACTCTGGGAGCCCGCCAAACGCTCACCACCACGTCCGTGCCGTGTGTCTGCCAAGGCGAGCGGCAGGGAAAGCTGACTGAACGGCCGATCTGCATCCCACATGAATCCAGGGAGACTGTCGTGATATCACCGGCTGTGGTGAGACGTGCCCCTCCGTGTGGCTTTCATGTGCATGAGAAACTATGGGTGAGTATCCAGATAATGACCACACTGATGCCACCGATCAGCAGGTCAAGCTGGTAATCATTCTTCATCTGGCCCTCTGCAATGTTCCCACACCTGACAGCCAACAGCCTATTAGCTGAGAGATACAAGCTGAAATTAATCAGAACTCCACCCCGCCCCATAGTTACTTTCCCCCACAAGTCCCATTTGCTGCAGGGATAGGTTCGCATGGAAAGACAAAAGTCCCATGTTGCATAGGGCAGAGCCACTCCAAATCCTGGGAGAGGAAACACAAGGGAGGAGTGGGCAGCGGGGAAGGAGACAGCCAAAGGAGTCAGAGCCTCCCCGTACCCCACACCCAAGGGCCCCGCTTCCAAGGGCATCGTGCTTAAGGGGCCCCGCCCTAATCAACCCTTACAGGCCCTTCCTCTCTCACCCTTGCATACTTGTCCAAAAGGCAGCATCATACCCCCCGTAAGTGGCTGCACCCTCCTCTGTGCGCTCGCTCTCCTGCGCTCGGGACCTGTGGCTACATTAAAACCATAAATCACTTAGGTGTCTCCTTCCCCGATGCACTCTCTTAAAGCCTACCCCAGCCCATTAGGGACTTCAAAAAAAATAATAAGCTCTAAAGTTTCATCTGAGTCACCGATTGAAATGCAAAACATACACACAAAGAGATCAAAAGGTCCCTTTGCTCTTTATGGATGGTTACACAGTTCAAATACCACAAAGGGAATGGAGAATATCTTTGTTTGCAAGTAATTAAGGGGTATCTGGGTGTCCTATGATGATTTTATTATGCATTTTGACAATATTAAACTGTATTATTCCGTAATTATCAGTTTAACATTGTATCCCTTATTTTAACACTATGATATGGTATTATCTACAAAATATGGTATTATTCAGTATTTTGACAGCATAATATAGTTTTATTCTGCATATTGACAATATAATACAATTATAGTACAATAATGCTGGGATTGAAGTGTATTATTATGTACAGTATTTTAACAGAAAAATATAATGTTGTTACGTATGTCTATAGATAAATGTGTGTTTTTAACTGGATTATACAATCTCCAGTATTTTAACTCTGCGTGTATAGCTGACTGTTTGGTGCATAAGGACCCTGCCCCTCACACCCCCAGGGCTACGTAACTGATCCAGTCGAGCCTCAGCCTGCCCCCCGCAGACACTGTGCTCACACCATCCCTCACAGCGTGGACATGCTCAGTCCAGATATGTCCTGCAGGGCTCTGCACAGTGCAGAGTGCTTGTGTGTGTATGTGTGTGTGCGGCTTCACATTATGAACAAGCATATGTGTTATTCACCCAGAGTGACTTGTTGGACCATACACACACTCTCACACATATGCACGCTATCACACAAACACTCGCTCTCACACATACACACATTTTGAAAAATATACATGCTCTCACACATGCACACACTCTCACACATACACACGTTCTCACACATACACACACTGTGAAAAGTACACATGCTCTCACACATGCACACGCTCTCACACATGTACGCACTCTGAAAAATACACATGGTCTCACACATACATGCATTCTGAAAAATACGTGTTCTCACGCATACACACACACTCTCACAGGTACACACACTCTCACACATACAAACACTCTCACATGTACACACTCTCACAAATGCACATGCTCTCACACATACACTCTCACACATGCACACGCTCTCACACATGTACGCACTCTGAAAAATACACATGGTCTCACACATACATGCATTCTGAAAAATACGTGTTCTCACGCATACACACACACTCTCACAGGTACACACGCTCTCACACATACACACACTCTCACACGTACACACACTCACACATGCACATGCTCTCACACATATACATTCTCACACATGCACACGCTCTCACACATACACACACTCTCACACGTACACACTCTCACACATGCACATGCTCTCACACATATGCACGCTTTCACACACATACTCTCACATGTACACACTCTCACACGTACACACACTCTCACATGTACACACTCTCACATGTACACACTCTCACACATACACACACTCTCACATGTACATACTCTCACACATACACCCGCTCCCAGACATATACATACTGTCACATATTCACACACTCTCACATATACACACACTCTCACATATACACACTCTATCACACATGCTCACATCCATTCACAGCACTATTACATAAGAATCAGCATCAGCATCACTTTGCATCACAATTCTTATTCAGCACAACCGTCATAATTTCCAGGCCCACGGTGGATTTGTGGTTTATTGCACTTTAGATGTAGTTCTTTATTTGTCCATTGATACATTGATGATTTAGCTAATTAAGGGATTGACCACGCTGAATATCACAAGGTATGTCTATAACCACATGACATCCACATCACCAGGAACCCAAAATGTGGGGTCTGTTTGCTTATCTCTGGGTGAAGAGGGCCGGCAAAGAGTCATCTGGATGACTTGGATAACCTGGATGTGGGGTGAGGAAATGAGGAGAGCTCTGCGAGATCAATATCTGTCGGGGAGTTTGGCCCGGCTCCCACTCACCTGTCTGATTCTCAGGCGAGTCCTGCCTCCCTCAGACAGGGAATCAAGCTGAAACTCGCCCCCCCATCCTTATCCTTCTATCCTGCTCTGCCCCCCGACTTGCCTTCCTACATGCATCTGATGAATCTGTCATGTAGCATTTGTGGAGTTTTAGCTCAGAATTCTACTTTTGTCCACTGAAAATATTTTGGGGTTTTGTGCTTAATTCAGTTTAGGAAAAGCAGGTAGTGGACTGATGGATGGATGGGTGGATGGACAGATGGGGCTGTGCTGGTTTTGACCATCCCTGATGGTCACCCACTGCGCTGCAGCCACACAGCTCACCTTCTTTGAGCTAAGCATCCTGCCCCCTGTCTCCGATCCTGGCGCTGCCCTGAACCGCATGCGCCGTCCTGCTGACTGCTGAGAGACTGTCACCTTGGTGCTTAGCTTATGCTGAGACCTCTGAGTGGCTCCGCCTCTTTTCATCAGTCACCGAGGCCAGGCGTGAGTCGCGCTATCGGGTTTCTAGATTGTTCAGCACATGCCAACATGTCAGCACTGGCTGTGCTGACATTCTAGTGCGTAGTGCCGCTATACAGAGGCTGCTGATTGGCTGACTGCTCCCTGCTGGTCCCAGGGCTCCATGGACTGGCTTGCATCCATTCAGCTGACCTTGCCCCCCCTCACCCCCAACATGGTACACCTCGGCTCAACACTCCAGCACTATTTAAGTGGAGCATGCTGGGATGGACACCACTCTCACCGCTAGGGCCACTAGAGAGTGACAGGTGTGTCGGCAGAGGCAGGAGAGCATGACACACAGCATGGGAGGCAATGCAGGGGGAGGGGGGGGCTGTAGCTGATTCAGCCTTTCAGGCTATGTGTTGCATTCTCTTATAGGTGATATCCGCCCTCCCCTCAGCCCCTGCTGAGGAGTAATTTCACAGTTCTCTCTCTCTCAAACTGCTTATATTTGCCCAGCCCACAGGGAGCGCTCCTGTCCACAGTCTACATGTGAACCACATTACCGCCTCGCTGATGAAGGCGGGTGCTTCGTCTGTTCCTGGAAGTTCAATGCCTGTCAGTAACTTAAGCATGCTATCGGCAAGTGCCACGAGGGGCAGCTGGTCTCCCTGGCTACCCAATCCTGCGACTCCATCCAGCCCTCTTATACCTTCACAGGTTTTATAGGCGTACTTTGGAAAAGTTTATCTTAACTGCTCTAAAATAAGTGATACATTTTGGTTCCCCTGCAACATTAATAAGATACTGGGCCGCTGTGCTGATGGTGCCAGGCTGCTAATGTCACACTCACAAATGACAGCCACCACAGAGCCATTACACCCAAACAGTACTTTTTTAATGACACTCCAAGTTAGTTTTATGCAGTTTTTGTCACAAATTTTCACATAAGGCTGCATAACTACACACATTGATGCTGATTAGCTAAAGAATTTATGCTGAAATAAAAACTTAAGAAAAAATTATAGATTATTATTTATATTTAAATATTCATTCCAGATATATCTTTCAGCTTCAAAATATAAGTGCCTACGGTACTGCTATATTACAAGGCAGGGATACACCATGGATGGGATGCCAGCCTGTTACAAGGCACAAGGCGGGGGTACAACCTGGGCAGGATGCCAGTCCATCACAGGCCACAAGGCGGGGGTACACCCTGGACGGGATGCCAGCCCATCACAGTGCATAAGGCAGGGGTACACCCTGGGCGGGATGCCAGCCTCTTACAAGGCACAAGGCAGGGGTATACCCTGGGCAGGACACCAGTCCATCACAGGGCACAAGGCGGGGGTACACCCTGGGCGGGATGCTAGTCCATCACAGGGCACAAGGCGGGGGTACACCCTGGGCAGAACACCAGTCCATCACAGGGCACAAGGTGGGGGTACACCCTGAATGGGATGCCAGCCTGTCACAGGACACAAGGCGGGGGTATACCCTGGGCGGGATGCTAGTCCATCACAGGGCACAAGGCGGGGGTACACCCTGGGCAGAACACCAGTCCATCACAGGGCACAAGGCGGGGGTACACCCTGAATGGGATGCCAGCCTGTTACAAGGCATAAGGCGGGGATACACCCTGGGCAGGATGCCTGTCCATAACAAAGCACAAGGTTGTGGTGCACCCTGAGTGGGATGCCAGTCCAACACAGGGCATAAGGCGGGGGTACACCGTGGATGGGATGCCAGCCTGTCATAGGGCACAAGGTGGGGGTAAACCCTGAATGGGATGCCAGTCCATCACAGGCCATGTGTATCCAATAGGGTCTATTCAGAGACAACAGTTTACTTAACTACCTTTGTACTGTGAACGGAAACCGGAGAACCTGGATGGAAGCCACACAAAAACATGGAAGAACACACAAACTCTACACGCATGGAGTGGGGGCCGCAATCAAACCCCCAACCCTGTGGGTGTGAGGTGATATAGCTACTCCAAGGGACAGCAGGCCTCCCACTAGCCATAAATCAATCTGCTAATTTTCCCGACTATAAGAGAGAACGGCCGTTTCCTGGCTGAAGCACTGTTATCAGGCCAAGCTGCAGTGACTGTAGTGAAAATGAAGCACTTTGCCTTATTGGGCTGCTGATCCATTTTAGGGCTTGTTGGCATGTTGTATAAACGTGCGGATCTGCCAAGAAGTCCCAAGAAAGTGTCTGCCTGCAGCCGCGCTTCCCTCGCACCCGGCTGAGTCAGAAGGGGAGAGAGGCAGCAGAACACAGACGTCGCACACGGGTCTGCGTCACACAGGGGCGTCTTGTGGTGCCAGCGGACACATCAGCTGCTCCATCTCACCCCGCCCAAGGACTGCCCGCCCCTGTGACTTGGAGAAGGAGGAGTTAATGTACCACAGAATTGTCTGCTACAACTAGATTTAAATTTTCTCGCCTCCACAAACTAGTGACTCACTCCAGCGACCAGCTACTTGATCTTAGTAGGTTGGAGGAAGCGATTAAAAGTATGCTGAATGACGGGAATATTTCTAACCAATAAAAATGTTTTACTGGCATGCAGCAGAAGCCCCTGCAACAGCCACTGGTTTGTTTAATGTGGTTAATGACCAGGTGCTGGCTACGTGGCAAGGTTGCGTTGGATCCTTGCTGTTTCTGAAGGGGCGCCCCATGTTGTCCCGTGGAAGTGTCAGAGGTGCGACAGCTGGGTCTACATGTCACTGCCTGTGCTGGGCATACAGCTTTACCAGGATGCAGGTTTGGGAGGTAACTAGGAGAGAGGGCCTACTCTCTATCCAATCTGGAAAAATGTTAGCACTGCGCTAATATATTCCCAGCCTCCGGGCGTTTGAGATCCCTCAGCTTCCCACAGTGCAGTGTCTCCCGAAGATTTGCTATCCTGACAAATCACTTGCATCGCTTCCCCTTAAATGTGACGTAGCTGAACAGTGCCAGAGTTAATGTTTGTTCCTTGTAAACAGCTGCACCGCTGCTACAGGCTTCCTGCAATGACCCGGCACGCCACTCACGTGGCACTCACACTCCCTGTAGCTTCCTTAGGATGTTCAGCAAATGCCTGTAAAATCACTCCAGTGGCTTTGAGTGAGATTGGTATCTAACAATTAAATTCTAAGAAATGAAAGGATTGGCATCCCACCTAGGGAGCACCCTTGAGATCTTTGCTTCCTGGGATGGGCTCCAGGCTCAGTGTGACCCTGCACTGTAGAATAAGTCCCATAAAAATCAACGGAAAATCATCCTTTGAAGCCGTTCTGTTTGTGTTGTAGAAATACAGATGCTAAGCTAAGGGGCCCTGACAAGCTTGTGATAAGAGTAACGTCACTTTACATGGCAGTGCAGTTTAGCAGAACTGGGTACAACACCAGGAAACGGCACCCTTTGATAGTGTTTTAAGGATTCCCTTTCAAGGTTATCAAGGGACTGTGGGAGTAAAGAGGCATGTGTAATGTGGAAGGTGGAGTGATACGGTGGAAATCTGGATCTGAATAGCAACAGCAACAGAAAAGGCAATCTGTCTGGGAGAGAGGGGCAGGTTAATTCTTGTAAAAACTGGACAAACTGTTTAGCAGTTTAGCAAATTTATGTTTTTTTTCCAATTATCAGTAAATTATGACTTTGGAAGTTGCTGGCACATAAGAATGCAGATTCCCAGCTAAGAGTGAAAGACCCCAGGGAGGGAACTTAAACGGTGAATGAGACGTTTTTACATCCCTGCAGCCATTAATTGGAACAAAGAGGTCTGTCAGGAGCCAGCACATTTCCTTCTGAGCTCCCTCTCTGACCTAACGTCCCTGGCCCTTTCATCAGCCGCCTGATTGTACGAGGCACATCATCTCCTCTGTGTAACCGGGAAACAGAAAAGTGAGCTTAAACACACCCCATGCCAAACCTGGACTGGTCATACGCACCTATGACATATCTACAGTACTTGCCAGGCTTGGTGCTGTCATCCTCCAGTGGACCATCCAGAACACGACCCAACCTGTAGACATCCCAATCAGAGGAGGCTATTAAGAGCAAGTCTACTTGAAAGATAATGTTTGCCCCACACATGTCAATCAAAGATAATTAGCATATTAACCTTATTGTATTTGCTACTACACTTTATTGTATATGCAAAAAAGGGACCACTGGAGCCTACTGCATGATGATCAACAGACGAATTATTAGCAGATAACTGAGAGGAGTAATTACGTCTGTTCCTTCATGTTTTCAAATCCTCACCAGTTGAACCACTAGTACCTCAGCCACAGCCGCAAGCACCTCCCAGCGTTTCCCTTGGTGAACACAAGTTCGAGTAGCACGTGCAGGAAAAGCCCCAATGAGAGTGACCGAAGGATCCTTCTCATGCTCCTAAGAGGCAGGAAACCAGCTTCCAGATTCAGCCAAGACCCAAATACAGCTCTGGGTGTGGCCACGGTGCGGGGGACGTATACATAGAAATACAGAGCCTCATCCATACTGTAAGACACTGTCGCCACTCAGGGACCTCGTATCACGTCGCAAGCAGCATAGGATCTCATGGCACTTTGCAGATGTAAATACAATAAAATAAACTGATAGCTTCACATTCAGGAGGCTAACAGCTTATGGTACTCTCCAAAGGCCATGTTTACCACTTCAGGGTTTGTGTGAGACAAGACATCTGTCCACCACTGACAGGTGCAGCCTCTGAGGTACCTGCCAGCTCTCCCACTTTTCTAAAAGGCTTAACCTTTGTTCTGCTCAGTATTTTTTTTGTACAAAATAAAACTGCTTCAGCACGAAAAGAGAAGACGTAACTCAGTCCTGACACAGCTGGTGTCAGAAAGGGGATACACAACAAGGTTTGACCACAGCTTGTTCTGCTATATATGCACTTTCCCTGACAGGACCCAAGAGCGATGGGAGGTAGGGCTTAGGCTGTGCCGGGCCGGGGCAGTGTTCTGAACTTGGCAACCTGGCAAACATGACTTCTGCTTAATTACAGCGTTATGATCTGTAAATGACCTGGGTTCAAATCTCCCCATAGGCTGTCCCCATAGTGTCTAACCCTGTAATGTTTCTTTATGTTCCCTTTGTTGTGTCTGTTTAAAAAACACATAAATTATGGAATCTGGATTGACAGAAATAACACAACTGATAAAGGTGTTACATTTAGATGTGCTGCGGTTCAGATGATTCAGTTTGTAAATTCTATGCTTTACTATATTATGAGATCATGCATTAATTATAAGACACTGGTAATGAAAATGTAGGGGTATTAGAGGTATAGTTGGAGGTATGCTTATTCTTAAATGAATATTAGACAGCAGCACCATCTATAAGAATAGCTAAACCCTACCTACACTTATTATTTTGCTAATCAGACATTTTAATGGTAAAGAAATGGTAAAGGCAACTGACCATATCATTACCTACTTTAAACATAAGGGCTCTGTTTAGTGCAGCCTCTTTAAATGGCTGCAGTGGCTTTGGTCTTTGGTTCCTGCCTCGCTGCCGTTTTAATCGTCTCTGAACTATGTGTTTTTTGTCTTCCCCTGAATACTGCATATAACTACTGCCACCAAGTGGTACACCACAGCACTGCATCTCATATGCAAACAAGCGAAAATGAACAGCTAAGACTTTGAAAATTGCTAGGAACAGCCAACACATCTTACAGTACATATGAAAATTAAAAAAGGTACTTTACGTCCAATTAATGTAAAAATACATTCCCACATATTATTCGGCATTCTATCTGCTGCAAAATCATCAAGCACAAAATCTGATTAGCTCCACCGTTTACAAATATACCAGGCAGGGCTGGCACTAGAGATTTTGGGTCCCATGAAAGCATATTACATTGTGCCCACAACCCAGACTTATCCAATTACTGTATGTTCCACCAATGTCCTCTGTGATCCCAAGGGTCATTGCATTTAATGCATTACTACTATTTCCTTGTGCATGATTCTCAATATTGTTAACTTACAATATGCATCCAAATCCAAATAACAACTTCCCAAAAACACTGACAGTAGACTAGCTATGATTAACAGGTAAAGACATCTTTTTAGAATTGTCTTCTCATGATGCTGATGAAAGAGCAGTTTGTACCTTGGTAAGACTGTGCATGATACAGATGGCCTTACATAAATCATAACCACAATAAAATATGTCATATTCACTATGGCTTTGGTGCCAGGACAAAGCATCAGATTAAAAAATTTGTACAGCAGAAGTTACACTGAGTGCCCCACAGCCTCGCTCAGAGCTACATCTGAGCTCAGGTCACAGATGTTAAATCTGTTTGTATTGTCAGATAATTGAGGGGTTTAAGTAATGTGGGTGAAAAAGGAGGTGAAACCTAAAACAATCCAATTAAACCTGCAGGCAGTCAGCAATCTCCAAAAAAAGAGGTAATCTTTATTAGATTCGATTAAGCAGCAAAGCGAGGGGGCTGCAATAGCAGCGTTTACGCGCCTGAGCGGCTGAGGCATGCCCGGGATTTCCATTCACCACTAATGCAAGTGGCCAGTAACAGCTCTGCTGGAAGGCCATTTGCAATGCAGTCCGCTGGCAAAACAGTGAGCTGGGGCTCATTCCATGTTTTTTATTTGATATTGTGCAACATGTTACTCAGGGGCTCCCAGTATCCCATTACTGTCGCTCTGTATCTGCGCTCAGCTCTTATTTTGGAGAGGCAATGAAGTCATTTGGATCAATATTCTTTACTGTATAATATATAAAGCAAATAAATGGCAAAAGCATGACAAAAGTTCAGCAGTCTCAAGGGGCCCATAGACAGAGTGCATGAACATGAGCCACAAGAATCCCCCAAATATGACCCAGGTTAGCCAGAACAGAACAGGCAATGGATGCTGTCCATGCCTGACCATTGTGCCTTGAATGGCAGGTGAATCCTCCAATCGCAGCTCATTCCCCAGACTGTGGCAGCTTGTATCATGGCAGGCACAAGAATCCACCTTAAGTAGCTAGATAATAAGATTACTGTATGTGATTCATTTAGGACAGAAAAATGCAAATAAGCAAGGACCAATCAGCAGTGATAAGCTCAAAGCAAAACATTTAATTAATAATCAGTTCCATTCTGACCCCCCTGCAGTGCATGTTTAATGTTTGAAAAAGATCCATCAACTGGTTATTTAGTTATTTCCTTAACGGGTGTCAAAACTGTCCTTTTTTGGCTATGCCCTGCTGCTTCAACTTTGGGGAGATCTGTCTCAAAATTCAGACAGTTTTATATCCTCACCCATAAAATGCCTATGTGAAGATCTGCTGAATGATTTTTGACTTATTGGCTTACATACCAAAGTGTCTGCAGCAGTTGAGATGGCAGCAGCTGACTGGCGGTAAACCATATGTATTCCCCCAAGGCTAGGGAATACAGTAAACACATAACATAACTAACATTGCTTTTCATCACATTTTAACTTTGAAACATCTGAGTGAAACTATACCAGAACACACAGTTAGTGGGATTTTTACGACCTCATCAAATGTAGAAGGATAAGCAGGTGAAAAGTCTGTTGTGGTCTAATGAATCCTTAAGAGAAAGCTTCTAATTGGCACACAGTGATTTATGTACCAAGGGGAATCTGTCTATTCTGTTTGCATGACTGAGCGATTCACCCACTTTAGGTAATGTATCGTCAGGTCATTTTTGCCATCAGATCTTTTATCACCAGCATGATTGCTCATTTTAAGGCTGAAAGATTGTTGCTTGATCAAATCTCTATATATACACATCACTAAAAAACCCAGCTGTGATGGCCTTGGAGAATTTGTACTTGAAAAGACTGCAGAGCTACCTCATTTAAAATCCCGACCTGCAATCAATTACATGACACATTAGACATGGATTGCCAAAAAAGGGGGGATTTCAGTTGTGAACACAATTTGTTTTCCCAAATTATACCGTCTTCATGCGAGATTTATCCTCATCAGGCTACAGCTGAAAAGGGGGTAAAAGTCTGGCACAGAGACAGATGATTTTCAGGCTTAAAGTAAAGATACAATCAGTCCGGTAATCTGGATGCATTCTGGAAACAGTATGAGACTCGAGATGCTATTACCGTCGATCTACACTACAGTAACCAAACATGCATCTTTTAGCATTAATTTCAGTAAGATGAAAGGCAGTCAGAGTACTCTAAGAAAATTAAGTGTACTTCATTTTCAAGCATAGCCAGTTCCCAACCTAAAACATAGAAAAAAATAAAATTTGAAGTACAATGTTACCATACTGCAAAAATATGCTACTGTGAAAAGGTGATAAAGGCCTGGATAGATCACAGGAGTGCAGATCTTTGTGTTTTTGGCCAAATAAATAAACAGCTTTGAGTTTATGACCAAGGGAACCCACAGTTCATCCTACTGACCAGTTAATAAATCACAGAAATCCACAGTTTTATCCTACTGACCACTCAATAGATAACAGGAATCCACAGCTGTGTGGGCTTGTTGACTGAATGTTCCACAGTAATCCACAGCTGTGTGTGCTTGCGGACTGAATTCTCCACAGTAATCCACAGCTGTGGGTGCTTGAGGACTGAATTTTCCACAGTAATCCACAGCTGTGTGTGCTTGAGGACTGAATTTTCCACAGTAATCCACAGCTGTGTGTGCTTGTGGATTGAATTATCCACAGTAATCCACAGCTGTGTGTGCTTGAGGACTGAATTTTCCGCAGTAATCCACAGCTGTGTGTGCTTGTGGGCTGAATTTTCCACAGTAATCCACAGCTGTGTGTGCTTGTGGACTGAATTTTCCACAGTAATCCACAGCTGTGTATGCTTGCGGACTGAATTTTCCACAGTAATCCACAGCTGTGTGTACTTGAGGACTGAATTATCCACAGTAATCCACAGTGTTGTGTTGCTTTGTGTTGGGGCCTGATGCTCAGCACTGATGAGAACTAACAATACGCAAAGGCCTGTTAGAGATTAGGTTACAACAACTCCATTCACCGCCCGGAGCAGCAGCAGTTTTTGTAACTGATATAGACACTAAAAGTGCATCTTCAGACGTGCAGTTTCATCTGTCCTAATCTGTCACTAGCACCCATTCACTCAGACTGAGACACAGTCATCATTATATTACTCACTACCTAGGCAATGGACCAAGCAACTGATCAGTGCTTGGTGCGCCTGTGTTGCAGAAGCTTAAATCCCTTAAATCCCTAAGTCATTTCAACTACTCATATAATATCCAGCATTTTGTCTTTGATGAAGCTGTAACCAAAGAGTATTACAACATCTGCAGCAAAAAAAAAAAACTAATTAAAAAATAAAAACTAAATCTATAAACTGTCAGTCCTCCTATCAGAGTCTAATGGCATCACCCCCTGCTTCCGGCTTTTCTGCAAATCCTGACCTACAATCAAAGATGTCATACAGTTGGATGAGTACCTGCTAACCCAGTTAAATTAATCTAACTCAGAAGTGCAAAATGACAGATTTTTTAACGAACATACTTAGAAAGATTTTTGTATATGTCCTGATGCGCTTGTGATTCTGGGCAGTAGGTGGCACCATTGCACATTTAGTCAAACCTTTCACTTCATTCAATGAATGGTTTAATGTTATTTTTCCTATATTGTATTATCCTGTCCTACGACAAGAATTATGGAATCACCACACTTGTTCTCCCCGCTTTTTTTTTTACTTCGTAGCAAATAAACAAATCACAGATATGACACGAAACAATTTTTATTTAATAGCTGAACTTTATGGCTTTGTGAAACATGTTTGTGATATTTTTATTAGCTACGAAGTAAAAAAGCTGGGTTTAACAACTTATAAGTGTGATGATTCCATAATTTTTGCCAGGGGTCGTATGTACAAATTAGTCATTGCAGTTTACAATGTACATTATAATGTGTAAAAGATTCATTTCAACAGTTTTTGTTCTGTTTCACTACCTGCATGCCTATCTAATTGCTTATAATTAGTAAGCTACTTGAATCAAACCTGCAGGTAGCACTTGAACAAAAATGTGGACAAGGGGGTGCCTGAGGACTAAGTAAACCTCTAGTTTGAGACGTATGCAGAGACATTTAACCGCTGCATCTTCGTGGTATGTTTGCTCTTCAGTTGTTTACTTTTTTGGCCAAGTCAGAACTGTCATATTGAATATCTCGTGGAAATATACTTTATACGAACAAAAAAATCATGTATCTTTGAACAAAAAAAATAAAGACAACTATCCAATCTTTGGTATAAACTGTGCTTTTAATCACTTTTAGCTTTATACATCGATGTCATTTTGGGTACCATTCATATAAATTACAGGACCTATCAAACTTATTGAAACCATGAATAAAAGACACGCACTTTTTATAACGAAAATCGAAGTACAGTATGTGTGATACTGCAAACGTACACTCCTACATTTCCCAAGACGGCTGCCATTTGAACTACATTTTGACCCACAATCCTCTGAAATCGGATGCAGGAAAATATATTATTTAAGAGATATGGGGGGTGCTGGAATAGTTTAATCACACATGAACCTATATTCAGTGCTCGGCGCCGAGATATTTCTGTTTGTTACACGACTTCATTAAAAAATATACATGATCTTGACAAATAAGATTTAAATATACGGATTATCGCGCATGTATGTTTTGCTTAGATATGCCACCTCCCCTCTATGAGTGGATATGTGACGTTTCCATTAGTAACCTTGCCATAACACATGGTTATGCTTCTTCTTTGCGTTTAATATTATTTTATAAGAATTTCTTGCAAGAGGATCTAAGTAATTTCTATATTAATACGATTTCTGCAAGCTACCCAGAATGACTCTGTATAATGCCTGTAGTAGATTGTCCTCATTAGCAAAGGGAGCCTTCCTGAAATATGCCGATCCTCTGTATGCAGCTAGTTTACCACTGTAAGTTGACCGCATCTGATTGTGTACATCCACTTCGCATTGCCTGTTATAGGTAGCAGTTTGTTTCAGCACAGGTTGTGTGTCTCTGTTTTCAGTAATTTCTGCCTAGATTTTTAACGTGTGCTCCAGTTTGCATATTGGTAGCTAGCTGTTTGCAGGCTTGTTGTTTTAAATTGTTTTGACTGTTTTGTGGAGTAGTTGCTCTGACTTTTTGTTTGCCTTTACAGGAATTCTGCTGTCTGCCGTGCCTTGAGCTGCACTGCAGCAAGACGCCAGGAGTCAGCGCCCACCGTGGACCCCACTGAAAAGACCTCCAAAGAGTTCAGGTGATCGTGCTGCATTGATATAAAAGTCCCTATTAACGTCACGAATGGTGTTCTGCCGTTAGAAATAAGATTCTGGAGCAGAGTTCTCATTTATTGTGTTGTCTTTACAGTTTCTATCCCCCAATGCCTGGTCAGGAAAGCTTCTTGAGGTGGGGGGGAAAGAAGTTTGAGGAATTACCCATCGTGCACATAAAAGCTACATACAATAAGTACGTTACCACCATTATATCCATCCTGTATGGTGTCCGTTTTAATATCTACATGAATGAAGTGACGATTCTTGTTTCTCAGCACACACATCCAGCTGACAGATAGTGCTGGAAAGTCCATGATCAGAACGTCCTGTGGTGCAGAAGGATTCAAGAATGTAAAGAAATCGACTCCCATTGCGGCTCAGACAGCTGGTATCTCTGCTGCGGCGGTAAGGGCACCATCACTCGATAGAGTGGAAACTTCGGACGGCAACAAACTGCCAGATAAATGCAGCATGGTGACGTTCATACTATGTTGTGGAGTACTCCGTGTGGCATGCCTTTCACAAGATTCTTTTGGTTCCTGATTTTTTTTTTTAGACCTTGTAGTAAAGGTCGGTACCTTGGCTTTTGAAGCTTAATTTAGGTTCTCTCTTTTAGAGCTTTTCAGTAAGTTACAGCTGAGTCCTGTAGCTGCAATAGAAAAAGGTTACACCACATGAGAAAACACTCTGGTCATTTTTTTGCTTCCCTGCTGTGTAGAAAAGGCACTATATCTCAAAGGGATTTTTTTTTTAAATAACATTTTTGAGCTCTGGAAGATATGTGTAGTTCACCTGCCAAAATTAATTCAAAAATGGTAATGCAAAAGCTTTTTTGGAAGTTTGTTGAAATTAAATGCAGGTGCTCTGTTAGCTTAATTGGTGTCTGAATTGGCTGTAGCGTGTGCTTTTTAATCTATACATTTGATGAATTGGCATCTCATCCTGGATTTATCGCCCCCTTGTGTCCTGTGCCGCGTGGGTGAGGCTCTGAGTCCCCTTTAATGGTCAGTGCTAATGGTTCACTCTGTAATTCAATGGTGTCTAATTGCTAAAGTAAGTAAATGTAAAAATTCAAGGGATTTTGGAGTCCTAAATGGGGGGTGGCGTCCACCACTGAGAGCTGACACTGGAAAACTGGAGACCTGAATGTGGTTTTCCCCCTTCAGAGGAGCCTGTGGCAGTTTGGTTTGTTCAGGTCCTGTAGCTGGGATGGATATGTGCTTCGGAACGGCACGTATGTAATTGAAATAGTCGATCAATTAATTGTTGCAGAACCTAAATTGAATCCAGGAATGAATGAGTTATCAAATTGAAATAATAAAACATTTTTCAGTCTAGTCATATTGAGATGAATAAAGAAATATTGCATGATTAAATTACATCTGTAGCACTTACAATTTATTGAAAAGCAAATAAGAGTCACTCATCAAACAAATTAGAGTTGACAGTCCAATGAAAAAGTCAACATTAATATCAAAATAATTAGCGTTGTTCCACTAGGTGGCAGCACCAATGCATGAGTTGAATAGTTACCAACAGCTTATCAGGGTCAAGGGGGCGGGGCCTCGAGCCTTTCCCAGTCAGCTTGGGGGCGGGGCCTGGAGCCTTTCCCAGTCAGGATGGGGCAGGGATGCACCCTGGATGGGATGAATGCTTTTTGGTTTTGCTATTCTCTGCATTTGCAATTTGGCTGCTGGTGTTTCCTGCAGTATAGCAATATTTATTCATGACTGCAGTTGGTGTAAATGCAGGCATTCACACTCTTAAGCATAATACAGTCTAATGTGGCGTCGAGCCAGTGCTGCATCCCCGCCATAACCTGTCAAACAGATCTTTTGGCGAGAGCATGTACAGCTGGAAGTAGCGAGTCCTGTTTGTGGGTTTCTGGAGACTGCCGTCTGCTGTTAAGCTACGCGGGGGATCGTGTTTGTTCAGCTCCAGCCGATGGTGACTCTGCTCTCTCCGTGCTCCTTGCTCTAATAAGGCCTGTCTAATTATGTGCCCCAGTGGGCTGGCCGTTACGCCTGCCTGTCCTCATCGGGCTGCTGAGAGCCCCTTTGCTGTGCCTCACTTCTGCAGCATGTGGTATTATTTAAAGGGGGGGGCATTTTTACTCATTTATAGAGTTTCTTACAAAGTTGCCTCCTCATTTTCTTATCAGCTTCCTACAGTAATATAGTGTGAGCCTTACTCGTGTATGTGGGCACTGTGGTGGCTCTGAGACTAGGGATCTGTCCCAGGAATCAGAAGGTTCTTGGTTCAAATCCCATGAATTCTAGGAATGATCCTACTCCGTTGGGCCCTTGAGCAAGGCCCTTAATCTGCAATTGCTTTGTTCTGGGTATGACATCCAGTCCTGCAAGGAGGTCCTCCAACCTACAGGGAAATTTGGGGGTTGGTGGCAGGATTGGCACTCCAGCCACTGGAAAAAAAACTCACACTCTTCCATCCGTACTAGTGTGGTGCTGAGGTATCACCCACTGCATGGCTGTGCTCAGATTCTCATCCCTGAGGTGGTTTGTCATATGTTGGATGTGGCAATGCACTGTAATCAGCGCACACTCCTTACCTTACTGGTTACAACGGCCAGCCCAGGATACGGTGAGCGCTCTTCTACAGACATTTACTGTTTGCCGTGTGTTTCTGGGTAGCTGTCATCTGATTGGGTCTCAGCACCTGTTTGTTTGGACACCAGATGTGTTCACTGATCCTCCTTCTGTGTATCTCTTCTGTTCCTTCTCGGGCCAGAAGGCGCAGGGGAAGGGCGTGTCCTACGTGCGTGTGGTCATCAAGGGCCTGGGACAAGGCCGCGTGGTGAGTAGCCGGGAGGCCAGCCGTGCCCACACCAGGCCGACGCTCTGAACCCCCCCTCCGCCTCTGAGGCAGCCGACATCACCCGCTCCCCCCCAGCCGAGCTCACCGCTCACGTCCATCTCTTAATGTGCCTTTGATTTGGGCCATTTAACCTTCCAGTAGCGATTTGTTCCCAGGAATTTGCAGGAACGCGTGCAGATTAACACACACGTGCACACGCATAACCGCATTAGCCATGATGATAATGCGATTATAATGGGAATATTGACACCGAGATACACCTCATCACGGCAAGGTAATGCTGTAAAAAGGTATGAGAAGGAGCAGTGAGATGGAGATGGGAGTACGGATATATCGCTGATCTATACCAGGAGGAGACTTAAACACATATGTTTGCATTGCTTGTGAAATAGGAGAATTTATAGCAGGTGTATGGTGAAGTTTGCTGAAGGTAAACAATGGCAGCTGGCTCCATCAGAAGAGCTCGCTTCTGCTTAGACAAACTGTCTGTTAGGGGCCCCGCGGGTGTGTAATGGGGGAGGCGGGGACCTGCTAGAGGAGTGTTGTGGGGTTATGGGTAACCAGGGGGGCACCGGCTATCCACCCATTCCAGTTATCTCAGGCGTCCAGGGTTTGGAAACTTCTGTTCAACTTCAATTCATGATGATTATAGCTATAAAAATAAAACTATTCGGAAATGTTAAGACTGTGGTTCACAGGAGGGGTTTTAAAAAGTACCTGCATGTTAATTTTGAAATAAACCGAGTTTCAAGATTCACTGAACTTCAGCGGTGACTGCGTTTGCCTAACCTGTGTGTCTGTCTGCCTTTGCCTAACCTGTGTGTCTGTCTGCCTTTGCCTCCCTTAGGCTGCCATGAGGGGCTTAACGATGGGTGGCCTGGAGATAGTATCCATCACGGATAACACGCCCATCCCCCACAATGGCTGCCGCCCGCGTAAGGCCCGCCGGATGTGAGGACACCATCAAGACACTGCCGCCACCCCCCCGCACTCAGCACAAATAAACCCTCATTAGTTTTATTAAAGCCTCCTCGACGCCGACATCTGGAATTAAAAGCTTTTCTTTTGCCAGCTGAGCACATTAGTGTAATTTTGTTGGGGAGGGGGGCATTTTAAAAAAAGAACCATTTGTTATTAAAATTGGACAGGTGCTATTTTTGAATGGCAAGATTTGGGCTGTAATTTGCCACAAGTAATATAAAGTTGGGAGAAGTGAGGGTGAGCGAGAGCACGTGTGTGGGGGAGGGGGGGGCATTACCTTTTGTGCAATCATGTGCTCGGAGAAAGACCCCTGGTTTTGTTCTGGCACTCTGACACTGGTGTAAGGCAGTGTTTCTCGACACAGTCCTCGTGGACCCCCAGATGGTCTACGTTTTTGCTCTCTTCTAATTCCCTGGCAATTGGGAGAGAGCAAAAATGTGGACCATCTGGGGGTCCACGAGGACTGGGTTGAGAAGCCCTGGTGAAAGGTGTGCGCATGTATGCCCGTTTTGGGTCCTCCAGGGTCAAGGAGCCAAACTGAAACCTTGCAGAAGATTGCATCCTCACCCAGAAGCAGGCAGGAGAGCCTTGGTGTCATCCTGCATTTCCCTCTTGTCAAGCTGAGCACAGGCTGCAGATGTGAGCACGGTCATGTTAGCATGGTACACAGAAGCAGCAGCCCTCCAGCAATAAGCTACACGTGCCCACGTTGCCATTGGACACTTTCCCTACTTTGAGGAAGATTCTGGTAGTGTTTATAAGGAGCTACCCGTAATAGTTTGGTTTTTGATTGGTTATTTTAAGGTCATGTGAGTGATCAGGCATGGTGGTCTAACATGGGTGCATTACATGATACCTGTAAAAATTCTGAAGCTGGGTTATTGTTATATATTATTTAAAAATCTTTCTAGCAACGTGTTTCCTCTTGGGTTTGTCTGCCAGGTGCTGGCAGTGCTTTTCCATTTATCCCATTTTTAATTTTGTCCTGTTTTCACAAAAACATAATGTGTGGCATTTCAGACCACGTAATTTGAATTGCATTTTGTTGAAATCAAAATTTTCAATACCCTATTTCAGAACAGTTATGTTCATTTACGTAAAAACTGAAGAAAGTGAATCCATGGCAGAGTGACTGGAAGCCCAGTCCTGAGGCTGACCTATCTGGCTTGGCTGCTTTCGTTTGTTTTAAAACATTTTCTGAGTGGAAGCATTAGTGCATGAAATCACTTCAGTCCCAGTCTATGCCTTCCTTCCAAACAGAAAATGTACATGCTAGCACTAAAATAGTAATACAGAAGCTCTGAGTAAGAAAAAGCCATGCTAGGCTGTGGGGCGCAGCGTTTTTGTGGATAAAAGACATTTCCTGCTGATGGCCTCTGAGAAGCTATTCCTGAATGGTTCAGTTCCCTGATGTGTCTCAGGTGGGCCCTTTTGATTTTCTCCCCCCGCAGAGATTACGGGGGGGGTCACTCACCGTCGCCTCGTTCCCCTCGATGGTGGGTCACCCCTGCCGCAGCCCTTCGTCGGCCAAGGTCGCTCCTGCAAGGCCGGCCTGCAAAGTGCACAAAACCTCTCCTCGCCTCTCTCCTCGTGGGTCACTAAGTCCTTTAGCAGATTAGTGGAGATGGGATTTTCATTGTCAAAGAGCTACTTTTCCTGCATGCCATGTGCTAGTGTCCAAGAATGTTCTAGATCCTTGTAGAAGGGCTTATAGCCATATATGTCAGGTATTTGGGGCAAAAGTTCAACCAACATCCAAACCCAGCAAAATTTTGCAAAAAAATACATCTCCCAAATGCATGTGGGAAAATGTGCTATGGTCTGTTGAAACCAAGGTTGAAGCTTTTCGGTGCAAAAACAGCACTGCTCATCACCAATACAGCACCATACCCATGGTGAAGCGTCATGGTGGCAGCATCAAGCTTTGGGGTAGTTTTTCTTCACCTGGAACTGGGCTTTAGTTGAGGTGGGGGGAATTATGAACAGTTCCAAATACCAGTCAATTATGGCCCAAAACCTCCAGGTGTCTGACAGAAAGCTGAAGGTGAAGAGGAATTTCACATTTCAGTACGACAATGACCCAAAGCATACATCCAAATCAACAGAAGAATGGCTTCACCAGAAGAAAATGAAAGTTCGGAATGGCCCAGCCAGAGCCCAGACCTAAATCCAACTGAAAATCTGTGGGGTGACCTGAAAAGGGCTGTGCACAGGAGATGCCCTCACAATTTGACAGATTTGGAGAGCTTTGCAAGGAAGATGGGCAAATATTACCCAGTCAAGATGTGGCATGCTGAGAGACTCCTACCCAAGAAGACTGAATGCTGTAATTAAAAGGTGCTTCAACAAATTATTAGTTTAAGAGGGGGGGAGAATACTTATGCAACCAGCTTATTATTTGTTTTTTATCTTTTATTTTTCCCCCTAACAGATTTGTTTGTTTTTCAGTTGAATTGTACAGGTTATAAGTCACATTAAAGGAGGGAAAAGTTTTTAAATGAATTAATGAGGTTTCTTTGTATCACAATAGTCTAGTATTTCAACAGGAGGGGAATACTTTTGCAAGGCACTGTATGTGAAAGTTTACAGACTAAAAGGCTAGCAGTGCCACATGACTTGACAGTTGCAGGGTCTCGCCATCCAGATCCTGTTTACGCCGGTCTATCGCAGAAGGCGTAGGTATACGGAGAACACGCAGAGAGCTTGTCCTCCTGCAACCTCTGGGCCAGTGACGGTAACGCAATGTTGTCCGTTTCTGAGCGATGGCGAACGAGAAATGGAATTAAACGCTATAAATAAATGGATCCATTTAAGATGGCTGCCCTTTCCTGGTATTACGTCAAGTGCTTCATTGCCATGACAACAGCAATTAGCAGGAACTCAGTTTCCAGGCAGGCTGAGGATATAACTCTGTGCACTGAGTAGCCATAGCAACTGAGGTCAGGCCAATAGCTCACATCTGTTTTCCTGCTAGCCATGTTGCAAGGCACACAGAATGGGGTGGGGGGGGGGTCATATGATTAGGTACTGTGATTGAACTCAGGGATACGTCACATTTTCCCTGTTGGGTGTTCGTAGCGTTTCAGACCCTCCAGGCAAAATGTCTTGATTGTGAAGGGCGTGTGCTACTGGCTGTTTATTCATGACTGGCTGTGACCATGTAAGGCCAGCCATTAACCACTGTGTCAAGCTTCTTAACGCATCTCTGAGTCCCCATTATTTTTTTTTTGCATCAAGATCAGCCATTAGAGAATCATTTGTACTTTGTAGGGTAACTCAGTCTCAGCAACTTAACTGAAGAGACATGGAAAAAACGTAATGGACAAACTCCCCAGGTGTATGTGGCTAGATATAGACCTTCCAGAATAAGCCTCCACTGCATATGAATCTCTAACCATTAATGAGCTCATAGCCATTCAAGGTAACTAGAATATTTCATTTATCGTGATCATATCTGGACTTGAGTGGAGTTGGATGATTTTGACGATGAGCAAGTTCAACAAGGAGACTGAAATGTCAGTGACAGCCATCTCCACATGCCCCCCCCCCCCCCTCCCCAGGTGTCCAGCGAGCTTCTGAATGAGTTCAATTAGCTTGTGTAACTAGAGGCTGGCTGGACACTTAATCCCATGGCACCTGTTGTATTTTCACAGGTAACCCCAGTTAGTCCTGTCATTGATGGGGGGCCAGATATCAGAGTCCACAGCTGGTCTCTAATTAGGAGTTTTCACAGGCCAAATGAAGGCCAGCTACTAAGAAACCAGCAGAAATGAAAAAAAAGAACATTTGAACATGTAAAGTCTAACACTTCTACAATTTTTAACAACTTAAAATGTAAAGTGACAGAGTTTCACTGGCTACTTTATAGGAAGTGTTATGAAGTTTCCTGAAAGTGGACCGCCCTTTCTGCCCCCCTCATTATGATTCATACAGAGTGGGTACTTCTTTTAAAAATGAGAAGGGCAGGTGCACGCCAGGTGCAGCCCCCAAGCACCTCTTCAATGCAGGGGGACACCTGACCTGGGATCTGCCTTTATCAGACCAGACAGGACCAGTCAGGTATCTCTCCACTGGAGACGTGGAGAGATACCCAATGTTGCCTTGGGAGGGGGGGGGGTGCACATCCATGTGCCATGTGCCCGTCACACGAAACTGGCCATTTTTGTTCAAAAGCATGTTTAACTCATTATTTTTAATGGGCCCATTAGTTGGCGAGTAGCGGCTGATTTAAGTACGGTCCGAGTTTTTTTTTCTGCAGAGACGCTTAATATGGTGCATTGGAGGAGTAGCGGGCGAGAAAAATCATTACCATCATTATTTATTTTCCAGCTTATTACACAGTTCAGGTTAAATGCTTAAAGGGTCTACAGGGGAGCTCCAGAGTCTCTCTCCTTCTGAATGGTTCCTTTCTTAATGTGTTTCTTCACTCATTTTGGTAAAAGATAATTATAAATGACATATTCTGTTAAAAATAAGTCTTTAATACCTTAAATTTTGCACAGCATGTATTAATATTAATGTTTAATATATATTAAATATATATATTGTAAAAATAATTTTAAGTTTTTCATTATCAAACAGAATAAAACTCACAAGCAGGAATGTGCAAATAAAAAATGTAGGTAAAATGTAGCAAGACACCCAGACTGGCTGAATTAAAGAACGCCAGCAAGTGACTCCCGCGGCCGTCACCCTGACCGCGAGTGGCTCCTCAGATCAACACTAATCGCCCCCCCAGAGGCCGGCGTGCACCCTGCTCTGAGGATCGCATGGCTCAGCGAGCACTCAGGGACCCGACCCTACAGGGCTGGAGCAGGAGGCCATGGTGGGCTGCACAGCCCATGAAGGATTTAACTAGGCACCTAATTAGACAGTTGTTTAATGTGCTACAGTGTGATACCATGGCCAGCAAATGTGTATAAAAAGCAGAACCACAGATTGCTGGCACAGTTCTGGGAATACCGCAGGCTGTGATGACACCAAGGCAGATTCCTGACCTGCTGTTTCTGGAGGGAGCCAATAAGGACTGGCTGATTATGGTGGCTCAGTGGGTAGCACTGCAGCCTCATGCACTCAGCGTTGTGAGTTCGACTCCTGCTGCAGCTGTGTGTGTAGAGTTTGCGTGCTCCCCACCAGTGGTGGAGTGTTCTGCCAGTTTCTGCTGGGTTGATCTTGAGAAAATGCACAAAAAAAGTGAATAAATTCCCCCATAAACCAGAACAGAACCCACCAGCCCCTGGGGTCAGGGTGGCATGTCCTGCAATGATACTCTCCTAGACGGACTGAGGAAAAACACAGTGGCTAGCAAGAACCTGGGCCTAAATATATCTGTCCATTACAAAATACGGCCACACAATAATACATACATTAAAATAAGTATCTTCACTAGAAGCCTGGGATGGGCCTCAGGCCTTCTGTGTCCTTGAGCAGGATAAGCCCTTCAAAAGTGGATGGATGGAAATTCACTAGGTGGTTTCTCATACAAACGATGGACCCATGATGCCATATAAAAAAGGAAATGATTAGGTATAATCCCCTAATTTGCTGGGTGATAATTATAAAATGTGAAATATCGATCTCCAGCTGGAGATTTAAACCTATGCTTGGAAAAGCACTATTAAAATGCAGGCACTATCAGTGACAAGCTTGAGCTTTAATTTGTATAATTTGTAATTTGTAGCCCAATTGCCTTCTGGGAATAGGTTCATTACTTGTATTTGTCGTTCCACCCTGACCTGGGGCAGTTTTACATCAGAGGTTGTTGCTACCTTCCCCCGCAAACTCCCCAGTCCAACAGACAGCAGCCTCATATGGCCACTGTGAAGCAGACAGACAGTCAAAAATTACAGCTTTTACTGCATCGCATGTTTGGCTGGGGCCTAATGAAGCGACGTGGCATGCTTGGCATCCAAGTGAAAGCTGGAGGCAGAGGGAAAGGGGCGAGTTGGTTTTTGTCCTCGAGATCATGGCCAGTTTGTGGAAGGTGTTCTGTTTTTGAACCCTTCTGCAATTTCACCCTATGAGCTTTCAGATATGGGGAGAGACTTCTGTCTAACATGAGAAAACACATTTGGTATTTTAAAAACAAATAAAATGTTCTTTCTTAAAATTATGCTTTTTTCCCCAATATGACCCACAATTTTTTCAATTTGTATAGTTTTTTTTTCTTAAAATTACACTGTGCACATTACCTGGACTAGCCGTTTTACTTCATATGAAATGCATAGCAAAAGTCTACTTCATGACAGCAACTCTGGGGCCATCTACTCACACAGACAATTCACACATTGAATGAATGTTGCATTTATATAGTGTTTTTCAAGACACCCCGAGCACTTTACAGAAGCAATGGGGAGCCACTTCAACCACCACCACTGTGTAGCACCCATCTGGATGATGCAAACACAGCCATTCTGCACCAGTACGCTCACCACACAGTAGCTAAGGTGATGAAGGGCAGGAGAGAATTCACCAAATAGATATAGGGGATGATTAGGAGGCCAGATTTGAAAGGGTCACTGTGGGCAATTTTAGCCAGGATATCAGGGTACCACCCCTACTCTTTATGCCCATAGATCTTTTTTGACCTCAGAGTCTCAGGACCGTAGTTTTACATCTCATTCGAAGGGCAGCACCATTTTCACACAATATTGTCCCCATCACTGCACCCGGATCCACGGACTACAGGACAGGCTAACCTGTTGGCCACGCCAACAACTTCCAGCAGCAACCCAGCATTCCAAGTTGGTCTCCCATCCAGATACTGGCCAGGCCCAAACCTGCTTAACTTCAAAAGGATTACCTAGTCAGACCTGCAGGTGGTACGGCAGTGTGGTGGTATCAAAGCCTTCAGAGAGGTCATGACCTCGCACTGGGGCTGCACGATATCACATCGTGATTCTACAGTGTATACGAACTAATCACTTTGGCTTTAGATAACAGGCGAAACATTTGTCCAAATGCCGGTATTTCAGTACTATATGGATGATAACTAACATTCACAATTTGGTTAGCAGATTAGTAGTGCGCCTAACATAGGCTCGCAAATACAGATGCCACTCTGCACCGTAAGGTCACAGACAGGGATATGGCACTCAGGATTCCTGCTGTCCTGCATCCATACTCACAGAACACAAAAGGCCAATATCCCAGAACTATCCCTAAATCCAGCAGTCAAAATTAAAATGTCTCTGATAGTCACCATGAACGTTCTGCACTCGTAGCTTGGATCAATGCATTGTACACACAAGTGACTTTCACAGCTTTAGCCAAGACATGGGGCTCAGCTCCTAATCCTCTCTTGTGAACTCATCTGGCTTCAGAAGGTCTGCACTGTGCAGAGCAAACACCTTGCAGCCTAATGTGAACGTTTAAAAAGCAGAACTGTGGGAACTACCACAATGAGGCACCGTCCTCAGCTTCTACGTGAAAGACCGTCACTAGAACAGTCCATTTCCACCGAGTCTTCCCCTACAAAGCCTCACAAAGATGTTATTTACACACAAGTGGGAAGAGAACGTTTTGAATGAGACATTTAAAACCATAAAATTAATTCTCCAAAAACTTCTCGACTTTCCGTGTCTAGACTTCTGTAGAAGTAAGTATTAACAAAAAGTCATATTATTCTGACAAGCTCTTTTTCAGAAAGAACCTCAAGCAAAGAGACAGGAATGTCCTACAGTGTTATAAATGTCCCTTCATAAAATCTCAGTTCAGGCCGACCAATGGGCTGTAATCGAATCCCGAGCGACAGAGGCCTCAGAGGGACGAGCCAATGGCATCGTAATGTGGGTCCAAAAGCAGGGTCTGAACCACCCAAACCTTCATTAGCCCTCATAAAATAACACTTAGCCCTGGGGACACAATAAGCCTGACTTTAGAGCTCTCTTTCTGGAGACAAACACAAAGAAAAAAAATAAAAACAGCAGCTGCATTCTCTTAAAAAAAGAATTTTTAATAACAGATTTTTAAAAAATAAAATCAGAATTGCAGAAAGGCGACATGGTCAGACACACACATGCCGCATGTGGAAGTTGACCACGTATTCAGCGTTGGTGCGCTGCACCGAGATGGCGAAGGGTTCAAATGGGTGGAAGGTGAAGGCAACCAGTCTGCGCATATTGTGGTTGACGGGCCGGCCCAGCAGGCCTGCCTGGATCTTGAACTTCAGCAATCCGGAATCCCGGGCATAAAACCTACGGGGGTGAAACAAGCGGCATGAAAGTGCAAAAAGTGAGACAGAAGGAACGTGGGAAAAACTGTCTGATTTAAAGCAGGAGTTGGGGGGAAGCAGATGGATACGTGGTGTACTTAGAATGCCATCACTGCTAAAAATATACAGCGACACTACTTAGCAGATGTTTGTACAGACATATACTTGCATGCTAAATGCTCACAAACTTTTTCCTCATAAAGGGGCAAAAAAACTGAAAAAAGAAGTTTTGGAGGGGCTTTTGCCATCTAACCATCTAGGTTGTTCTGCAGGGATTTGCCTATTTTTGGAGATATCGAC
This sequence comes from Mormyrus iriodes, assembly GCA_011763525.2. Classification (NCBI taxonomy): domain Eukaryota; kingdom Metazoa; phylum Chordata; class Actinopteri; order Osteoglossiformes; family Mormyridae; genus Mormyrus; species Mormyrus iriodes. Next base: position 10,687,459 of record JAAGVU020000019.1, read on the forward strand.
CGTAGCAATGTCGGGCTTCTCTCAAATATAATGGGAGTGAATGACATTCATTCTTTGGTGTTTAAAGCGCCAAAAAATACATTGGAAAAAATTCAACAGCAATGACTCTTACCAGAAATCATGATCTGGTTACACAAGATAATCCACACACTTTGTAGTGAGCAGTTTAATGTCAAAACTAATTTGTTCTATTGAACTCCACACACACATCGTATCACTGTGCAGAAGATATCTCCAAAACTAGGCAACCCGGTACCAGCGGGCCCCAGGCCAGCCTGAGCAGATCCTCCGCTCCTTCAGCCAGGGCATGACAGTCTGGTTCTGGAAGCAACGAAGACATAAGGTGGGGGACTCATCCTCCATGGCACTAAAGCCCCTCTAAAACATGTCTTTTTTCAATTTTGGGGTGAACTGCCCCTTTAAATGGTACTGTTCGAGGATGGGGAACCAAACAGGAAGGTCACCTATAAGCTTCAAGCTACATGGCTGGTGACATATCCCAGGGCCACGCCTCCTCAATTCACCATGTTACCTGATTGGGTGATCACCACAGGTTTTGGGGCGCTCCATCACAGACACCCACTTGTCATCGTAGCTGAAGAGTGAAAGGTCCAGATAGGGGCTACTGCTGTAGGACTGGGCGCTGATGGGCAATTGTCCCAGGAGACGGCGCACTGCCTCCGTGTGCCCGCCATACTTGGCATTCACAATGGTGTCCTTGAACCTGATGGGGTATGAGCACAGGTCACAGAGGAAGTCCCGCCCTCCCAGGAAGCAGCTGCCAGGAAGAGAGAAAGGTGGGTCTTTGCCAATACAATGTGCCGGTGGGTCACCTTCTCTGCACCTGCCGCGCATAGTTGTTGCTGGAAGCGGAGCACGGGAACTGCACGGCCTCGCTGTGCAGCGTGGCGTTGCGGAACAGGTCACAGAAGTTCTCAAAGAGTTCCAGCAGCCTGTCAGATGTGTTCTCAAACACAGCCATCACCTCGGTGGACACCATGTTGTACACTACAAAGAATGAGGGCTGGGGGGGTAAACGGACCCACGCTCCTGGTTACTTTAAGTGGGGAAACTTGCTAAGCTTGCCAACGCAAATTTGCGGAATGACATTTTTTTTCATTCTATGGAAAACAAAAGATCGATCTGCAAGCTAGGTTCAGTAATGACTTATAAACATGTTGCAGGCCAATACATCAAGACTTCCTCTAAGTGGGGAACGAGATGATGAAATCTCTCATCATCTACAATGGAACATGACTGATCGTCAATTAAATCATCCCCATAATTTCAGTAGTTGCGTCTTTAATTGGTATTGTTCATTTTGAATACTGATTAAATTTAACAATCAGCTATTTCAGTCCAATGCCAATATCTTGATTTTTAATGAATATCGGCAAATACCAATGTTAACGAGATATTGTGGATCGCTATCTGCTAGCTGTCATCCAAAAGTAAAATTATTTTTAAAATTTCGATTTAATAAATGGCATACTCAGGGAGTAATACGATACTGTAAAGATCCTATTCCCCATGTGAACTTTAGGGCCTGTTAGGGACTGGAGGTGCGCGGCGGATGGGCCCCTGCCTGGGAGGGGTCGGTGACACGCAGGGTCACCACATCCTCACTGGTGTACTTGATGAACAGATGGTTCTCGTCCAGAAGCTGCATCTTCCACATGCGCAGTTGGCGCAGCTGATCAAAGAACTGAAAGAAGCGGCGCTTGGCGGCAGCACTGCCATCCCGCTCGGCGCGCCGCCACAGGTACACCAGCAGGCGGTGCTTCAGCGAGTTGATGGCCTTCTCTTTATAGAGCCGTGCAAAGCCCTGCTGGCCCTCGGGCCGCGCCTCCGGGTATACGGCCGACAGCGTCAACAGGTCATCCTCGTAGCAGAAGCGCCCAATCGTCCGCACGTCCAGGAAGGTGCCTTCTGGGGTCACCTGCGGGGTTGGGAGGTGACATGTCTATACGGACCTGACTGACATGACTACAGGTGATGGCAAGATGAGCCCCAGTAAAATAACTGAATGACACCGAACAAAGTAAAAGCTACCAGCGTGGCAGAAGTGCGGACTGCATTGGAGCCCACCTGAAAGACATGAATGGTCTGCTGCTGCACGGAGAGGACGGCCAGGATGTTGCGGTAGAGGTAGAGGCCCTGGTTATGTGACAGGATGATCTTGTCGCACTTGAAGGCACGTGTGTCACACAGCCGGCCCGTGTGCAGGTCCACCACGTGCAACGAGTAGTCTTCGAGCGGGGAGCGTGGGTTGGGCGTTACCGACTCGTTGTTGCGGTACACCTCGAAGAAGTGCGGGTGCGGCTCCTCAGGCAAGTAGGCTGCTGAGCCCACGATGACGTAGCGCCCGTCGTCCGTGAACAGACTGCACTCGCGGTTTAGGTGCTCGCCGTTAGACGCCACGCTGGTGACATGCAGGAGTGAGAAGAAGCGTTCGAAGAGGCGCGCTCGCACGCCCAGGAACCTCTGGTCGTGGCCCCCGGCCAGCGTGTCACCCTCCTGGCCCAGCAGCAGGTCCTCGGCTGCCTGGCAGCCCTGGTACTCATAGATCTCCAGGGAGGTCTGGTCTGAGGAGAAGGCGATGAAGCACCGTCCATCAGGGGAGAACTTGCGCAAGAAGCAGGGTGGCTTCTCCACGTTGACCACGGTGAAGTTCGGGAATACGTTCTGGTGGAGGCAGCGCACTCGATACCAGTGGGCCCCGGGCCGGCCTGAGCAGATCCTCCGCCGCTCCAGCCGGTGGACGACATTCTGGTTCTGGATGCGACGGGGACATAAGGTGGGGGACTCGTCCTCCATGGTCCAAAAGTCTCTAGCCGAGTTACGTCACGCTGATCACAGAGAGAAGCCAGATGGCCACATTACCTCCATGTCATCCTGGTGCCCAACAACAAACTTCCCTAGCTCCTCCAGCAGATGCCTTCACGCGGCTAATTTAGCCAAAGCATGCCTCCAATACAGGGCTCTTCATATAGCTTTATCAATACTACCAGATAACATGGCAATGCTTATTATTATATAATTTATGCTGAATGCAGAAATGATTATTCCCACTTCTACTAGTAAATATCACTAATGCCTTATTTGGGGGGTAAGTAACACGATTTCCAGGAACATGGTACACGTGCCAAGTTAGAAATAAAATTCATAAGAAGGTAATTTTATGCAGCTGAAACCAAATTACTGGCCATTACAGTGTAAAAAAAAATCAAATGAGCTCTTTGAAATATATGAGATGTAATATGTGAGATAAGTAAGGAGCAGGCAGTGAGGCGAGAGTCATCAGCCATCACAGTCACGGGATACTGACAAAACCAGCAATGCTGCCTCTTAGTTAGTTATGTGAATCATAGCTACATTATTGAAATAGAAAAGAAATTACGGACTGATGACACTTTGACAAGCGCCATTAGAGTTATTTTGCCGAGATAAGCCTGGATGATATAGTGCAAGCACACGGGTTATCAATGGAAATACGTAGTTTAAAGACTTCATGGACACTAAGATTTTTCAAGTGGATTTGTGTTTCTTATGTGTTTAACTCAGTCTGGAATACTTCTATGTTAAAATACAGCGGATACGTTAAATTACTCAGAGCTGGTATGGTCCTCTGGGGTCATGGTTACATTTCAGCTACTTGATTCAGTTATTTACATAATAATCAAATTACGTAGCGTCTTAGGGGTTAGTCAGATAGCTATCAATACATAGATTTTCTAAACATAGTTGAGCCACCCGATGTATAAAATTCTGTTTTATAAACGATACAACCAAAATCCAGAGTGCAACTACACAAGGGTTTAAATATGTTTTCATTCCTGATATCCATACCGTAAACTAATTGAACTACATCTTTCTGTAAGAGGCTGTATACCATGGTTTTAGAGCAGAAAAAATATAATAAAATGATTAAATGGCGTTGCAGCCGGCTAACTTACGCACGTTACAATTACAAAGTCATATGCTAAACTAGATCGCATACTTACCTTCTGACTGCTGAAAGTGGCTCATATTCATACTGATCATGCTGGCTAACCAGCTAGTAACCTAACAGAGCGGACAGAAGCCCTGTTAATGCGGTTTAAATTAACTTCACAGCGGCACCACATTTCTGTGACAAACCACAGGACCCGACATGACGGCGCAAGGGCTTAGCGATTACTGCTATGAGTATTTCACTGCAACTGACCCGTGAAAGAAGCTAGTTAGTGCAGAGAAATAGTAAGTGTAGTGTTTTGGTAACTCGGCGCCGATGAGGACTTCTTAACCAATACGCCGGATAAGCAAGATGGAATCAACAACCACACCGCCTCTTTTAGCACAGCGCCACTACGGCGGAAAACAGAACTGCAAGCTATGGTCACCGACAGACACGTTTCCGTCAAATCACAGCGCCCCTGTTCCACGTGGTAAGAATAAGAATTGCAAGGGGTGCTAAGAGTGTGTCATGACGTCCCTGCCCTAATCACAGTGCCTCCACGTAATGCGGTCGCAAGCGGAACTGCAAGGTGTAATAATGCAGAGTAACAGCGCCTCTGTTTGAGTGTGGCATTAAACGAAACCGCAAGCTGTGGGGAATGAGAGACTTCAACGCCTCTGTCACATCTCTATTGTCCATGGCATGCGAATGAACACAGAAATGCAGCTGGTAAACCGCGACGAACAAGCTGAACACAATATAAACTCTTGTAATGCGAAATTTGTTTTATATGCTGTAGATTACCTTTCTGTTAATTACATTGCAGCTTTTATTATTAAAATGCATAATTAATGCATTAATGTATCTAGAAATAACTATATTAATATTAATATATGAACGAATATGTTTGAGACCTCTTCTAAGTGGGGAATAAGATGACGAAATCTCTCACCCTCCAGTAATATATTTATATATGCAATTATATATTATTTTGAATGCAAACATATATTTGTTGTCTTTGTATGTGTATAGAATTGACTCTGTGTTTTAAACATTTTATTTACTGTTTAGTTGTAGATGTTTATTGGTCCTGAATTCAAAGTAAATACATTAAAACGATTGAAAAATTTTCTTAAAAATTAAATTGTTTCAATGGGTAATTTTGTACATACTAATTTGGTCTGTTGTATAACTGAATTTGGAAATTAATCGGCATCCTTAAGTCCAGGTGTTTAAATGAAAAATCCTCTTGGGTGTCCACTGGACTGGTACAGGTTTTTTATGCAATAATAATAATAAATTTTTATGTAATAATTTTATGTATTCACAAGTAAAATCATATTGGCCTCATGCCTAAGGGAGAAAAAATACATATAAAAAAATGAGAAAGCAGTAAAAGCAGACGGGAGCCCATATGGTCGGTCGTGAGTGCAGGATAATGAGTCTGCATGCATTCCCCCCTGACCAGCTATGTAGATTATATAAGTAGTCATTTTCTGTAATCGCAGGTTGTGGTCACATAGTAAAACCCAAGATGAAATGAACAAGGGGCTTCGGAACATGATAAACACACACTTTCTGGTTTGGGTGGCATTTGAAATATATAGAATATAAAGGTTTCTGAGGGCGTTAAGAAAAACACAGGGCAATCTGCCGATATTCATTTCAGCATTAGCAATCCGGGAGAAGCCTCAGCGCGCCTGCCTGCCCTCATCAGTCTTATTGCTGGTATTTAGAACTTTTCTAGGGGTAACTTTTTATCAGTGGTCTGCGGTGCTTCTGGTGCACCGGTGCATTGGAGATCAGCCCGAGGCTTAGTTCCCTGAAATGGCTCCTCTGGTTGCAGTCGCTCCCTGTGGGGGAGGGCCCTCGGAAACCTTCATATCCTGTATGTTTCAAATGCCACCCAAACCAGAAAGTGTGTGTTTGTCATGTTCCGAAGTCCCTGTTCATCTCGTATTGGGTTTTACTATGTGTCCAGAGCCTGCAGTTACAGAAAATGACTAATTATATAATCTACATATTTAATCTACATAGCTGGCCCCCCTCAGTGTCTTGAGATGACGGGACAGGTAAATGCATCTCAGGGTCGCTTTAAAAAGGGACGAGATGCAGGATGGACATGTCAGCTTTAATAAATCTAGAAGAAGATTGTCAGGAGAATTTTTCTTTACAGTATTTTGGATTTCTGCTGTAGTATGTCTGACACTGTGAAATGCGAAGTTTAATAAACCCCAAATACAACAATATTCCTAGTAATACTATTATAATTTATTCACTTAGAAAAGGTTTTATTTAAAAAAAACTGACCACTTCAATCCATATATAGAGCTGGATATTGTACTTAAGAAATTCAGGCTATGCGCTTTGCTTTAAGGGCAACATTAAACTGGCGATCTTCAGGCTGCAAGAACTTCAGGCTGTAAGACCTTCAGACTGTAAGACCTTCAGACTGTAAGACCTTCAGGCTGCAAGACCTTCAGACTGTAAGACCTTCAGGCTGTACATTTTTTGCTGCTTCCAAAAATGATACAATATGGTTTTAATATAAAAGGATGCCAACAATCATAATTACCACATCCCACTCCACCACACCAAACGTTTTCCAAAAACCATGATCCCATTATACATGTAAACAGACGCACAACTCCATGCATGCAATATTGCTCTGGCCAAGAATCTGTAAAGGTTTTGTAGATAAAGTTGTCTGTTTAGATGTTAACCTGCAGATGCTAACATACTTGTACTATGGGTGCAGGCTGGACATCGGGAAGTTCGGGAATTTCAGTGGGCCAGTCCAGTGAGCGCCAGTCTTTCTTCCCCAGCTCCAGTATCACATAGCCAGTATTCCAAGGGTGCCCAACCCGTCAATCTCGTTTGACTGGTCTGTGTTGTCATGTGTCCAGGTCGATTGCAGGAGATGATTAATGGATAATGCGTCATATAATAGGTGGCCAACCAGTTGATTAAGACTGGCACACTATACCAAGGGGCCCCCCACCCCCCTGGTCGGCGGTGAAATATCAAATTGGAGCCATTTAGCAAGAAATTCGCAGGTTGCTTTTTGTTGTCAGTCCGCCCTTGATGTAGTATAACAGAAAGAGAGGGGTCTGACGTTCAATAAGGCTGAAGCATGTTGCTACCTAAGGTATTCCCGCTGATTGATATGTCACATTAAAAGATATCAGCAGATTAGCTACAAATATTTTTCTGTTTAAAAATCCATTAACAGATTAAAAATATTGGGTCATTTTGTGCCAAGACACTTTCCTGTTTTACTATGTTACAGAATATAAACATTTTCCAAAATATGCATAATATTCTTTTCTAATTTGTATTTGTTAGTATTCAACCACTGATGGGTGTTTGTGCAAATGCACATTTTCTGGGAGGCTTTAACACCATATATTTATGAAGATTAATCAAAATTGAACAGGGCTAACCACCCGCTGAAAGTTTACCCTTGTAAAGACATACTCTGGCTGTTTGGTGTAGACATGCACAAAACCAGGAATTTTCTCATGTCATGGGTGCTCAGGAAGTCCCTTTATCCGTGTTTTGGGACATGTGGCACGTTTGTAAAGTCACAAAGCACAAGAGCAGATGGCTTCCAAAGCTTGCTTAGATACTTACTCACGTCAATGACCAAAATACTTACATAAGGGGGCCATCCTCATTTAATCTGTTTTGCTAATAATTTTTCCCAGCGTAAATTATTTATTTGTTCCTGTCCTGGCCTGGTTTTCTTGCTGGCTGGCTTTATATCAGCTCGTTAACAATGACAGTAGAAACGGACATGGAGCATGGCGGGCCTTTTATGTGAAGGTAGATCTGCAGAAACATCACGCTCAGCTGTCGTCCTTATATGTCTTGCCTGTTCTTCTAAATGCTACAATGACTGTATATTGTTTCTGTGAGATGGATGGTAGGAATCAGCTGATACATCCCCAGTAACTGTTATTTTTGGAATTTACAGATCCTTCCTTTGGCTGTATTTAACAAACATAGCTGGTGCCTGGTTGGCAAATAGGGCATAATAAGAGATATTTTCCATTCATCCATCCATCCATCCATCCATCCAGTACAGGGTCATGGTGAAATTGGAACCAGTTCCAAGACGCACAAGGCAACCCAAATGTGATAATGTTTCTTTTTATTTGTTAAATTGACCATTTTCTTTTTTTGAATGAAAATGCATGTCTTTTTCAGAGCTAAACCTTGTGGGGTTTGGAGAGCAGAAGCGAGCACGTGGGGGCCACTGGCCCCACCACGGGGACACCTGTCAGGGGGCGAGCTGTAGCAGGCGGCAGGTTCCATCAGTGTGTCTCTGAGTCCAGCCACAATGACAAAAACTCTTTCAAGCAATTGGATACTGAAATGCTCAGCAGATGACTGGCTAACAACATTCTGTCACCTAGAAACATGAGCGCTCCTGCCAACAGATAAATTGGGTATTTTAATCAAATAAAACTATTCTAAATGAAAGATTCTCACAGCAGTGTGGAATAATCAGTGTATGGTAATAAATTAGCTCAGATTAAATTATGTACATAAAACACTGCACACAGAAAATATATACACACACACACACACACACACACACACACACACACACACACACACACACACACACACACACACACACACA
>JAAGVU020000019.1:10700127-10715813 GCA_011763525.2 Mormyrus iriodes
GTGCCAAATCAGATGTGGAAATCCATACTGTTAGCTGTTGAAAAGGCTTAGGGTTACTAAAATAGAAGTATTATTATTTTCATTGATATCCATCTTTCAAATGCTTAAGCCGGTCAGAGTCACCTCTGACTCTGCCTGGAGCCTATCCCAGGCAGCACAGGGCACAAGACGCGGTCAAAGCCTGGAGGGAAAGCCAGTTACATTATTATCAGTGTTATTATTATTTATTGACACTATGATGGCACGTCTTCCATAATTTCTGGCTGTTAGCAACAGGTTTCTGCTGCCAACCTATATTAGCGACAAGAGAAATGTGGACACACAATGACAGGTCTCTTTAGGAAACCTTCCTGCATGCAAACATCTCCACGGAAACACACGCTGAGGGCACAGGAGTGTTAATATTCATTCATAACACATCCAATTCCTTATTTTGCAGTGTTTTAGGGTAAACGTTAGAGGTGTAATGCAGAGCATGCAAGGGAGATAAAACAAAAGCATGTTAAGAGTAAAAGTTTGTAACTACTAATGACTTTCCTCTGTGTCTGTGTCTGTCAAAAACCTTATATTGCCATCAGAGATAACATAAGACCACAGCTTCTTTCTCGAGCGTGCACGACTAAAAGGGTACGATTTACTCTTCGAGGAGCACGCACACTTCCACACAAACAGAAAACCCAACTGGAACAGGCAGCATCTCACTTAGTGCTTCACAGAAAGGGAACAATGTGCAAGAACACATTCAAATGATGCAGCAATTAACTGCTTTGTGTACTTTTACATAATATATTATTTTCATTTATTTTATATCAATCAACCCCAGAAAAATAGTGCCTTCATTTATCATTTAATGTAATTGTGCTTTGGATACTATTAATCACACATTTCCACAAAAATGCTTCTTTTTCAATTATTATGCATAAAAACTGTCATTTTGAACAAGTATGTGATTTAGTCAAAACCTCCATTGACATATATGTTCTTCCAGTTATATATGTGCTACAAGGCAGGTCTGTGTAACGAGGAACTGCATGGCGATGGTCACACCGATGTCCATTTTTTGAGGCAGTTTCAGCCCAAAAAATCATGAATAATTGTCATGTCCTTTGAAAGTGGAGGTGGTGCAGTGCTATATGTACTGTACATGGGGGTCCTCCTGAACAGCAGACCGTTCTGGGTGAATGTTATGGCGGCGGTGTACAGGAAAGGCCGCTTTCAGAGGAGGCTGCTGAGGATGGCTCACCAGTCCATTGTCGCACTGAGTGTTTCTCTACACTGTGGTCTGCTGTGGAAGCAGCATCAGTTCAGGTGACACAAAACACTGAAACAAAGCCCTCAGGAAGGTCAGCTCCATCACAGGACTGGGCCACAGCTAGAAATTCTGGGCTCCCTGACAAAAACATCACCTTGGCCCCACACTTGGGTTGGCACTTTCAATCTGAAGAAATGCAGGTCCCATGTAGGGGAGTTGTAACAAAGCCTATTTCTCAAATCAGGAATACAAATCAGATACAAATCACGTATCTCACTTTGCACATGCGCAGTTTAGTCTTTATTTCACATGTGAAGAAGGAGCACCCTGTAACAAACACTCGGATTTGTAAGGAAAAAAGATATTTGAAGTAAGAAAGTAATTTTTTTATTTAATTTATTTTTGTGGTAGCACTGCAAGCTTTGTACTTACATTATTCAAACTTAAATCATTTTTATTATGTGCCTATGTAAATATCTTGTATACAAGTTGTGAATGCTAATATTGTTGCTCTTAGCTGTAAGGTAAACTTGTTCATGGTTACCAGAGTTTGGGATAATTGTAACAGTATTTCTCCAACTGCCCACCAGGCCACTTATCAAGCCCAGGAAATTTCAGCATTGTGTGTATCGAAAATTTCAAACGCAAAGGAAAATTGGGTGAAATGCATAGACCAGGGATGGGGAACCTGATCCATGGAGAGCTAGTGTGGGTGCATGTCTTTGGGATGACCTCTCAATCAGCCAATAACAGTGGGTCCCCAAAATGGGAGTTGAGAACCACTGTTTTATTATTGGCTGATTGAGAGATCATTCTCTGTACCCACACTGGCTCTTCATGGATCGGGTTCCCTACCCCTGGCATTGACTGTCCAAAGCGGGCCCATCAAGCCAGTACACAAGGAGGAGCTCAATACACCTGGCACCACTGTGATTCTGATGGTGACTAACATCACACACACATGCAGTTAATAAAACTTTGTTTGGTTTTATTATGATCTTTGATTTTAGTTGCGATTAACATACATTGTACACATATGCATACATACCGACAAATTTTGTTAAACAAAAAAATAATAAAAAAACATTGAATAACTTGAAATTTTTTCCATCATTTATAACGATATATTTAATCCAAGGCTGTGTTACAGCTATCACTGACTATGGGGTAAAGTGTAACGTTTCACTCCATGTATTTGAGGCTAAACCATTCATTGTTTGTTTGTCATACAGAGATAAAACCTGTGCCATTTAGTAGAAGACACATGCAGGTAATTTGTATAAAATTTTGTATGTGATTCCGTACAAGACCTTCGAGATACAGACAACAATGTAAAAAACATTAAACTATCCCTGGTCTTCTCAGCATAAAATTTACTGAGTATTTGGGTGGGTGGGGGAGGCGGGATGATGCAGTAGATTTAGCCAAATGGGTACGCGATGGTAGATGTTGGGGCCTCTATTTAGTACTGGGCCCCCTGAATAAGCCTGGGTATCCATGCCCCTGCACAGGACTGACCCTGAAACATCTGGAGGGCATCACAGGAAAGAAGGTAGTAACAAAATTGGATTTTTAAATTGACAGAATGTTTTTAATTGACTTCATCATTGAATCATTCATTTTAAACAGGGCTGGACTAGCCATCTGGCACACCACACTATGGGGCTGTTTTGGACCCCAAAATCCAGGACCGATTTTAATGGCAGTCCAGCCCTGCTTTTTAACCATCCCTAACCAAGGACTGCGTATATTTTTACTGAAACAGATCAGCGTATTTAAAGGAACGCTTTGTTTAAATTCCGTATTTCTTTGCGAAGCATTTCAGCGACAATGTGAGTGCATTCAGGCGATTCAGGGTGAATTCGGTGTGTCTGTCCTTATTCGGTATCAGTAACATAACTGAGCAAGCGCGTTTAATCACACTAAAACACCATCAAATCGGACAGCCCTGTTTTCAACAAGCAGCCATCGGCATATAACGCTAAATTCTTTTTCCAAAGGTTTGCCATGACGCTTTCCTTACTCGTTTGTATTTGAGGTGAAAGAAAGAGCTGCGTGTGGGCCTCTCCTTACAAGTGACACAGGTGGACTGTGATCATCGCTTCAGCGTGTCACTTTCCCCTGCGGCATTCTGCTGCCTCACATGACCACCAACACTTATTGTAAACAAGGAAGTTTTCAAATTACATCCCCACAACCCCTAATACGCAATACCCGTGTGGGCATCCGCGCACACTCCACCCACCGGACACTGAACCAGCTCTCCGTGAACGGCAAAAACATTGAGATTCCTCAGGCTACTCCTTTCAAATCTCTCCCACACATTAGAGCTGTGTATTTCGAAATAAATATTAATTCCGGTCTAAATGTAAACTAATAAATCATACAATACATCTATTTTGGCCAACAAAACGCGATTCTTCCTTTTATGATGCAGAAAATCGTTTGAAAAATGTGTACCGTAAAGAGAGATTGGGAAAAGCACGGACAGGGAGATCGTATCGATTTATCGCACAAGTCCGAAATGCACGGTTTAACCGTTTCTTCTTCTTTTCCTTCTTCTTCTTCTTCTTATTATTATTATTATTATTATTATTATTATTATTATTATTATTAGCATTATTATTATTATTATTGCCAGAGCAGGCTTTTATTTGCACCCTGTCTCGATAAGGTCCCCGGGGACTTTTGTTCTGAAAGTAGGGTGGTCTCACCCCTCCGTGCGATGACCTCATGGACCGCTGTGAAATTGACAGGCCACCTGTGGGACGAGCCGGGCTTTAAAGAGGCAGGGCTTTAGCTGAAATTGCAGCTGTGGCTTTTGTTTTAGCACATGGCGTAAAGAGGGGCTGTCATCTTCAGCGAAGGTTTCTGCTGCGAGCAGCCGGCAGGAAGAAGGAGACATACAGACATCCAGAAAATGACGTTTTGTTTTTTCTCCCTCTCTTTATTTTTCTAAATGATGACAGGGAGAAAGGCAACGTTAAAGGACGAGTGGGTAGAGAGAAAGGGCGATAGAGAATGGGGGAGGGGAGGGCGCGCGTCCGTTTTATCCAAACATCGTTCTTTCACGATCATCACAAATCAGATCGACGCATCTTCATCCCACTGAAGACGTACCATGAATATCCCACAGGCAAATAACTTAATGTACCCGATACACCAGTGACGAGAACAAACCGAATACGACAGGTAAGAAAATATTTTAATTCCAGAAATTATTCCCACGACCACATTTTTATAGGCAAGTATAGTTCAGAAGGTTTGTAGCATTAGAATATAGTAGCTATGCCTTTCGAGTGAATATCCGTATCCTCGTTGGCTGTGACATCCTTGCAAACACTAAAGAAGGTGCAGTGTCTAAGTTCATGATAGAAAGGACGCCGGACAGAGCAACAAGTAGAATGCAGAAGTTGTTCAAACCACCTATGAAATTTAATGCTTCATTTTACCCTTATGCTGGAATTCTTGAGCTGTATTGAACTTGCGTTATTTTTCATATACTCTATATCACATATATGCAATAACGAACTGCATATTTACGATGCGTATGCCCAGTGGAAGCAGAAGTAACGAACAGTGTACTTTACATTGCCATACATTGCAATCTCTAATATATACGTTTACTGTTAAGAATTAGGTGACCTTGTGCAAGGAACCATTTGTAATCATTACTGTCCGTGCATGGCGCCATTAAAATAAACGTATTAATGTCATGACAATGGATTCAATGCTTCTATTGATTATAGCAAAAGGCACCCCCACAAATACAACGTGCCTGTTGTATTTATCGAATGACTGTAATTTGATTTAAAAAGTACTTTGTTATAGTTACCCTTGACAAATTCAATATCGGCCCTGTCGGCTGAATCCACGTGTTTTCTGTGGTATATCACATGATGTCCTTGTAAATTGCTCGTTGTCACTTTCCCCCTCAATATGCCCTAAATATGTAGCGAGACTGAAAGACGTGGCCGCTCAGTGAACGGGCGCCTTCCGCACTGTGGATCCAGAGGTACCGGCGTGCGTGTATGTGGTAATGCCGGTGTGTGTGTAAATGCCAATGTGTGTGTAAATGCCTGTGTCTAAAATCACTGGAGTAGTTGCAGTAGGAGAAATTCCTGTCACGTTTTATGGTAACAGATTGAGTTGTGAGTCTTCACGGATGATTACATTTTTTTCTGGGTCAGCAAGCTCCTACGTTGTTTGTGTTATGAATAATTAAAGTTTTGCCTTTTAATATGATTAAATCTGAAAAAAATACATGGCAATAAATACCTCAGGGAAAATGGCCTGCCCACCTTTTGTCTTAAATCTATTTTAGAACTTTAGAACGTGCAGTCAAAATCAAACAAACGCGTGTGGTACCCTTAAAAAGCGAAATAATTAAATACTGCGTTGATGTCATGATGAACTATTTTTCGTAGGAATTATAGTGGAATTCGAAATATGATAACAGCCAGACCGGGGTATTCCAGCACACAGACACACAATCTTGCAATTATACTCATTCTGATTATGGTTGTTGGGAAAATATCAAAAAGCATTTTAGTAATTGACTCATTGATAATAATTCCCAACAGCTTTTAGTGTCAAAAGCGTTGCCGTTATTAGTTGTGTTATTGATGGGGTGTGACTCAGGGAAAACGGAATTTAGGCTATTATTATTATTATTATTTTTATTGTTATTGTTATTGTTGTTGTTGTTGTTGATATAAAATGCAACGTTTGCCTTTTTAATTTAACAAAACAGTTAAAATAGACATATGTACCAAGAACATTTTATATTAAACAGGTTGTGTAAAATTTAAAAGTTTTAATATATGGCATTATTGGCCTTATTATATTATCTCAGAAGTTATAAAACGGCTCGCCTTAAACGTCTTCCCGTGGACAGTCAGCACGCTGGTTTCCTGTCCCTTTTCAGCACCATAGGTTTGGACAGCTCCTGTTACACCAAGCAGGATAAGAAACGCCGGCCGTCGTGGTAGTCATTTTCAGTAAGGCTAGGTAGGTAATCAAGTTCCTTCGGCTGTTTTATAAAATTAATGATTTATTTGGAACCCAACACGCCCCCCCACGCCTCTTCAAAACGGTCCTGGCACTCACACACCTTGCGCACCCACGCAGCCTCAAATCTGGCTGTCGTAAATTATACACCTCGTAGATGCATTTTTAGATTAGTTTTTGTCCCATATATCTTGATTGGGTCTCGTGTTATGATACGTAAAGCAAAGTTCTTTCTGACCACGGAAGACCACGTACATTTTTTAATTGTCCATTATATAGCAGAAGTTCTCAGTTATTATTTATTTCTTACATTGAAAGTTCTCGTTGTGTTGGCGTCGAGAAACTGGAGTGTGCTGTATTTCACTGGAATCATCAAGTGAAATTAAAATACTAACAGGATAAGATTCGTCTCTTTCACTAATCTGCCAAGGCGTCATTTGGGAAAAGGTGACTTTTTTCATTGCATTTTTAAATGGGATAATAATACATATTACCCAACAAATTGATGAAGGGTACAAAGTGCTAGGAGTGAATTTCTTTCCAAAATCCAATCAAAATTTAACAGTAATATTTATGTCTTTCCTTTACGAGTAGTGTTGCAGTTGTAAAGAGTAGCGAAAGTCTTTTGAATTTTACCCAACTCGTTGTATTGTGGTGTTGTTGATATGCATTCAGAATTTGCCGTTATAATTACGACGCGTTTATTTTCTCAGGCATGGATCAAAGAAATTGACGGAAAAAGACGGATATATATAACGGAAACGTTGCAATATAGCTACATTTTTAGGTGTGGTCGAAGATGAAGTCATACAGATATTGCAACATTTAACCGTTTTCTTCATGAGGTCAAATGTATTACGATAATGTCCTAGATATAAAGTATAAGGGGACGATGGATTATCTTTTCTCTCTTAAAGATTATTATTTAAAAGTTATTTATTGGCACGTATTTAGGAGTTACTAACGTGTTTTCTCCAGAGTGACAGTTTTGTCCATTAGATATTTTTATAGATTATTTTAAAGCGGAAAACAGTTATGAGTGAATTCTATACGGACATCATCTTCAGACATATTAATATCTCTTTCATAAGTGCAGAAATGTTTTTTCGCGTCACTGCTGAACGAAGACGAATATTCCTGTAACATTCAATAGTAGAGTCGGTGTTTTGTGGATCTGTGCACCACACAGGGTAGAATTTGCAGCAGGACGAAGTGCGGTGATCAGGCCGACCCAAAGCAGCAGACTGGCGCCGAGGAGGCTCGCACGTGGCCTTCGGGCCGGGCTCCTCCGCAGCACTGCGCCGGGCGCCAGTGCAGTTACTGACAGGGTGAGAAACGGTCCCGCTGGCAGCCAGACTCTTGGTGAAATCTTTGTCCCTTGCACTTCAGGGAAAACGGGAGCTGCATCCTTATTTGCTTGGCTGATGATTTAGAAGATCAAATCTTCATAATGTTTTTTTTTCTTTTACAGTCTTGTAGGGAATGGGAATGTACCCAGATGGATGTTTTGGTGCAACACATAAAATCACTTGCCCTGACAATATTAATCCATGGAAGCATATTAAAGGTTTATCATAATAGTCTAGTAGAATTGTTAGGGGTGCTATTTGCTGGCTGTTTAGGGTAACATCACTCTTGCTCTTCTGCTCTTGTTGGGACCTCATTGTATCCCCCTGTAGAGGATAATTATATATTAATTAGTATAGGAAAACAGACCCAGGTATGACTGCAAATCAGGAGGAATGGAGACACACAGAGATACACACATTCACACACTTATTCCCAGAATGCCAAGACTCTTTGTTTTTTGCAAGAGGAACATAAGATCTTGGATTTAGGCCCATCTGGGTTAGGTATCTGCTCAGCACTAGCTCAGCTGGTGAGAAAGGAACTAGTGTTTGGTGGCAGGACTGAAGCACGAGCCCCATCCGTAGCCCCAGCTGAGAGAGGCACCTCTGCTCCGTGATGGGACACATTTGGGGAGAGGAGGGGGTTGCATCCTTCCAGTGTGTGACTCTGTGTGTGTGTGTGTGTGTGTGTGTGTGTGTGGGTGGACTGGCATGGGGAGGAGGCCAGGTGGGACACGCAGAGCCAGGGCATGTGACTCTGCCAGGAGCACCGGGGGGCATCGAGTGTGTGATGCCAGAAAATAAATGAATGATTTGATCATTTCAGCAGGGATGACCAGTCCACACATAGCTGCACAAGTTTTAATGCACACATAGGTGCTATCAGATTCACGCTTGATGCAAAGGAGATCATAAATAACAGCAGAAAATGTGTCCCACAAAGAGTTCAGTTTTTAACATTTTCAGTAATGTTTGTAGCATAATTTCTTTGCAGTTTTTTTCCCAAATACTGAAAACAAAGTCAAGTTAAGACATTGCAGTAATGACTTAAAAATCTCCAGTCTCCAGCTGCATTACATAAACTGTTAAAAGTCTGGAAGACAAAAAGTAGCCAAGCTTTTGGATGCAGACACAGGGACTGCCTGACCTGCTAGATTTTGAGCTGAATGGCTGAATGGCATTCGTGTGCTTTTTTCTGGGACTTTTGCTCGTAGGTCGCTGGCATTTGATAGATGGGGGTTTCCTCTGGAGGTAGAGCGACCGCAGCTGTGTTCCCAGACAGAACGCTCCTCTTGAGATGTTGAAGGAACCTTGCCTAGCAACAGCCCAGACTAGAATTGTGAGTGTAACTGTGCTGAGAGATTATAAAACTAAATCACAGGGAAAGAAGTGATTTCCAGCAGCCTAGGTGCATTCATGCAGCCTAAACGGTTTGTGTCAGCCAACACATGCAATTTAAACTCTATGGTTTTTGTCCCTCACGGACCCACAGTGGGCGTTTCCTACTGCTCTGTATCTGATGTTTGGTGTACTTTAAACTGTCTGTACTGTAACCTTACCTCATTGTCCCTGCTTATGTTTTAAGATCCATTTCAGAACAAGAAGCACACACAGTATTCTCTGGATCCTGTGAACTTCTTGACGACAGCAACGTAAGTTATTGCAATGCAGTAAACCATTCATTCATCTTTTTTATATCAGAGTGAGTATGTAGCAAAAAAATTCAATTATAATTTTTGAGCCTGATTATTTGGAAACGCGCTGTTCAGAACCGGATCCCTTTTCTCTGACCAGGCATATTTTTGGTTGCTTTGGTAACAGGCGCTCAACAGGAAGTGGCTGCACAGATGGAACAGGTGTGGCGTCTAGGCGCCGTCCTCGCGTTGCTAGGGCTTTCTGTACAATTCAGCACTCGGATACACAAAAGCCGGCGCAAAGCTGATGGCAGTCCAAAAAAAAAATTGTGCAGTTGTCAGGAAGCAGGAGGACAAGCATTCGCTACAGCATATGGGGGGGGTGTGATCCCAGGCTAAGTCGTTGAATGGTGCTTAGTAAGGGGTTTGAGTCATCCCACCCCCAAAAAAAACCCCTTTTCTCACTTACTCCCCTCAGGAGGTCACCACACTTCACCCCCTCCCAAATCAGTGCTCACCCCACATGCCTCACCATGGGGGCAGAAGCCTTACATCCTTTAGAAGCCTTCTAAGCAATCAATGCTACCACCCCCCGAACACACACACACTCTCTCACTTCTGTTAGTCCCCCTGCAGTCACCCTTCCTTCCCCGCTGCTCCATCTGCACACACAGTGGTGCCTTTAAAGGCATTAGCGTGTGAGCAAATGCATGGGGGACCAGCAGCGCAGCTGTTGCAACCAATGCTGCTGGTTTTTGAACACGTGAATTTGCACACGTCACAGTGCAGCGCGAGTCAGAGGTCGGGCTTCGGTTAGTCAAGCGGCACTTCTGCTCCTCATAGCATAAAAGATGTAGGATTTATGGCAGGGAGTCATTCTAAAAAAATTACTGAAAAAACCCATTTGTTACTGTGATAGTGGGTGGATGTGTGTGACCGGATTTTATGTGGGATTTTTAACCATACGAGGAAGTTCTTGGTGAAATAGTAAGTGTCCGCAGCCAAGCGCAGACATGAGACACCATCGGCCTTGGCAGTGTGAGAGGAAGCCCATCTTCACTCTACGTCCCAGACGACCGGCAGAGTGACATGCAGAGAGACACAGGGAGAAACTAGAACCCATGCAACCCTCCAATTCCTGCAGCACAAAAAAACAAAGAAAAATGAAAGGCAATTTCCCGAGGGATGCTGGGAGAAAAACAATGCTTAGGTAATTAAGTGCAGCTAAGCTAGCCCCAGTCAAAGCAATTACCACAAATCATACAGTCTCACCAGCCTTCATTACTGAAAATCTGTCCGCTTTGTTGACTGACGGACTCGTTCTCCCGTTGCATGCTTACAGCAGCAACAAGCTCGTCATATATGACCACATACCACACCTTAGTCGGTGATGAATGACATAAAAATACTTGTCATCCTGCATTCATCTTCGATGAACGGGAATGAAGACGTCCCATTCACTCTATCCGCCATTTAGAAAGAGAAATAATCAGTGATGACACGTGAAAGGCTACTGTTCTATGCCGGGCTTTCCTGCTAATCAAATTTGCTGTCATTAATTCTCCTTGGTGCCGGTGATTATAACACAGAGTCCGGTGTCTGGATTCTAACGGGGGGTGTGACCTGAGGACCCCCCCCCCCCCCTTTGGCGTTTTGGTGGAGAGTGACTCCCTCTTTCCAGCAGTCCTGCATCTCTTCCAGGAAGAGAGGGGAGCCATGAAGCTCCCACTTCTGTTATTTACACTGCTCAGCAAACCTCCACAATGCCTCAGTAGAAAGGGAATTCACTGATTAAGGGCTGGAATCTCAGCATTTTAAAACAGAGCAGCTATATCCTACAAAAGAGACTATTATTTACCCTGAAGGTAGCAGGGGTAACCGTTAACAGAGGAGATTCACCAAAAGACAATGGTCTAAAGTTGCCAGTACATAGAATTTACCTCTGTGGATATACTGTGGATAAGAATAATTAAGGGTGGTTGCACGGGGCCAGGTTACTTGTGTTTGTACTCAGATAATATTGCATTTACAATAATTGGATAATAAAGTGCCCGTTCATTCTTATTTGGCAAAAAGCAAGCAAACAAGGCTGGATAATTTTCTCATCTCTGAAGAGCACATTCCTGTCAAGGCAGGGAGTATAAATCTCTTGTATGGTAAGCTGGAGTCCTCTCCAGGGGGAATTCAGTCACGGAGCCAAGATGGTTGGCATAGCTCCTGGTTTAGCAGCACGGCTAACAGGGGAATGCAAAGTGGGATCTGTCACTCATTAGCTGTTTCATCTCATTTCTTGTGAGGAGGAGAGCCACGGTCTCAAATGTACAACCGCGCCCACCGAAATTGCTGTGGATATTTGTTGCTTTAACGGTTTTGTGGTTTTAATTGTTTGAGGCAAAAACAATTCCCCAATATGTGCATGGGGATTAGCATGCATGGTGGTGAAATTAGCCTAGTGCCATCCTCAGAGTCTTAGATGTATATCGCAGATGTTGGATACCATAGGTGTGTTGTGGTGCATTGTGGTAGTTCAGGGGCCACCCTAACATAGAAGGTTAAACCTCAGGATCACCTCTGAGGTTTAAGTTGGGCTCCAGCATGTCATTCATCACCACCCTCCTTCCACCTGTGATGAAAGCAGGATATGAGATTGAGGAGTGTGAAGCGATTATGCAAATTGACCCTCGGTCAGCCCTCCGCAATGCGCCATGGGGGGCTCTGGTACCATGACGTTGGGGGAGGGAGCATGAATTTTTATCAAATATAGACCCTACCTTGAAGTGCAAATTCATGCCAAGGATTTATAAGTTCATGCGACTTCATAAGTCTGCAATGATGTGAACATACTAATTTCTCTAATTACAAAGGAAATTATTTGAGCTGGGAAATGACCAGCCATGTTCCTTCAAGGTATGTCCATTTTATCTAAAGGAAAAGAAGAAAACACATCTGAACATTGATTATTACTGTATGTCTATCTACTCTGGGGGGAGGATTAATTAAACAAATAATTTGAGGCCATGAGGGGCTGGCACTTTAATTGAGAATCAGTCTTCATTTAGCCGATACGGGGATGGAATTCAAAGTTGTTTCCCATTGCCGAGACACTTTTCCACATCTCTAATTATACGAACTGAAAGGCACCCATCTCAACCAGAGAGCATCATTTAATGTACTTTAATAATGCATTACTATTCAGCGTCGGACTATAATTTTTACCAGGAACGCGAATGGAGGTAAGAACAAGCTGCTGCAGGCTATGCCTGCTTTTCTCTTCCTTTTTTCCAGGAACCTTGAGTAAATACATAAATATATGCAGAGGCAGACTTTCCCCTCACAAAAGTGTCCCCAGGATTCAAACCGACAGTGACCTATTTTAGGTAATATATTTTTAAATAAGAAAAACATATTTGATCCAAGCTAATTTCCCCTTCACAGTCTGGCTTCTAAAGTAATATATTAGCAGCCTAAGTTACTAATGACCCTTCCCTTCAGAGCAGAGAATTGTGTTGTCACTCTCTACAATGGCAGCCCGTCACGATTCCAGCCCTTTGTCAGGGCCTCTTTGTCACTGCTAGCCCAAGCAGGGCCTTATACAAAATGAATGGGCGTAACCCAAGTCGTTGGCGGTCGGGGCGGCCCTGTGCAGCTAGCCCCCCACAGGATCGTCAAGCAGGGGCTGGACATGCACATGTGTGCCTGCAGGCTGGACGTGCAACAGAAGGAGCTAGCTCCTGTTGGTGTAAGCTGCTTCGCCTTCATGATGGACCTCTGTAGCTGTACCTGTGGAGTTTGGCTACCAAAGGGAAAGACAGCAGCCAGCATGGGTCATGTGAGTTATTATGCAGGTTCTGAATGAGAGAGACTGAGATAATCATGAGAGAGAGGTTAATTTGCGTACTTTTGAATCTTTGAACAGGCATAAAACTGACTACCTAAACTAAAGAGCAGACGGATTGTTCAGCATCAACCCTGAAAAATATATTTGTATTTTCTGCAAAGTAGCAGTGACAAGAGCTGGGGCCATGAATGGGAGTATGTAATGTTCTCCGTGGGAGCTGACAAAGGGCTCAAGGCCTCTCTGTGTGCTCAGTGAAACACTCACACTACAGGGCGATTGTACATCCCAGACGGCCGTGTTTGTGTGTGCGTTTGTATGACGCGTAGGCAGGGCTTGCACACAGGCTTGTGTCACTGTGCACATGAAATGGCGCCCTTGGATCGTATCAGGCTCTAGGTGAGAGGGCCGATTCATTCCCCGCCTCTCACACCACGGTGTGTCCCTAGAAGGCCACCATAGGCCTGGGGACCACAGCCAGCAGCCCACACACGTCCTTCTCTGTCAGCTACATTTTCCCCAGATGGTGACTTCATTTTGGCTGTTAATCGAAACAGCGTTTAAACGCATCGTTAGCAGCTCTTGACTTCCTTGTCGGTGACTCCACTTCTAGATGCCTTCCAGTGGCATGTTGCTCTCATGCGAAATACCGAAGTGAACCATCAAACAGGCACATGGGCCCAATTACCACCACGTATCATTCTGTACATTTCAGCTCTGTTTCTGCTGCTGAAAACAGCCCATCACAGCAAGCCTGATAGATCCATCTAGTCATATGACAGCCATAAACATTGTGTCTGACCCTCTAGCCAGCAAAGGCTGGTGGATTTTGGATGGATTCCATGTCCTTTTCATTACGTTCAAATCTGATGTGGGATTTGCAGGTCGCCGCATCACCGTGGATACCTGTGTGTCTCTGGCTGTATTGGATGGACACTAATAAATGGGGCCAGCCTTTCTGTTCAGAACCGGTCTCCTTCACTGCATGGGCTGGTCACCGGCACAGGGTTCCGTGTCTCCCTGGGTCACCCCCTTTTCGGAAATCTGCTTTATTAAACTGGAAGCCCAGTGATTAAATCAGCTGCATCCTCCAATTTCCTGGGACTTAGTGTATCTGGAGGGAGAGGACGCAGGTGATAGCCTCTGGAGATGAAAGCGCATAGGCAGCGGCCAGGCAGACAGACTCTCAGAAAGAGCATGAGGATGCCAGGCGGTGTGGCTTTATAACCCCGTCTCCCGTGGAAGGCGGGCAATGGGGAAGTGTTTAGCATCCATGGCTATCCAAAAGCCTGGATAGCGGTTTGATAGATCCAGTGGTAATGCACAAGCAACAAAACAGGGACACATCCATACAAATACTTTCAAATATTTAAATGAAATGTTGAAACGTATTTTGTGTCTTCAAACTACCTTAGTGCCCAAATCATACATTATAAACCTTCCCACCTGCAGCACTTTTGTTATATATCATAAAACAAAGTCCTGTGATGTGCCAGCACCCCACCCAGCATGTGACCCTGCCGCATGCCGCCCTGGACAGGCTCCCCATGTCACTGTATGGGATGCATGCCAGAAAGAGTGAGGGATATTCAGAATGAATCTGTCCAGAATGTCGCCTGTTTTTGTATTCATGCATATAATAGAAAAGCCTTCAACGTAGGAGTCAGAACTGAAATAACAGGAGTCAGAGAAAGCGGGAAGGACAGACGGATCACAGGCTGATGGGAAGTAATCCGAAGCTGCCACTCCAACATGTTGACAGACCAAGAAGATCCACCTTCATGTTAATCAACATTCTGTGCTGTTCAAGTCAAACATTTCATCCCGTCTGTGTTACTTTGGCTCTAGACAATGTGGAAGACTAGTGATTTTGTTGTTTTAAATATGACCCCTTGACAACAAGTCACAGTCTACCTCACGGTCTTGGGCCTCCGCACCTGCCCCTACCACTTCCCCAGGAAGGAATAGCGAGGGCCTCCTCAAGAGGAGCTGCCTTCCAGGGACAGTCATCACTACAGTAATATGTGCGCCTGTTCAGCTCATCTGTATTACACCTACTGTTCAAAAGATCATAATAAAAGCAAACAGGTTGCCTTTTTAAACCAAAGTCTGTGTATTTTTGATGTCTGTGAATTTCTTTCAGATGCTATTGACTGTCAGAGGGCAACAGGATCTCACACAAGCTTCTCCGCCTTGCCCTGTGAAAAAAATTAAAATGATAGAGAAATAAGCAGTAATAAGAAAGCTCGCAGTCACATCAGTGATTTATCCATTTATACAAAAGGCCATAGGAGCATACGCATTTAAGCTAAATTAAATATACCGGTAATCAGTGTCGTGCACAAAAGGGGGGGTAGGTGCTGGAAAAGGGGGCGTGGCCAACCAGGGGGGTCCAGCTCAGAAGATTTTGTGTGATCGTCAGTTATTGACAAATAGCACACGGAACATCAAAGGGGGAACGTCATTGGTTCAGGTGAAAAGGGACGTGTGCTCAGGCCCCCCCCCCCCCCCCCCCCCCACACACCCCCCCAACAACCCAACCCCCCTCTTTACAAAATCTAAACACCCACTCCATACTTTCTGTTTTTCTCAAGAACAACAATATC
>JAAGVU020000019.1:10722193-10747704 GCA_011763525.2 Mormyrus iriodes
TATATAATTGGCTGTGATTATAATTATATTATAATTTGGCTGTGATAATTTAAAGGGGATTTTTACTTTCCCATCCTGGAACCCCCCCACTTTTAAAAAGCTTGATACACCCCTGCCTCACACTAGCCAATCCATACCGTGCCCAAGTACGTTTGACCCCTAAAGTCCAGTTCGTTTGACTAGCGTGGTCACTCTGTACTGGGCCTGGCCATGGTACACAGAACTGTGCCCTGGCCCGCTTGAAGAGGTGGCATGAGCACAGTTAGTCAGACTCAGGCACGGTACACCTCTAATGTGATCGCTAACCATGCCCGAACACAGACATGATGTCAGTTATGCAACTGACACATGTTTGCGCATATGTACACTATACATGGACCGGACCTGGAAGGAACGGACTGGTTACACTGTACAGATCGCATCAACTATTTTCACAAAACTGCTATCTTCTCATATGTGCAGCAAAAATAAATAAAAACCACTGCATTGCATACTAGATAAATCAATGTGTATCATTGCATCCAAAGCAATTCCAAACAAGCCAAAAAATAAGGACATTAATCATGAATTCTATTGTGCTGTGCAATATATTTTTGCCATTTCTCCTGACTGAATTAGTGCATATGAAGACCAGCTGCATAAATGATTACATATAAGAATGCATATGATTTTCCATTTTCTTGTTCACCTCTGTGGCTTGGGGTTTGAATCCCTTCACTGCTCTGCGGGTTTGGTTTCCATGTCTTCCTGGTGTCTCCTCTGGGTACAATGTTTCCTTCCACAGTCCAGAAACATGCAATCCAATTCAAAATTGCCCATATCATATGAGTGTGTTGGGCTGGCATCATGACCAGGGTATAACTATCCTTGTGCTCTGTGGCACATGGGATAGGCTCCAGGCCCCTGTGACCCTGCCCATGCAGGATAGATACATAGATGGATAGACTATATTTTTTCATCATTATAAGTGAGTTCTGGTGCTGCACGAAACATGCTCTTATTATGTAACCAAGCCACTTGTTCAGACCTGTTCTCGTCTGGGCTGACACATAGCCTCTTAGTATGACAACCTCATGACTGGTCAGAACTTGTTTCTTATTGCAAAACTGATCAATCGAATTTCATCAAACAGCTTCGGGTGGTACATCTGAACTGAGATTGCAAGGTGTAGGTCAATGTGCAGACCTAACAGTTTATTTTTTCCTTCAAGGTACTCTGTTGATTTTTGGGTTTGTGGCAGATAAATGTATGTGTGTGTATGTGTGGGAGGTGTGTGTTCATAAAGTTTGCTGGAACAGTGAAGCTCTCAGAAGCTAACCAAGGGGGGTTACTTAATTGTGAACTAACGAAGTAGGTCCCTTCAAAGGATAAGCTTCTTCAAGATCAATGGCTTTATTTTCACCACAACGGGTCTGCAGGTCTTCCGCAATTTGGGATGGATAATGAGGGCACATCTTCACCTGCCCTCTCATTTCCTGATACCTTGAAATCACCATCAACACCTCCACAGACTGGCTTCAAATCCCTGCTGCTATGCTCTGCTTCTGTGCGACTGTAAGATCTCACACATTTACTGTGACACTCATGATTTGAGCCTCTATCTCACAGCCTCACACAAACCAGACCCACATTCCTCAAAGAGTTACGTTGTAATTATAGCGTTGTTTTCTGATTTAACATATCTTTGGTTACATTTTTTTCCTTTTGGCATTCCCTTTCAATAAGCAGGATAATGGGTAAAAGCAAGTAAAACAATTGTACTTTCAGTAACGTGACTCTCATTTGTCTGCTTAAACAATGGCATTTCACAGGTTCTGCCATTTTCTGATCTTTTACTTCTGTATGTACACTGACTGTACCATGCCAGCTCTTTCCTTGACACACACTGGCCAAGCTTTGATCCCTGACTCATTTTACCTAAAAAAATCCACGTTGGTCGTTGTACATTAAGGGGAGGAGACAAGTTAAGGGAAGATTTTGAAGGTCTGCACCATCTGACACATATGTAGGGGAGTATGGGCACACAGAAAGATTTAAGCTGTTTTGAACGGAATGGCAATGGTGCTGGAATGTCCATGATCCAGAAGATAGCCAATCAGAAGCAGAGCAATGATTTACAATAGCTCACTGATGAAGAAGGTGAAAGAAATCAGACAGAAATTCTGCAGCTGGTCAACTGACAGCCTGGCGCAACACTGGTGCCGAAAAACCCCGAGGGGAATACAGACTCGTACAGCTTAACACATATGTGCTAAAGCAAAACAGACCTTACTTCTCTCAGCAAAAGCAATACATAACACTACAGCTGCAGGGGGATAGAGGTCTGCGACCCGACCTGAGCCCAATGGGGTTTTGGCTGGGTATAGGTCCGTTTTTTATGTTCAGCTTCAGGGTTGGGTATGGGTGGGGTTTGGGTTAGTTATTTTTTTTAAATGCACAAATCAGTTTTTGTGCTTGCTGGGTCTTTTGCTTATTTATGAGCTTCCAGAGCCTAGCCCAAGGGAAGTCGCCACCCTGATTCCAGAGCCCTGACCAGGGTAAGTTGCCACCGCCACCGTGATTCCAGAGCCCAGTCCAGAAGGGGCCACCACCCGCTCTGAGTTTCCAGAGCCCAGCTCAGAAAGGGCCGCTCTGGTTCCGCCTGAGCCTGGCCTGCAGGGTTCCGCTGCTGCTCCGCCTGAGCATCCTGAGCCCAGCACAAAGGGTCTCACTCCTGCTCTGCCCAAGTCTCCCAAGTCCTGCCCACAGGGGTCTACTCATCCTGACTTTGCCCCCCCACCAGGTGCTCCCTGAGGTTGTTGCCACCCCTTCCAGGTAATCCCTGAGGCCATTGCCGCCTCCCCAGGTGCTCCCTGAGGCTGTCGCTGCCCCTGCAGCACCGCCCAAGCCCGTTGAGGCCCCTGCCTCTGTCTGAGGCTCTGGTCACCACATTCCCTGGTTCCAAGATGGTCACCATTATCAGCAGGAGGCTAAAGGAGGGGCCAGCCAGTTCTCTGTCTCCCAAAAGGGGAGATCAGGACACACCATTTGGGCCAGCCATCCAGACCCAGGACCCTCGTTGCCCTCCAGCTCCTATCCTGCCATCCCCTTGTTTCCCTCCAGTTCCTATCCTGCAATCACCTCATTGCACTCCAGTTCCCAACCAGCAATCCCCTCATCATCCTCCAGTTCCGAGACTCGTTGTACCCAGTCCATTTCTACCCCTCTTCAGTCCTTTCCTCCTCTGTTTTCCCAGTCTGCTGTCCCATCCAGCTCCTTATGTGCTTTTCCCTTTTGGTTCCCGGACATTGTGGTCTCCACCTCATGTCCCTGTTCCTGTCCTTCAGGTTCTATATTATGTGCCCAATTTGTTTGTCCGTGCTCCCCTAATTCTGCCCCTTTCTGTGTTCCCCATCTGGTGCCCCTTCCTCAGCTCCTTTTGTTCACCTTGTCTGTCCTTGCTCCCGTGTTCCACCTCCTGGCTTTGTCTGTTCTGTTCCCTGGTTCCCGTTAGTGTTTTTTTTCTCTCCTCCTGTTCTGGTAGTTTCTGTTCCTCCCATCTTTCTGGCCGTGGCAGCTCCCTCGCACACCCAGTGTTCATGCATTGGGTGGGGGATACTGTCAGGGTCAGTGCCCATCTGATTCTATTCTTTGTGTCTCTTCCCTGTTTGGCCAGCAGGTGTCGCTGGCCATCTTGTCTTGTCATTTGTTGTCTGTTTCCCTGCTCACTGAACCCCCACTTGGTTCACTGGGTTGAGTATGCAGCTCTGACTATAATTCCCTCAAGTCATAGGTTTGAGGCTGACAAATAACCAGCCTCACCCCATTATTTGTATATGTTAGTTTTCTGTTCCTAAATGTTTTTCTGTCTTAATTCCTGCCCTTGGTTCACCCTTCTTCTGTTCTGGTTTTGTACCTTTTGATTTTGTAATTAGCTTTGCTTTGCATTCCCAGTGTCAGAGTAATGCCTATTAAGCCTCCTAGTTCTGTGTTCATCTTGTTTAAGTAGTTCCACCTGTTTCCCATTCTAATGTCTCCCCCTGATTGGTTAATTGATTATTGAATTACACCTGTCCCCTGTTTTCCCTGATTCCCTATGAGTAATTAAGTGCCTGTGTCCGCTCTGTTCTCGAGTCACTGTTCATGTTTGCGTGTGCTGTAAACTCTGCATGGTCTTCTAGTCCTGCTCCCTGTTTATCCCAGTTCCTTAGTTGTGTTACTTAGTGGTTTCTTTATTTTATTCGTATTTCTCCAAGTTTATTTTTGACCCTCATGGTCTCTTTATTTTGTATTCTATCCCTTTTTGTCCTGTTTTTCTTTAATAAAACGTTTTTGTCTGGGAGCCGCAAGTGGATCATCGTCTTTTCCCGCCTGCGCCATGCCACACCATAACAATGCTGATGGGAGCAACAACATGGAGAGACACACCAGTTCCGATGACACGCATCTGCAAATGGCAGAGTGTAGTTATCTGCGAATGCAGTTCTTCAGAAGATGTTGTACTACACCACAAGATGACTTACATTGTCCAAAAATGGTTCTATGAATATAATAAGGAATTCGGCATAGAGGACTTGCCTTCCAAATGACCAGATCTTAGTCTAACTCAAAACTGGTGGGATAAGATCTAACAAGCTACTTAGTTAGTAATGTACTACTAGCTAACTCAACACAACTCTGGGAATCATCAGACTTGGCCTGGTTCAGCATCTCTGTGGGACACTGCTGAACCTGCATAGAGTTCATGCCCCAGTGATGCTGCTGGGAGGATAAAAGGGAGTTCAGTATATTATTAGGAAAGGATTCCTCAGTGTTTGTGTATGACAGGCTGTGAGGGTCATCGTAAAAATGAAGAATCTGGTTTGAAATGGCAGATTTCAAGAATACCTTATCACCATTTTCAATTTGTGGGTCATGGATGACAAATCAGCTCATTGCTACAGGCTAGCCAGCCCCAGCAGGCCTTAGAAACAAGAGCTGTCCAGTCTTTCAGACATGGTGGGACTTGCCTATCTGGCCTAGTCTGACACATCCACCCTTAGCATTACAGAATCATGATTATTTAGCTGTTTCTTTAACATGACTGCAGGATTTTTTGGTGTAGATCAATATATAGATCTCAGTTTTAGGCCTGCCAGTTTCACCCTGCAGAGCCAGACCTGCAGTACCATACATATCCTTGTAGTGACAAGTTCTGTGGTCCACTTTGAGCTGTAATCGGAGGACACACTGAGCCATGAGAGAATGCCCTTTCTTTAAGAAAGACTTACTCTAATCCTTAAATAATTACCTGCTAATGAGCCTCTAGTGATGGTTCTCATTAAGTTATGAGAGGAGGTCCACCCTAAACCCTTAATGAAATTACAGAGCTTAATTTTCTCCTGGAACAGATATCCTACATTGGATGGATACATTTGACAGGGTATTTTAAAGTATGTCGCAGTTATGTATGTGTATACACATACTGTATTTTACACTTCAGTGCATGCAATCAAATTACTTTACAAAACATAATGAAACCTAAATAATGAAACTTAATTAAAAAGATGCTTGATAACGAACAATTTAAAAAGTTCAGAAAAAAGTAGATCAACAACTTGATATAGAGTCTATATTATAGACAAATTAAGAGTCACGCTCAAAGTAGATCAGCAGTTCGATAAAGACTAAAAGAGTCACAGTCAGTATGAAATAAATAGCTTGGTAATGACTAATTAAAAGAGACAGTGGTAAGGTGATCAGGATGACAGTCACAAGGCTGTCATCAAAATAAAGTTGAAGTCTCACACATGGTGATCGGCAGCACGATAAAGAATAAATCAAGAGTCACAGTCATAAGATCAGCAGTATTATAAAGTGTAATCAAGAGCCACAGTCACAAGATGATCAGCAGTATGATAAAGTGTAATCAAGAGTCACAGTCACAAGGTGATTAGCAGTATTATAAAGTGTAATCAAGAGCCACAGTCACAAGATGATCAGCAGTATGATAAAGTCTAATCAAGAGTCACAGTCACAAGATGATGATCATCATATTGGCTAACAAACATACTAGTGTTATCCCACCTGTGCTGAGTCTTCATTGCCAGCATTACAATAATATCCTCATAAAGAGATGAAATAGCTGCACCTTTTGTGCATTTCTTCTTCTTCTTTCAGCATTTTTTTAAACTGGGCACCTGATGACCTTTAGACCTTTGCTTATCCATTTGTGTTAATTTGGCACTCAATCATCAATACTGTAATGCCACAGGCTGGGGTGGGGGCTAATGTACTCGCAAACCAACATGCATTGCACGGCACTGTAAATAGTGTAAAAATCAGAAAAATAATGTCTGTAATGTGTAATTATGTCAGTGAATGTAAGTCTCAAGGTGAGTAAGACGAGTCGGCAGAGGCGGGACAGCAAAATCCTGGAGGCATTTGTGGTAGACTTCTGCATATATGCACAGAAGGGTTACTCCCACTTCCCCAGCAAAGTCTTGGAGGAGCTGGCTCTCCATGCCTTTCTCAAGGTACTGCCACTGGAGCAGCTGCGCCAACATGTACAGCTGTGGATGCCAGCTACGCTCACCAAAGTCTTGGCAGAGGCAGAAAGACTAGAGGCAATCCTGTCCCTGCCTGCAACATCACGCCAGCCACCAGCCACACAGTTTTGAACCTTTGCCTGTGAGGCTGGGGGTTCCAGCAGTGTTGAAAGATTGCGAGTGTGAGTGACCCGCAACCGAGCCACAGTGGAGGCATCCCTTACCATCTGACACCTCTTGCTACCATTGTGGAGAGGTCGGGCACTTTGCCTTGCTCGAGCCCTTTGGCGCAACTCTGCACAGCTCTCAGAAAACTCTGAGCATGTGGCGCCTTAAGGGAGTCTTTGCTTGCATCGCCCACCAAATACCCTCACCCCTTCATTATCAAGTTGTCCAGCTGGGTCATGACTGTGGACTGTATCTGGACTGCATTGGGGAGGGAACCCACTGCCAAGCCCTGATAGATACGGGGTCCACCATCACCTTTATCCACCTGGGTATCCTAGATATGGGAGTTCAGCTTTCCTTCGTCCTTGGTGTGTGCACCCCAATGAAAGTGAGGTAGCAGCTCAAAATCAAGCTGGCGGAGAGAACCATGGAGCAGGAAGTCTGGCTGGCTGACATCCGAGGTGCCTTCATCATTGGGCTAGACTTGCTGTGCCACCTGGGAGCAAACATCAATGTGCCTCCTGCCACACTCTACCTTGGTGCGGGTGCGGTGCCCTTCCGGCAGGATGGTGGCCAGTAGCGGAATCAGTGGACACAACAGTGAACTGTAGCTAATGGAGCCCACGAGCACACAACTGTGCCAGCCAACCCCAACACACAGCCAAGTACAGTGCGAGGGCATCATTAAGACCCTCCCCAGGAATGGAGCAGGCAGTCAATGACCTGTGGCAGTGGAGCAGCATGGGCTTGACAGTTGAGCAGCAACACTGATTGAACTGTCAAGCAATGGAGCATGATTTACGGTATCCCTAGAACATCATGCACGGTATATCCAGCAGAAAAGAAGAAAAATGTGAATTCCATCGAATGTCACTCACTTTCTTAGGCTACTGGATTCAAGCCGGCTTAGTGGCAATGGATGAAGAGAAGGCCAAAGCAGTGCACGAATGGCCTCTCCCCAAAATGATTAAAGAATTGCAGTGCTTTCTGGGATTTGCCAATTTCTATTGTAGGTTTATTTGTGGCTTTAGTATAGCAGCAGCTACTTGACATCTCCTATAACTACATGGGGAGAACATGCAAACTCCACACACATGGAACCCAGACAGAGACATGAACCCTGGTCCCAGAGGTGTGAGGCAACAGTACTAACCACTGCACCGCCGTGCCACCTCAGATTTGAAATTTCACTTCATAGAAAAGTTTGACTATCATTTTGTAAAAAAATATTTTGGAATAAAATGTGTGCTAATGACATCGGGTATGATGGGCTTGCATTTGCATTGCCTATTTGCGAAGTTTCACAAGCAAGAAGTCGTCTTATTTGGTCATTTATATGAATTC
The DNA here is from genome assembly GCA_011763525.2 of Mormyrus iriodes. Taxonomy (NCBI): domain Eukaryota; kingdom Metazoa; phylum Chordata; class Actinopteri; order Osteoglossiformes; family Mormyridae; genus Mormyrus; species Mormyrus iriodes. Next base: position 10,730,212 of record JAAGVU020000019.1, read on the forward strand.
CTATCAAATGTTTGGCTATAAAGAAAAAGAATGAATGAAATACATTATACATGCAATCAAAGCTGTCGTTTCAACTATGCTATGGTATGGCAGTATACGAAAAATTCATTCTGTATGGGAAGTTAAAACTGGTATACCAGATGACTCAGCATGGCGCCCAGCAGTATACCAAAGATTGCAAAACATGTGTTTGCAAGGGAATATCATACAACTGTCAATACAAAAATATATTATGATCAGTAAACACTCTAACCAGTGGAAGGTTATATCACTGGAGCATAGAGTGATCCAAAAAAATTAAGTTCATGAGACATGACCTCCATAAATCTACTTTTTATGTCTGGCCACTGTTAACTGTGCCAAATTGTAAGGCTATTGGTGAACATTTAGAGGCCGCTGAAAGATAACTGAATACATTAAATGAAAATACAGAATTAAAATTAATTTACCACCAAACTTTGAACTGTGAACAAATGCAAAAGACAAAAGAAGTTAAAATACGTGCTTTCTTATTTAAATCTGATATTGGCCTATTGGCCTAATGATTTATGATCCATTATTCAGCGATAACTGGTAACCAATGTCATTATACCACAGTAAGAGCAAAATGTTTATGTGCAAATGCTGAACATGAACGGCAGTCCTACATTGAGTCAGTGTTCATCAGTGTGGCTTTGGAGCATGTAGGATAGGTCTTTCTGAGCAACAAGGCAAAGGAAGAACTGCTTCTGCTCCTCATTCTCTGTGAGACTTGAATTTTACTGCTGCATTGAAGCGCTAAGAAGCCACATCTGTTACTCGTATGTCTTACCTTTCATTCCTGCCCTTGTGTGATTCACACCAGCTGCCTCTTGCTCCTTCGTTATTCTTTGTATAAAGGTGCTTCTCAGTGCCAGCATTAATGTCAGTCCTGTCTGTGGTCTGTCCATTTAGCTGTGTTCTGTACGACCAATGATCCTGGTCCTTTGTTTGGTCTTTTGGTTGAAATAAATCCTGTTTGTTTGCTCCATCTTCATTTAATATGTGTAGGTCTACCATTGCAGCCCTAGCAGACAAGTGCCTGTTCTGTCTTATAAAATCACATTAAACATATTTTACACTGCCACATTTGTATATTGAATTTTTGCTTGGCTATGAAGTGTTGTAGGCCTGCAGTAATTGTGATGCTTCAAGGAACAGAGCTGTTGCACCGGGTTTAGAAATACATGACTGACTTAGTCTTACATTTACAGATATGATGAGTACTTAAGGTTTAATATTCAGCTGCAGCTAAGTGACAATTCTATCAAATACTTTTTGGCTGATACAGTTTGTGTTGCAAAGCTTTCAAACATTTTACAGCAAGTTTAAGTAGTGTCACCACAATACCAAAATTTCAATTTCAATTTTGATACTATACCAGCTAGTTACAGAATGTGAGCAAGCGTAATATGAATTGCTTTTTTCTGTTGTGGTAGGCAATTTCAAATGCAATGTTTCAGAGCTCAAAAAATATCACCAAACACACAAGCTGCTTTATGTGCAACTTGGCTATCTGTTATGCTAGCTACCAGCACGGCACTTAGCAGGTAGCACTTCGGCTAGCTTAGCTAGAGTGATGTTAGGTCTCGTTCAGAAGCGGTGCTAGCATGGGGGATTAAATCTGTTATGATGCTATGTCCACACTGCTATGTTTTCATTTAAAAATGCAGATAAAGTCTTCATTTTTGCCTTTTGTCCACACTGCCCTAGAGTTTTCAGCCCCCAAAAATGGAGACTTTTGCAAATGCTCCCACAGCCATATACTCCTGATAAATCCATTTCAGAGTTGTAGTTTGGATGAGTGAAAGCGGCCCCTACTCTTCATGTGGCCTGTGCTTGATTTAATCCCACTAGTTACACCCTCACGTTGTCTGATTGGTCACCTGGTCACCATACATGGAAGCAAACCGCATTCTAGAGACATCACTATTACTCGATAAACTTGATTACTTGATTATTTAAAAGCACTGATTAAAATTTTTCTTCTTGATTACTCAGCAGCATGGCAGAAGGAAGACAGCAGGGTCCAAATAAAGAGCAAAAGCATCATTTATGTGGAAGCAATTCACATTTAAAGCAAAGGAAAATACAATCATCTGTTAGTATTGCAACGCAGAACTTATGTAACCGTGGTTCTATGACTGCGTGGAAGACCACTAGGGCGGTGCTGAAAGCACTACAGGAATGCAACCGCACTTCATGGAGAACTGAATTAGAGAGTTGTCACCTCATGACCTATGACGTGTCCCAGCATATATAAGTCCAGCATAAACATCATTTAGGTATCACGGTCATTCTCGCGCATTCTGAGTGACCAAAGACTCTGCGTAAGAAACCACGTTCAGCCTGTAGAATCAGGCAAAAGGACAAGACAATGTCCACACAGCCGCAGCACAGATCTCAGAAGAGAGCTGCCCAAGATGTCGCCAGAGCACATGTCGGGTGACAACGAACACAGGTCCACTGCTGCTGTTCCGTATGTCCTCCACAGCAGTTCCACTATGTCCAGGTGCAGTCTCCAGTCCCCCTGAGACACTGTCCCACGTGACGTCCGCCACACTGTTGAGACGACCAGGCAAATATGCTGCCCGAATGGAGAAGAGATTTTCCTGAGCCCATTCCAGCAGGTTGTAAGCCACCCGATGCACAGTAGCTGACCTTATGCCTCCCTGGTGGTTGATATAAAAGACTGTTGCCATGTTGTCGGTATGGACCAACACATGGTCTGCCCCTCAGCATGGCCTGAAAGTGGTGCAAGGTCAGAACTGCCAACAGCTACAAGGTGTTGACATGAGCAGTGCATAGTGCAGCAGGCCATGCCATGTGCCGTTCACGCCCCACCGATGCCATACTACCCCCAGTCGAAGAGAGAAGCATCTGTCCACACAACTTCGCACTGTCCAGGTGGGGGTCTTAGTGGAACCCCACGGGTGAGAAATTGTGCCCGAGACCACCATGTCTGGATGTGCACACATCGGTGTGTGATCCTTACTTGTGTGTCTGTTGTTCACCGGACACAGCCGGAGCTGAAGAGGCCACTTCTGCAATGGCCTTAGCCACAGGAGGCCCAATGGGATGACTGCTGTTGCTGCAGTAAGTTTCCCTAGCAACTAAAGAAGAGAAACATACCGCTGTGTGCTTCCGATACGAAAACGCCCAAGCCCCACATGAATGGACCGTATCCTGTCTGGAATGGGGGAGGCCAGCATCGTACAAGAGTTCAGGGCCAGGCCTGTGAACAAATTTGTATTTGGCTCGGTTCACCCTGAAGTCCAGAGCAGTTATGTGCCTTAGTACTAAGCGGGTATGGGCGATGGCTTGCTCGAGAGATGCCACGCAAACAATCCAGTCGCCCAAGTATGGAAGAATCCATATGCCCTCTCTCTGGAGTGGCTCCAGTACAACCTGCACACATTTTGAAAAAAACCCTTGGCGCCAACAAAAGGCCAAAGGGAAGAACAAGGAACTGGCAAATCTTTCCCATGAACGAAAAACGAAGGAACCTTCTGTGTGCTGGAAATATTGGAACATGAAAGTAGGCGTCTTCTAAATCTATGGTCACAAACCAATCCCAAATTGTGACCGCCTGCAGCACCTCCACTGTGCATACCATCTGATAGGGCCGGACTTTGAGAAACTGATTCAAATGTCCAAGATCAGCCTGAACCGCCATCTTTATTGGGAACCCGAAAGTAAACTGAAAAAAATCCCCGCTTTGGCGGCTGGCCACAGAATTGCAGGCAGTAACCTGCTAATTTGCAAGCGTTGCCAGTAGCCACTGGTTAGATGTTGTCAGCCTCCAGTGAGCTAACTAGCTGTCTGTAAAAGAACCCACCGCCGGCCCTGAACAGTCAGTGAGCCTTACCGAGTTTGTCTGAAAAGGTGACGGAGGCAACGACCGTGACCAGCCTGTCTGGTGCAAGGAAAAGACACATGCGAGAGAGCACTGCCATGCCTGGCTGTGGTAAGTGAAGGTTAAGGGCCCCGATGCTGAGGTGGATGGGCAGGCCTGTGAGCAGTCCTAAAGGCAGTGTGTCTAAGACGGGAAGCAGGAAGACTGGGGATGTCTTAAATTGTTCTTGCATGCTTTAGGCAGAGGAGATTAGGTTAACTACACTTGTTGTCGGGCCTGCACCAAGGTGCCCAAGATAGTGCCACAATGGTTGGTTGATGACGCCCATAGCATGCAATGCCAGCTCTAGGACTTCCGCCGATAATGGTTTCGATGACGGCGTGGTGAGACAAGAGTGCAACATTAGAAGCATATGTGCTAGAGAGTTGTAGTCTCAGCCAAGGAAAATTGTGGAGCCATAAGCGCGGGAAAGAAGATCATCCATTGAGCTTGACCCCCCAGACTGAGCAGAGAGAACATCACTGCCTGAATCCTGAGCTACAGTCTCTGATAGAGTTGTACTTGACACTGGTACTGGAGACGGGTCACAGTTAAAGAAGCTGTCAGAAGCAGCCACTGACAACACTTCCATCTCCTGAGCAAACTGCCTCGGCTGCAAAAGTTTGGGCGATAGCGAAGTGCATGATAACAGTTGGTCCTCCGTACTGATCTGTGCCTCCACTGCGTGATTAGCCTTAATTAAAAGGGGCAGAAGATGCTCCACAGTAGAAGACAGCTATTCCATTTTACACCTTAATTCAGAAGGCCTCGATTTCTTATGATTTTTCACCTGCACTGATGGCAGCTTGCACTTACACTGTGGCGCAGGAATGTCTGTAGAGCACAAAAAAAAATCCAACGAGCGTTCCATACCAGCCAGTCGCACCAGCAGCACGGCCAGCAGCATAATAGCACATGGGTCAGACAGAGCCCCCCAGAGATACTCCACACCGAGGTAATCCGAGCAGCAGGTATGACCATTCGCAACCTCCATTAGATTAGGGCATGTATAGCACCTACGTGCTTATTTTGTAAGCGAGAAAGTGCTCTGTGACATAAAAGGAGAGAAAAATTCCACACATTAAATGCTAAGCTCCGGGTACCAGAGCAGTAAGCAAGTCGTGCTAATTCCTCCGCACTTGTTTAGCGAACCAGCTACCAGAATCGCTAAGAATAAGGCTAGTCAATATATGTGGTAACAAACTCGCAGGCAACCAGACAGCTTTCAACCAACAGGTGTAAAATTCGCAAATATAATCCCGAAGAAGCGAGAATGAAGAAGAGACTGAAATGACATGTATGCTGGACTTATATATTCTGGGAGATGTCATAGGTCATGAGGTGACAACTCTGTAATTCAGTTCTCAGTGTAGTGCAGATGCAAGTGTAATTCCACTAGTGCTTTCAGCACCGCCCTGGCAGCCTGCAGTGAAGGAAATATCACCTCAGCATGACTGCAATGCAAATACATCTTAAAACATAAGACATTCAGGTTTGACGGACTCATGCAACAACACAAGGTTAGCCACAGATATCTTATTTAGCCTCTCAGAGTGACATAACCTGTCAATGTCATTACTTTCACTTAAATCAATTTGCTTAATTTACTTTATATGATTCCTGTATGTCAATATAATTGCTACTGAAATTAATGTTGAAGATTGAAAATTAGCTATACAGCCAAATATACCTTATCTACCAAGAGAGTCAGATAAGTTGGTGTTGTTGCTATATGTTGTGCCAGAAGACACAAAGCAGTGCTGACAAATCACTTGCTTTTTCTCAATATAGTCTCTATAGAATAAAAAATATTTCCTTACAGTGGTAGGCGAATGTCTTTTCATTACCAGTTCTTGTTTGTTTTTTCTCCTTTTCACTCATTTTAATTTCTTATTAACGTGCCACACAGTCTATGAGTGAGTCCAACAGCAAGGAGGAGAATTATTACGACTGTCTCGAAGGCACATGTGAAAGCAGCGGTGGTAAACTTCAGACTGAGTTTATTAATAAGAAAAAGAAAAGAAGAATAGATACTTTATTGGTCCCAGGGCCACCATCAAAAATTTCTAGGCCCCATCTAGGTAAAATTCTGTCAAGTAAAAGACTTTCACCAAAATATTTGTTAGCCTGCCACCACGGCAAGGTAGACTCTTTCAGCAGGGCCTTAACTAACCTAATCTATCTTAAGATAACCTAAACAAATGAAATGCCATGTAGCAACAATCTCCACCACTTGTTTACTAAAGAAAAATATGATGAACCAACATCTACAGCATAACAAGAATACATGCTTAACAGTGTAAATAGCCATTATTTATTTCTGCCCGTCTAATCTCAACCTAAGATTTATGATGACTCTTGTGGGTCTGTTTATTAAATATTCATTTCAAAAGCATCACAACTAATATATTGTGACTAAACTCAGGGATACTACACTTGTCACATCAGCGGGGCTGCCGGTGAGGCATCACGCAGATAGAACGGACACAGCCTAAGACAGGAGCGGTTTCACTAAGGTAACCCCTGTGTGGGTACTTCATTACCACAAGGAGCAGGGCATACAGACACCTGACAACCTTCAATGACCGGACAAGGAAACATAGGACTAGGGAAACTCTTATACATCAGCACACATAGGAATGAACGAGGGGCACCTGTGGCTGATTAACAAGAGGCAGGAACACGAGGTAACAACAATGAACAACAGGCGTGGCTAATTAGCAGCCCCGCCTGTGGGAAACACTAGAAACAGACTGGTAGGACAGGGCTGGACGTGACAACACTATATTGCCAAAAGTATTGGGGCACCTGCCTTTACAAACACATGAACTTCAATGATATCCCATTCTTAATACATAGGCTTTAATATGGAGTTGACCCACCCATTGCAGTTATAACAGCTTCAGCTCTACTGGGAAGACTTTCCACAAGGTTCAGGAGTGTGTTTATGGGAATTTTTGACCATCCTTCCAGGAGAGCATTTGTGAGGTCAGGCACTGATGTTGTGCGAGAAGGCCTGGCTCGCAGTCTCTGCCCTAATTCATCCCAAAGGTGTTCTGTCAGGTTGAGGTCAGGGCTCTGTGCAGGCCAATCAAGTTCCACCACACTAAACTTGCTTATCCATGTCTTTATAGACCATGCTTTGTGCACTGGTGTGCAGTCATGTTGGAACAGGAAGGGGCTATCCCCAAACTGTTCCCACAAAGTTGGGAGCATGAAATTGTCCAAAAATGGCTTCGTATGCTGAGGCATTAAGAGTCCCTTTCACTGGGACTAAGGGGCCAAGCCCAACCCCTGAAAAACAACACCACACTATAATCCGCCCTCTACCAAACTTTACACTTGGCACAATGCAGTCAGGCAAGCATCGTTCTCCTGTAAACCACCAAACCCAGACTCATCCATCGGATTGCCATCATCACTCTAGAGAACACATCTCCACTGCCCTAGAGTCCAGTGGTGGTGTACTTTACACCACTGCATCCGACACTTTGCATTTCACTTGGTGATGTAAGGCTTGGATGCAGCTGCTCGGCCATGGAAATCCATTCCATGAATTTATCTACACACTGTTCTTGAGCTAATCTGAAGGCCACACAAATTTAGGTGGTCTGTAGCTATTGCCTATGCAGAAAGTTGTCGACTCCTGCACACCGTGCGCCTCAGCATGCGCTGTCCACGCTCTGTGATTTTACGTGGCCTACCACTTCGTGGCTGAGTTGCTGTTGTAGAGTTAATGGCCACCTACCAGCCAACCAGAAAATAGCATTTGTTGTTTCCGGGTAAATTCAAAATAAATTTCATGTAATCCCGCTGCAAACACATTATTAACCATGTACCAACCAGTCAGAAAATAGCATTCGTTATTTCCGTTTAAATTCCAAAATAAGTTACATGTGATCCCGCTGCAAGAACGTTACTACATGGATGCGCCCACACACGGAGTGCAGACAAGGTGGAAGTGGCAGAGCAAGATCTGATTAATGCTGTAGGCAGTGAGACACACGCTCCACCCCTAACAGATCTCACTCCAAACTTTTTATGAAACTTGAGAGCCCTGAAATACTAACTACTATGAGAAATCTAACAATATACAAGGCAACATTCAATATGGGGTAGTAAAGTGATATGTGGCAGAGCGAAGAACCACTACGACGTGGAGCAGTGGGTAGAATAAAGAGAATGCTGCAGCAATATTACAAAATTAGCAACTCGATCGCTGTGGAGGCGGCGAACGGACATTTCATGTCACAATCTCATACAAACAAATGAGATTGGAAACGAAGGAGTCGACAAGATGGTTTTCTCGCACTGCCCCCTGGTGGACATGACCTTTAATCCTCCAGATTGACATAAACTACAGGCGTACAATACTCTCGTTGCGTGAAATGTATTGCCGGCCTAAATGTCCTGGCTGCCAGGGCGGGGCCCCACCACTCCAACATAACATCGATGAATGTTCAGGCTCCAGGCAAGTGATATTTTTTTATCCAGCCCAGTACAGCAGTATCACCTGCAGCAGCCCTGATTTGTGAAGTGGGTCACCACTTTGCATTTGTATGTTCATCCTGAAATGACTGGCTAGTTCCTGCCTCACAATAGTTACCTTCGTTTATATATTACGGGGAAGTTTTCTTTACAGCTCCCCTACCTTGCTCTCTGTAAAGGAGAACAAACTTGGCAGCAAAGGGCAGCCACCAAGGAACTAGGGGTTAAGGGCATTATCCAAGGACCTGCAAGTGTGCCATGGCTAGGCTTGAACCGGCAACCTTCCAATCATAGGTATGGAGGCTTAACCCACTGAGCCACACTATAAACATATACTAGCTAATGTTGAAACAGAGCCACCATTAACATTGCAAAGCTTGCTAAGCGTTGATCTCTATGGCTGAGAAAAATGTTGTAACGCAACTTGGCGCTGTCTCGACTCTCATACAAGTCGAGACATGTACATGTACAAGTACATGGTGGTGCAGTGGGTCGCGCTCCCACTGCTTTGTATTTGTGGGTTTGCATGTTCACACTGTGTAAGCCCCCTGAAATGGCTGGCTGGTTCCTTCGTCGTGCCTATTTCCTTGTTTTATAATATAATTAATATAAATAAACTGTACATATCCTAAGTGACCATAGCTGAGGGTCAGTTAACTGGCTGTCTGTTATAGCCTCCTTTGCTTTCCAGGCTTCCAGCATGCCTGAAAAGTATGGGGTTAAGGGCCTCGTTCAAGGGCACAACACTGATGCGATTATTCCACTGACCAAATCCACAAACTTCCAGACATGGGCACAGATCCATAACTTGCTGATCTGCACGCCATGCTAATGTAACGTAGCGTAACCTCAGCACACAAACTCATATGCGGCAACCCAGAAATCACACTGGATGCGATCACGCCGCATGCCAGTCGAGCTCCTGGGTGTCATGACCAATGCTGCGCAGACAGAAGTTACACATGGGGGCAGGAGCCCAGGAAGAGACGCGCACGCGCACACACACACACAGACAGACGCCCTCATTCTCATCTCCACCTACGTACACACCAGTGGAACATGCAGCTGCTTGTATATAACTGCCAACAACTGAAGGCAACACATTCTCATACATATTGTATGAGGGTATACAAACTGCAATGCAATGCCACAGCTGAGTTTAACAAAACAGCAATTAGTACAGCAAATTCCCGAAGCTAATAAGGAAGATTAAGTCACTCAGAAGGCATTTAAGTTAACATTTCTAGCGAGGCTAATAAAAGCGTGACTAGTGAGGTTTGCAGTACTCAAAAGGGCTGCTTAAGGCCGCTTTCTGTGCGCTTCCGCTCATGGCTGTAATTAGTCGACTCCGCAAACAGGGGGCAGCGTTTCCTACCGATTCTGGCTAGATTTGGATCTTCTGCCGTATTAAAATCTATAAACATCCTGGTATATCATGACAGATCATGCCACCTGTCTAGTTTACGATCCATTACACCAGCGATTCTGCATTGCATTGCTGGGATCTGATTGATTTTCCATTTTAATACCCCCTGGAAGCTTTTCATGCTTTTAATCAATTGTTGATTTATCAAATGTAACATTTAGGAATGCTGTTAGTTCTACGTGTTATTTAAGGTTTTGTGTTTTATGTTGTGTTTAATCATTTAGAAGGCATGCCATTAATCGGAACAGTCATAAAGCACGCAAACTTTTTCAGGTCACAAATAAGCGGAAATTAATGTAAATCTTCCATCTTTCTTTTTACCGATGGTTAGATTATAAAGGAAAGTATTCGAGCCAGCCAGGAGAACCTGGAATCTTCTTATCCGTACACTTCCACGAATACGCTAACATGGCAGTTGGTGCTGTGTGAAATATGAGCTCGAAATTCGACTCGACCGCTGATAGTCATGAGCGGGAACGGTAAGGATGCAGCTAAAATTAACCAACACCACCAGATTATACGTGTGTGTATATATATATACACACACACACACACCCCTTATGTACAAATAAAAACTATTAATACATGTGATTTGATTACGGTTTTCAAAAGAATTACAGTTACTTTCGGTTCCTTTCAAAATATGGGTTTATTTCTTCACAGAACAGCAAGTAATAAATATAAAGGCAAGTAAATTAAAAAATAAATACAAATATCAATATAAATACAAAGAATGCAGAAGTACTGCATTGATTGTATATATTAAGATAAAATTAATAAAACAGGCCAACAACAAGAAGAACCCAGAATTGCTTAGCAAGAAACATAACATTTTAACCAAATAAATTAAAACTACAAACACACTGACAAAGTAAACATTATGAGTGTGTGTATGCGCGTGTGAGTGCCATTGTTTTTAATGTTTTGCTTCTTTCTCGCCAGAGCCATGAGCTGCCAGGTTCTCCCTCCACGCAGCAGCAGCAGCACTGTGGCTGTCCCCTCACACTACCAGTTTCCAAAATAGTGCTGATATGGTGGGGGTTTTCTTTCTATGTTACACATTCTGCACAGGATGACCGCTCTTTCACACATATTTGCGAGTATGTATGCTAGCCTGCTCCCTCTGCAGCTTCCTCTTGTGGTATCTTTGCATGGTGTATGGTGCTGATGATGCCTGAGATGGTCCAGCTGTTGCAGCGCTCCCACTTACAGGGGGAACAAAGGACAACAGCAAGATTGGGGTACTGGGCTGATTGACTGGGAGGGGTGAGGGACGAAGGGGTGCTAGACCTGGGCCCATAAGTCCTTGGGCAGCTGCATATAGATTTTGTTGTGGAAAAAACAAGTGACATGGTGAGAGGGCATCTTTTTGGCTTAGCAGTTCCAGCAGTGTTCGGAGGAAGAACAAAGATATGAGGGTTGTCTGTGGAGGCGGGGGTGAGACTGTCCTTCTGAGGTGCTGAGCGCTGCTCCACGGGACCGGACACTGGTGCCCCTGGAGGATGTATGCCCTGGTGCAAAATATTACACTCCTGTACCCGAGTATGTCTGAAGTACCCACACATGAAAGGATTTAAGGCAGTTCACCCCAATAGTTCAGTATTATTTGCAGCTACTTGTGATACAAAAAGCTATATTAATAAAGCTCGATTGATATACCTCTGTGTAAGTGTGGTGCTGTTGACTTCTGGCAGTTGGATGGTGGTCTCCTGCATTACATATGCATTGCTTAAAATGCACTCCCTGATGTGCTTGTATGTACAGATGATGAGGGTCCACCTGGACAGTCTGACGGCATCCACACGCTTTGGGTTTGGAAAGTCCAGACACGGCTTCCCAAACAGCACCACTACAATCCTATGACAGTCTGGCCACTGTGCAGGACTGTGTGCTCCAACAAAGCAGCTAACAAACAGCAGAAACCATATAAAAAAACTAAAGTATTAGAGCAATGGGAAATAATCAGCAGAACCGCTCATATCACTGTACCTTTTTGTTGACTCCACCCCAGATGCCACAATTTTCTTTGTTGCCCTAAAATATCCTTTGTTGACGCTGACCTCATGACGTGGAGCGTACGCTGTGCATTCCTGGTCACAGGCAGCAAAGGCCCGCCAGAGGGAAACAATCTGGCTTGACGCTCCCCATGTCAAGCTGAACAAGTAGTCAGCTAACTCCTGAACAGCTGCAGAGCCCTCAATACTGTCTGATCCAGCAGAGCTCAAGACGAACAATCACTGTAAGTTAGTCAAAGTTACTTTCCAAGAAACAAATTAGCATGTAAATTAGTATGAAATCAGCTTAGACTGATAAGAGAAAAATCTTACATCCAGGTCAGGCGATGGCATAGGAGCTGAATTCTGGTCATCAGGCATCAGTCTTCTAAAATGGGGCTAAGAGTAAAGACAGACAAATATTAAAGGAAATGTACAATAAAATATTTCAAGGGGATGAGATACTTCAGAGTTACATTTCTCATGATAATAACATTGCAATAAAGCAATCTTACTTCTGTTCTCTCATTGTCTTCCACAGTGATGTACAACCACTGTCAATACGTTATCACTGAATAAGAATTGGACAAACATCTTTGGGTTACAACTAACACTTGATTGCTTCTCTAAATAAATTTTTCGCCTGTTATTACCTGCATATCACTTAGTAATTCTGGTCTCCGTGCTTAATGTGTATTGTATGACATATTACACCTATATCACAATAACAGAAAATACAATGTCTCATTTTACATTATAACACATATACAGTGATCCCTCGTCTATCGCGGGGGTTGCGTTCCAGAACTCCCCGTGAAAGGTGAAAATCTGCGAAGTAAAAACCATGTTTATATGGTTAGTTTTGTATATTTTAAGTCCTGATAAACTATTTATATTCTATTAGATATTAGGTAAGATTCGTATTGTATGTAATTATGTATGTAAACACACTGTTTATATACTACGCACAAATATACGTATCGTATATCATTGACGAATTTTATTTAATATGTAAAACGTAGTTGTAAACACATTGTAATAATACATATTTTAACAAAAATAATTTTATATTTATTATAATATACAGTAATGCACTCGTTTTACTTACCCAATTATATTAGATATATTATGATTATTCCTTTAATATTAGTATCATATTTTTAAAATACGAAAACTGCAGTCATGCGCCATTTGCATTCTGGTGCTCTGATTGGGTAGCTTCTCAGCCATCCGCCAATTGCGTCCCGTGTATGATATCAACAGGGCAAAAACCAACTGAGGAAGCATGTACCAGAAATAAAAAGATCCATTGTCCGCAGAAATCTGCGAACCAGCGAAAAATCCGAGATATATATTTAGATATGCTTGCATATAAAATCCGCACTACAGTGAAGCCGGGAATGTCGAAGCGCGATATAGCGAGGGATCACTGTGTGTGTGTGTGTGTGTGCATGTATATATATAATTTATCTTAAAGAATAAATACATATAACTCACGACACAGGGTCTGCAACTTGCTTGTCTTAGGCGAAAATGTTGATTAAAACACGGCTTCCTACCAGATAAATTAAAAATTCTTTACTTCCGATTAGTCTTTAGTAGAGAGAGAGAGAGGAAAGGAGCATGCGCTGATTACAGTACGTTGCCGCACCCACCACATGACAAACCACATCAGGGATGAGAACCTGAGTGCAGCCATGCGGTGGGTGATACCTCAGCACCACACTAGTCCAGATGGACCAGTGTGAGTTTTTCCGGAGTGCCAATCCTGCCACCAACCCCCAAATTTCCCTGTAAGTTGGAGGACCTCCTTGCAGGGCTGGATGTAGGTTAACGTCGTACCCAGAACCATACTCTTTAGGAGAGGACACTTTTTTAATTGGAGATCAGGTCTTGGCAGGAGGCAGGGCAGGTATGTGGGTCGTCCGTTTCGTTTCGTGGTAGGAGGAAGAAACGTGATTGGCTGTCGCTACCAAGAATTGCATTAAAACGTGGTAGGAGAAGGAAACGCGATTGGCTGTCGCTACCAAAATTTGAGGGCGTGAATCTTAATATTAGAAGCCGACCTGACTGGCTGCTGATACCAAGAATTACCTGAATCTTGGTAGCAGGAGGAAATGTAATTGGCTGTCGCTATGAAAAATTACCACGAATTACCTCGACTCATGGGTGGCAGTAGGCGCCACTGGCCCGGTGAGGGAAGCGTTTACTGCATACTTCTATATGAAAATGTGCCAAGAATTTTTTAATTATTAAATTTATTAACGTATATTTATCCAATTTTGTGCAAAACTTTATATAATCAAATTACGAGTAAAGCACGGTCTGACGGGAGGACTTTTCTTTATGTAACCCAGTTAAAAAAATGGCAATTAGATTGTAAATTATAATATAAAAAAACAAGATATTAAAATTAGTGCATAATTAGATATAGTAATAATAATAATGATAAGTATGAATCCAAGTAGGAAAAACTTATGTATTTACAATATGGAGTTATTTCATTTATTTAATTTTTCCCAATAAGAATGAGTAGATTTATATAGGAACCTTTTATTATTTTCCCTCGTAGCGAGTGGGAACTGGGAAAGGGGCGGAACTTCCCTTCTCTGGTTTTGGCGGTCGGCACAATTTTGGGAGATGGCCGACTTGTTCGGTTGATGAGCGCAACGAGTAGAGAGAAGCACCATTTCATAGAGAATATGTCTATGTATCTTAGAGAGTGCATTGTTTGGTCAGTTTTTTCCCCCTTCCGCACTGATTGACTGAAGAGAAAAAAAGAAAGAAGAGATGGCGAGCCACCCGGAGACCCTTTCGCGCGCAGACGTGAGGGAGAACAAGTAAATGCGGAGATTCAAACCTGTCCCTGCCAAGATCGGGTAGGAGTGTCAGAAATCTTTGCCAATTGCTTGAACTTTGAACTGGGACGATAGAACTTGGAACTTTTGATTTTGTTCGAAGATATATTTCTTATATACGGACTGGGCCTAGTTGCTTGTTGGACTACGGTTAAACAAAATTGGTTTTGCTTGTTGCTGTTCACTCCACGGATGGTATATTTGTGACAAAAAAAGAGATTGTATATAAATGTGTTTGTTTTATAATTAATCTAAGTAGTTACCCAGGGTGCACCCATGATAGGCAGCTTTCATGTTAATGTGCTTGTGAATTGTTTATTTTCTTTTTAATGGTGTATATCGTATAGTAGCTTGGATAAGTTTCCTTTAATTTCATAAGCATTCTGTTGTTTTTTCCCCTTCAATCCACTAAATAGCTCATAAATGATATTGCAATACATTTTGTTCTGTAAATATAACCCTAACGTGTCGATATTGATTATGCCGTTTACGCCTCCCTACCGAACCTAGAAGTATCCATTAGGGTAGTCTACGACGTACCCGCGTTACATTAATTGGCGAGCCAGCCAGGAGGTGTAAAATAGGCATTTAGTTTTTGTTAGAATCGATTACGTTAAAGTTAAATTGGGGAATACTTTATATTTTGATTACATTAAATACATTTTGGTATTGAATTACAACTAGCTGCACAAAATGGAGGTAGTTAGGAAGGAAAATATTAAAGTACCTAATGCCCTCTTGGTAAGTGGATGCGTTAGTTTGTCAGCTGATGAAGAAATTTCTGATCTATTGAAACGTCATGGTTCTATAGCTAGAATCATTCCCGTGGATGATCTTGCATCCAAATTTCATAACCACACCATTGTAGAATACCAGTACGGGTCTGAAATGGAATCAATTAGGCCCTTATTGCCTCTTAACTATTTAGTTAAAACTGACCCATCCCTTACTTACCTTGTACAGGCCCTGGATACTGTTTATTCCTCTGAAGAATGTACTGGCGCAACAAGTTCTTATCTTGACACACTGAAAAACATTGCTAAACAAAGTGGTAGGTCTTTCAGTGACATACTACGTGAGGAACTTTCACAGATCTTATATTCGTTGGGCCCAGTGGATGGAAGCATTATTGGCGATGCAGACGAAGAAAGTGAATGTGAGGAGGTTAACTCAGTCAAAGAACAGTGTGCTTTGACAAGAGCACCTGCTTGTCCCAGCCCTCAAGGTTCTTTCCAGGGTATTACTGAGAAAGTTGAAGCACCAGCTTCAACCAGCCCTGTGAATATCAACCCATCTGAGGTGCAGAGGGTCATTGTTGAACACATTGTAAGGAGTTAGGGAGCCGTTGCTCAGTCTCCTACATCTGTCAAGCTTCGAACTTTTTCTGGGAGATGTCCTTGTCCTAGCAGTGAAACTGATTACGACAACTGGCGCACTAGTGTTGCGCTAACCCTTGAAGACCCCTGCATATCTGATCTGCATAGGGTCAGGAAGATCATGGAGAATCTCTTGCTTCCACCTGCAGACATCATTAAGCCATTAGGTTGTCATGCTTCTCCACGAGTCTACCTTGACTTACTCGATTCAGCTTTTGGTACGGTTGAAGATGGGGATGAGCTGTTTGTGAAATTCATGAACACTTTTCAGAATGCTGGTGAAAAACCTTCCCACTATCTTAACAGACTCCAAACCGCACTCAATAAAGCAGTTAAGAGAGGTGGAGTATTCTTGCCTGAAGTTGACCGTCATCTTCTCTGGCAGTTTTGTCAAGGCTGCTGGGATGATGCTTTACTCACTGACCTCAGCCTGGAAAAGAAGAACGACCCACCAACTTTTCAAGAGTTTCTGAGGTTGCTTCGCACGCGGGAGGATAAGCATGAAATGAAATTAACACGTATGAAGCAACACCTGGGAGTTTCAAAGCAGAAGGAACTTTTATATTCCCAGTCAGCTCAGGTGTGCCACCAGGGTACTGTCATCACAGGTGGACTCACTCAGGGCTCTGTTTCATCTGAGACTGCTGAATTGAGGAAGCAGATTGCTGAACTCGGAGCTCAACTTGCTGAACTCAAGCCTCCGAACCAGAAGCACACCAGGTTAGTTAAAACCAAGCAGTCTTTACCTCCGGTCAGTCAACCATCACAGACGCCGGTCAGTCGATCATCACAGAAGCCTGTCAGTCAACAAGCCACACATGACACTGATAAACCCAAGAAATTCAGACCAAAACTGGGGTACTGCTTCCCGTATGGAGAAGATGGGCATGTTGCAACTGCCTGCACAAACCCTCCAAACTCTGACCTGGTGGAAAGTAAGTGGAAAACACTGAGGGCAAAACAGCAAGAATGGGGTAGGGAAAACAATTTAATTGGTTCAGCTTCTTTAAACACTTAGAGGTTCCGGTTGCGGGACAAACAGGAACTAGTAAATTCAGAGACTGTCCCAACAAACAAAAGAGACATCATGCACCAATGTATTGCAAGTCTGCGGGAAACTCAAAGATGCTACCCAGGAAATTAGTAGGATCGAAGTGCACTACTCAGGTTAAAATGGCTGGGGTGGACTGTAGTTGTCTTTTAGATACATGATCCCAGGTGACTACCATTCCTTTTTCGTTTTATCAGAATTGTCTCACAGTACAGCCCATACAGTCTTTACACCACTTGCTTGAAGTCAGTGGAGCAAGTAGTCAGCTTGTCCCCTATAAGGGATATATTGAGGTTCCTGTGACTTTTCGAAAGGAAATAGTGGGAACAGAGATCGAAGTAGTCACATTAGCACTAGTTGTCCCTGATTTGGAGCCTAGCAAACAGT
>JAAGVU020000019.1:10769873-10784133 GCA_011763525.2 Mormyrus iriodes
TTCAGGAGATTGTCTTGACCAGGACCACACCCCTAAATGCATTGAAGCAACTGCCATGTGATTGGTTGATTAGATAACTGCATTAATGAGAAATTGAACAGGTGTTCCTAATAATCCTTTAGGTGAGTGTATATTTCAATTATGCAATTTTGCAATATTTTTCAATTCTTTTTTCCAAATAAAAACCTTCATAAAGTAACAATTTAAGTGTCCACAATGAATCAGACACTGTTCATTCCTATTCTTTCCCTGCATTTATGATCTGTAGTAATATTAATTGTGCTCACCACACCTGACATTTCAAGTTAATTTCAAATTGAACTTCTTGAACGGCTGTAGAAACTTTTATCTTTGATATCAAGGATTCACATACAACTTTAAAAACAAATAAAAAAGTTTTATCAAGTTATACTATTTTCATGGTTTTCCAAGGGTTGTAACACCAGACATGGAAACTATGCAAGTCTAACATGAGTGGGAAATTTTAGTGTTTGTTAATTTGGAAAAAATAATACTAAAATATAATATTTTTTGGTTGTGCCTCCTGACATTTTTCTGTTGGTGAAAACCTTATTAGTCATCCACCCGTGTGTGTGTGTGTGTGTGTGTGTGTGTATGTGTGTGTGTGTGTGTGTGTGTGTGTGTGTGTGTGTGTGTATCTGTCCATGTGTGTCCACCCGTGTGGGTGAGGACCATGACTCACCTGGGCAAACTACTGGCTCCTCTGTATTGCAGTGAACAGCCAAAATCTGTGTGGGTGGGGAGAAGAAAAGGTGTTTTGGGGGAAAAACACTCCCACCATTAAGTGCCATAATCACACACATTAGTAAGCTGCACATGCTCACACACTGGGCCTTGAGCTTCATGTTACATTTCTGTGAAATTACAGTTTCACAATTCTGAACTATGACTGGATGTCAGTTACAGTCCACTCACCAAAACTCAACACACACACAACCCACTGTCGGCCGGCCTTACTCGTGCTGGGAGGGAATTGAGGACCTGGGGCAGGCCTGAAGAACTGCCTGACCTGGTCGTGCATCAGCAGGTGTGGCGGCAGTTTAGCCAGGCACCTTGAGAGAGAATGCAAACAGCTGAGAGCTGAAATTACCCGCAACATTGCCATCTATCTGCAGGAGGACCAAGATACTGGTACCTCACCTGGGATCTGGCTGGTGTTGGGGGTCCAAGGGGGAGAGGGAGAAATATTTCTCAAGCCCATCATCTGGGAAGAGCTGGCTAATCTGAGAAGCACAACACAACAGGTGTTTGAAGCCAGGAGCAGACTAGGAGTGTGCAAAATGCAGCATCTACAGATACAGAGACAGCCTATATATCATTCATCCCATCACATGGTCAAACTGATCTATTGTGTTTTACTATCTTTGAAAACAAAAGAAAATAGTGGGAAAAGGCAAAAATTTATTAGAAATACCTTTGACATACAGCACATGTCATCACTATGTCAGGGGAAATGATGGGGGCCTGATTTGTAAATGTTAATTTTAAAAAAAAGTTTTTAAAACAGTTGAGTTTATACTACATTAGTAAACTAACCATTTTACTCACTGTTCATCTGTAAGTGTGGTTGGATCCAAATGATTCCTTCCATGTACACCAAGAAATATCATTTGGCATGTCTCTGATTAATTAACCAATTCAGTCATATTTATACAGCTCCCTCCCCAAACCTGCTGCCCCAAATATATAAGCTTCAGGATGCCTCTCCAGCACAGAGCAACACTGTGACTTCTATTTGCATCACTTTATACAACCCTGGAATATAATCATTAAACAATTAAACTTGTCATTAACCATAGAAAATTAGGCCCAGATTTTTTTTCAGCTACGTCCTCCTCACCAAAGGGGCACCAAAGCCTCTGATTCACAATGTAACAATCCATCCACCCATCCATTTTCTATAACCGCTTATTCCATATGGGTCGCGGGGGGTCCGGAGCCTATCCCGGAGGCTGCAGGCACAAGGCAGGGAACAACCCAGGATGGGGTGCCAACCCATCGCTGGGTACACTCACGCACCATTCACACACATATGCATACCTACGGGCAATTTGGCAACTCCAATCAGCCTCAGCACGTTTTTGTACTGTGGGGGGAAACCGGCGTACCCGGAGGAAACCCCACGACGACACGGGGAGAACATGCAAACTCCATACACATGGAACCCGGGTGGAGACGTGAACCCTGATCCCAGAGGTGTGAGGCAACAGTGCTAACCACTGCACCACCATGCCACCCCCAATGTAACAATCATCTCGGTCAATCACTCTGCTACATATTTTCAGTTGTCTTCACATGGTGTCAGATGTCTTCACATGTTTATGACAAAGCGGCAAAAATACTCAATCACCGTCAACTGCCTGATAGGCATCCGCACGAGGATCCTGAGCAAATGGACTGTTCCTTTTGAATCAATCCCCAAACACATGACTCTTCACAAGCCTGTAATGACTGCAAATACTGAGTATAAGGATGCTGTATGGGGTATACTGAGGGAAGATGCCAAAATGCAGCCTGACAAGACAATCACACAAAAAAGGCTCAACAGATGACAGGAAAGATAATCACTCGTGAGCCAGGTCAGGGTAACTGGAGCATCATTCTCTGTAATCAATATTCTTATAAAAGATTTTCAGGCTTTTTTCCCAGTCTTTTGAGTCATTTCTCAGGTCTGTTGAGTAATTCACTATCATTCCTGCAAAAACTTTGCCTAGGCCTGATTCTTTGTTTGATTTTTGAATTTTTCTGACCCCTCTTACTTTAAAATCTTTAATGAGGGGAAGCCTCACCTATCAGGTGCCACATGGTGGGTGGGGCTCTCAGCCATGTCTGCTCCTAATTGGTTAATGTATTTCTTGAGCAGTAAGTAACCTCAACCTGTAGACTAAGTGAAAACTGGTGCTTTACTATAAGACAAATTTCTGAAATCTAAAGTTCTAAAGTAAGTGAGGACAGCAACTTCATAATCATTTATTTATTTATTAACATCTGGCAACTACATTTAAAATCCTTAATGGCATATATGACCATTTTGTCATTTAAATATTGATAAATTATGACAATCAAAATTATTAATCAATTATTAATTATTAATCAATTATTATCAAAATGTGATTGGACATTAAGATTTTAAAGTATATAAAGGAAAAGTTGCATGTGTGATTAATGTATATATGAAATGTTAAAGTACATTTCAGTCAACATGTAAAGAATTTCAGATTTAAAATATATTTGTTTCATTAGCTCTTAACAACAGGGATGTTCTGACTGACATCTGACACCAATAATGAATTTAAAGCAATTTAAAGTCCTCTGAAATCTCTTTGTATACTGTGGGTACACTGACCCGTTGCTTAGCTCACCACACCGTGTTAATGAGACACACCCACGTACATGTCATTATCCTCCATCTTGGACCTTACCTTGGACAGAAACTCCATCACTTCCTGAGAAGTCCGGGAGACAAGGGACACTGTGGAGTCCGACCACAGAACCTTGAAGACAGGAAGTGACCTTTCACCCCGGGGGCACAGACCAAGCTCCTGAGTCAGTATTGCGTTTCCACCTACCATCACTGCAGCTGGGGAGTGCTGGGCTGACCGCTGCCGCTGAAAAGACTACTGGATGGCTGTCATGTCTCAATTAGCATTAATCATTCTGTTGCATAAGAGGCAGCACAGATGGAGCTACAGAAACCCCTCAAAGCGAAAGGTGTGGTTTTTGTTTCAGAAGAAGAGGCGGATAGAGGTACGCAGAGATGCTGGTCCATTGCTGATTTTGGAGGAGTAACAGCACAGACTGCATCTTTAAAAATACAGCAGAAGGCTGCCCCTGACCAGGGAGAGAGCCAGCAGGGACATATATGAAGCAGTCTATCCTCTCTGAGCCCAGCAGCTGTATGATAATCAATTGTGCATTTCCTGAGCACTACAGAGCTGGGCACTGACACCACCAGTAAAGAAAAGGGAGGCGTACCTCACCCCCACACCCCACACCCCCCACAGGGCGTCAGGCATCTTCCCCGCACTGACCAGCTGCCCTGGGCTCTCACCTCGAAGGTGTACTCAGCCACCTTCTCAGCCTTCTGCATCAGGCCTTTCAGCTCGATCCTCTCGATGTTTGCTGGAAGAAAGACAAGCATCTCATTAGCACCTCATATCTGAAAGAGGGCTCGTGGGCAGGCAATGTATTCCCGCTTAAGCCCAAAGCCCCTGCGAGGCTGCGGGGAGACGCCATGGGCGGCGGGAGGAGTCAGGGGGAGCGGGGGCGAGGCACGGAGGCACACCTAAAAACAGGAAACAAACACCACACACAAATACACAAAGACACAGTCTCCTTTCCTGTTGACCAGAGCTGAATGAACACGCTCCACATGAGGAATGATCAGATACACAGAATTGCCCCCACCTGCCCTCCATCAGGAAAAGCCCCCCCCCGACCCCTGACAGCCTCTCAGGCAAGTGTGAACACATCTGGAATGTGCTGGAGTGTCATTGCAGCTCCCCAGGGCTCCACATCCAAACCCCCCACCCCGCACAGGCACGGTGTCTGTTTTGCTCACTTTTATAATGCTTCCTCCATTAAAACAACAAGCACATTATGAACAGAACCCCCCCCCCCGCCTCCTGAGTTAACGCAGAGGAACAGCTGGGCTAGGGCGGGGTCAGAGTGCGGCAGGGGGTGGGCAATCCGCTGACAGGGGGCACTGCCATGCTGACCCCAATGCATCGCCAGGCATGTGAACAAACACCTGTGGTATCCTGGCCCCTCCGTACCCCCCCCCGGTGTCAAGCTGACTAAGGCTGCCTATTTTTAGGCCCGGCATGCAAGGCAGAATGTCCCCCCCCACCCCGAGCCAACAGTGGTCCGTCTGCATGGCCCCACACGATCTGCCCAGGCCTGAGCACATTCCACAGGTGTCTGCTTCCCCCTAACACCCGCTGACTCCCACAATGCACCAGGCCAAGCCTTTCAGCCAGTTAGAGAGAGGCAGTCCCACACTAGCGTCCTTGGGTGGCCCAGGATCAAACAGGTCATGGGTGAATGGCATGTGCAGGAAGGAGACCCAACGGCAGCGCAAATGCCTTCAGCCGTGCTGCAGGGGATGCTGGGAAGTCGGCATGCTTCACAACATGCCCACTCCGTCCCCTTGGGCAAAACCCCCCATCCCACATCCTGCACCCTGGGATCACAGACATGCTGGGAATTCCCTGTGTGGAGTAACAGTCCCTCCACTGCAGCCCGCCCTCCTGCTCGTCACCGTGAAAAATCCGGAACACCCTACGAGTGTGACCATCGCACTCTGCAGGGCGACCCGGCCCACTATCACGCAGAGCCACTACTACCAGAACCAACGAGGGAGCGCGGCTCGCTCCTCTCCCCACCATGTTTCACTAGATTTACTGATTTGCATGGAGCGTGCAAGTTGTCATGGGAACACCCTCTTCACATGGCACAGATGGAATCCTGCAAAGCTTACAACCGAGCTGGCAATCCCCGGAATCCAGCCAGCCAATCAGAGCCATGGCTGGGAGCAGGACTGCATCCCACTGGCCACTGAGACAGAACATGCACTGGTGGGGCCGGTGCTGCCTGCCACAGATGCCCATCAGCTAACTACCAGGACAACTGATATGTGCACATATAAGGTATTAAATGCAAGCATTAAAACATGAGCAAGATCCTCCTCACCTGAACAAACAGGCTGTAAGCACAGCGGCAGGTCGCAGAGCGGGGCACCCATTCCGGAACCCAGGGAAAGCTGAGCTCCTGACACTTAACCTGCGCTTCTTCGTTACACACGCAGTGTTTAAGGTGCAGCCTGAGCCGGAGGTCTGGAGGCCACTCCAAGGCACAGACACTCGCTACTCTCAGCCACCCCACCCGCACAGTCAGGCACCTGCGCCTATCAGCGGGAGATGCTGGACAACCCTTTGGGGAGGGTGCTGGGACCGGAGCTGCACTGCAGAGCTGGGCAGGTGCAGCAAAACCGGGAACCGCCAGTGTGGGACAGCGAGGCAAGGCGTGGCCCGGAGGCTCAGCAGTGGCATGTGCTGAGAGCGGGCAGCCTGCCAGGCGATGAGGTAATTCAGCAAAGCGAGCCCCGGCCAGGCGGGGGGGCCTCCCAGCCATCAGCGCCTGCTCCGTGCCCCGGGAGACCAGGCTTCATTGCTATGGCCGCAACTGATGGACCGTAACCCCCCACCCCGCCGAAAACAGGCTTAGAGCCACCTGAATGTATCTGAAGTACCAATGCTGTCTGAGCCCCTGCTGGACTCAGTCTGCCCTGACGGTATGGTGCAAACCTCAAGCTGGCCGTATGCTTCAAATGATGGCCGGAAAAAACGCAATCAAACACGTCGGCGAGAACAATCTGTCGCATATGTAAATGCAAATAAATGTATTGTGGCGAGTGCATGAGTCATTTTAATAAAGAAGATGACAGCCATTTTAAAGTGGAAGTTTGTCTCTTTATTAACAGCCATGATTGGTTTAATACTAGCAGGGTAGGCAACAATTTACACAAGAGACTGTAATACTAATGAAATACTCGCATTCCATGGCAAACATTACATGGTCGCGATATTTACCAGTAACAGAAATACACAAATACACACATTAAATTAATTTATGCTGGTAACGGCACGGATATAGTAAAGCCATGCAGAATGACTGACCCTGACCTTTAACCCCTTTAACCTCATGCTTGCCCCACCCCACCCTGATGTCTCACCATGAGCCCCACCCTGCTGCCACACCCCACACTGCTGCCACACCCCACCCCACACTACTGTCCCACCATGAGCCCCACCCTGCTGCCACACCCCACACTGCTGCCCCACCCAACCGCACGCTTTGCCCCACCCTGCAGCCCTGCCCCACACTGCTGCCACGCCCTGCACTACTGTCCCACCATGACCCCCATCCTGCTGCCACACCCCACTACTGCCCCACCAAGATCCTCTCCTCACCCCGCCTTGCTTCCCCACCTCGAGTCCAACCCTGCCTCGTTCTGTCCGTACATCTGAAACTCTCCACAGGCACATAGTAGAACGGCACGGGACTTGAGAGCACTGCTCCTGGCAGACAGCTCCCATGTGACAGCCCACCCCTGCAGATTCGCACGATCCTATTAAACTATAAAAATAAATAAGTGCTTCTTGGCAAGCATTTGCTTTTCAGCCTGATCTTGCCCCCCTCCCCCAGACAGTTTATTATTTCACCACTACCAGGTGGGGAACCATCCGTCAGATTTTATTTAATGTGGGACATTTGCCCCAGCAGCCCCACGGCTGATTCTCTTGGGGGGGGGGACATTAGACTGCCAGCAAGAGAAACAAGAGATTTTTTCCCCGACCTTATAAAAAAGGCACTCGGAAAATTATGCACAGATGCAGCCAGCGTGATCCCCCACAGGCCAAGGGGACTTTCCCAGCATCATACAGGGCCGAAGCAGAGCAGGGCCACTGCGCTCAGCCTCACGAACGGTGATGTCATGGCCACTCTGTCGGCCCTGTGCCATCTCAGTGCAGACCCTCGCTACCTGTTGAACATCTCCCCCATTTGTGAAAAGCTGCAAGGCACGCAAGCCCTCAGTGCCTTCCCAGCCTGAACATCCAAGCCAGGCCAACCCATTAAGCCACTGACTGGAGGTTCTGGCCAGGCACATGGACTGGAGAAATATTCTCCTCACGATCTCAGGGGCCCGTTGCGTTCATGTTCTTTGGGAGGATCTCTATCTCACTGGCGGCTCGATGGGATCGCTCTGCTTCTATCCACACCCCGCGAGATAGTGGAGGGTCTTTTGGCTGCTGATGTCACTTACCTTTAGTGGCTTTTCCTGCGTGAACATTAATCAGCAGCTCCTGGCAAGAGAGTGAGGAAGCCTGTGATGGGGAGTCCAGGCCAGCGCCGTCGTTTCCTTGCCCCGCTCTCTCCTCTCGGTGCAGCACCTGCGGTACAGGGGTTAAAGGTCAGAACTCGCTAAGATGCTCCATTCTGCACAGCTTTACCGCATCCATGCAACATCAAAACCCAACTCCACAGGTGACATCAGACCGCTAGAATGATCAACAGATTGGCACAGCGACAACCGATGAAACAGAACGCCTCATCGTGTGACGCACTGACTGATTGGCCCAAAACATGAGCTCGTCACCAAAAGAGCCACCTTGCAGTCATCAGCCCAAAAGGGAGAGACCTGACCAGTGACCAGCCTCAGAAGCCCCCCACCCACCCCTCCCCTGAGAGTCCCCTGAAAGTCACTGACAAATCAGCACCATTTTGTGCTTCTCACATATTTAAGCTTCCACCAAAACACCGGAGTGAATGATCAGTCATGTCTACAGTGGCCAGAGCTCTACAGGGAAGCCGTATGGACCGGGTGCAGGGGTAAAGACTTCCCTGCTCCTGCCTCCCTTCAATCGAGAAGGAGCACACACCATGACTCCTCCTCCACGCCTCCTGGTCCAGCAGCTCTGCTAACTAGAGCCTTACAGCCAAGCCCATGTGCCTGCAGCCACAGCCATCGCTGCCGAAGCAGCCCACGCACAAGCCTGCCGAAGCAGCTCTGGGAAAAACACGCAACCACTGGAGGAGAGCTGCGGGGAGGGGGGCTGCCAGTGAGCAAGCAGAGCCGCCCCCCCCCACCCTCTCCATAACGGTAAGTCACCTTCCTTAGTTTGAGCTGAGCTTCTCCAGCCACTCAGAGTATGGGAGAAGCATCCGGCGAAGGACTGCTGCTTGTGAGGCTGTGGGAGGAGCCTAAAGTCCCGCCCCCCTGTGACCAAATGGGGAGGAGCTTATGGTACGGCAAAGCCGTGCTCAGACGGAACGAAGCAGTGGCCTTAGCAGTGGGCGAGCAGTTTGGGCTTCCTGATGACTCACATGCGTCTCACACGGGGTTTATTTCAGCATGAAGAAATGTGCTGAGCTGCATTCAACAGAGGCCAAGACTAACAAAAAAAGCAAAAAAAAAAAATGCCCCATTTCCTGCAGTCCTGGGTATTTTTTCCTCCACAGAGATGTATTTACACAGTCGGGCTCTCTGTGCCCTTAATTGAACACAGAGACGCGGAGCCTGTTTCCAGCTGGCCACATAGACAAACGAGCTCCTAGTGCCGACTGGAGGATGTGAGCGACGATGAGGTCATGTGATGCTGAGCAATATATAAAATTATATAAAATACGTTCAGCCGGGCAACCTGAGAGTCAGAAACATGGATTACCCTCTAAGCCCAAATGTAATCTGCTGTCCCCAGGGGGCGCTCTCCAGCAAGCTGGGCATCCACAACGGCTCCCTGCAGCATTCAATGCCAATGAGTTGTCAGCCACCAGCCAGCTTAGGGAAAGTTTCTGCTCAGAACCCCAGATGAGACTCCCACAATCAGCCATATACCTCCGCTATCCGTCACGCCACCTAAGCAGTTAAGCTCTCGGCTGAATTAATTATTTCCCTAAATAAACCAATTTGGCCTCATCTGTCAGGGCGAAGGTTGCTCTGGGCAGACAGCTGGAAAATAAGGGCCAGGTTTTAGCGCTGGATGCCGAAATTCCCCTTTAGGCCCTGCGCTCTAGCAAGGCCCCTTTCTTGCCGGCTGGCAATCCGGCATCGGCCTTCTGGCTGGCAACTTCCAGCTGTACTAAGACAAAGGGCAAGCCGTGGCTCGGGGATCGAGGCTGCCAGGACACGGTTGAGCCAGGGCGGCGGTGCAGTCCTTGCCCCACAGAGACACTGCAAAGGCAGGCGAGATGACCGGCTGGTAGGGGTGGGTTTACTCGGCACGGCCAGGCCCACACCGCATGCTGCCGCCCCGCCGTGCTCACAGGCTCAGCGCTTTAGGGGAAGGGGCTTTTAGCCAAAGCAGCACAGACTATCATCCTTCAACAGGATTCCCATGTAGGACTTCTACACAAACAAATCAGGGCCCCCACCCCCATAAGTCAAACTTCACACACATGGCCACTGAAATCCACCGGCAGATTAATGCTTAGCCTTCAATTACAGTTTAACACATTTTATTAGAACAGTTCAATTTAGGCCAACCTTCACTCAAAAGTACAGCAAAATGGCCCTTCCAGAGCCAGCAAACCTCAGTGGAGCCCCCACACTGCTCTCAGGCAGACCGCATTGAGCAGCCTGCTACCTGTTGCCTTAGTACTTCTACTTTGTTTTTACACAGAGACAAGCTGCAATGATACCAACCTTGTGAGAGCAGGGAAATCCAGCTGGACAGGATTTTAGGGTGGCACTGTTGATGTAGGTGGTGACAGTGTTGGCTGCGGTCAGGGCGGCGAGGGCACCAGTCCCTCCGCTCGCATGATGCCCACCGCAGGCCGCCTGCACGATGCTCTGGATCTGCGTCAGTTCCTGCCTGAGGACCTGCTTCTGGTGGAAGCTGAAGGCGGGATGGTTGGAGGCCATGGTGAAGAGCAGGAGGAACTGGTCCCCCGTCTGGCCGTCGTTGAGCTGCAGCCCGTAATTGTTTATCACAGAGTCGATGTGGGTAAGCGTCCTGAAAAGGACTCCCGCTGCTTCCCTGTTGTCCGAGTTCAGCAGCGCCAGGGAGATGAGCAGCTTGCTGCGGACCACCTCATCTGTGATGTTGGTCAAATTTGCTAGGTCGGCCGGGTTGTTGGCCTTGATCTCAGCGTCCCTTAGGGAGTGGTAGTCTTTCCGGGCCAGGTCCTCCAAGCAAGACCCGAGAAAACGTAGCTCGATGGGAACACAAAGGTCAAGGAGTCCACAGAGAAACTCAGCCCTCTTAGCAGAGTTCAGCTGTGAGAACCAGCGGTAGACTCCCTCTCGCTGAAGCAAACACCTCTTTTCAACCATCTTCCAGCAGGGTACGGACAAAGTTAAAACTACGTCGTATAGTGATATAAGGTCATTACCAATTATAAGTGCTCTTGGTCACTGAAACCAGCAGCAGCACAAAGGCGCGTTACTTGCATAGTTGGATCGCCGTCTTTAAACAGAGTAGTCCATACTCCCTATTGCAGAAGATACGCGTCTAAAACTGGGAAATGGGGATTTTCTAAAAACTTGTTAACTTTATCACGTGATCCACTCCCGTTAGATATGCAACTTTTTTTACAGTAATCGATCACGTTCAGAAAACAAACAACTTCTTTGCGACGGAAGGATTTGTTTTCTGCCTGAACGGAAATCCATAATTGTTTTGCATTATTTTCTATTCATTCACGTCCCTCTGTATAAGAATTAAGCCTATAAGACAGCGTGTGTCGGTCTGTTTACTGTACTCCGGGGCATGGCGCAGACCGTCCAGTCATCTCTCCTCCCTCGGTTACTTCTCAGGCTCACCACGTCATTCCCTTATGGAAAAGGACGGTACGAGCTGGAAAAACACACAGAGAAACACACATACACACACAAACACACCGTCTCAGCGTGGCAGGAAAACGCAGGACCCACCTCCAGGTTTTCATCGGCGCAAAAGCAAAACCCATCTCCTGCAAACAGTTTCACTTCATGCATTTACCATTCTCGGTCTGGGACTCCGGGTCCCGAACTGCTAGGGAGCGTCGGCCGAAAACACAGGATCACACATAAACTCCACAAACTCCAGCTTTCCTATCAACGCAAGAAGGAGGATCTCTTTTTGTTTAACCACATTGCCGTTATAAAGCTGATCCCCGCATTCGTCCAAAACAACAGGCAAAGAAGTTTCCAGCCGTCCCCCTCCGAAGGGGTACAGCGGCTCAGGAAAAAATAAAGTAATATGATTTCCTCTCTCCCTCTTCAAATCATACCCTTCCTTTGAAATGGATCAAAACAGCTGTCTGGTTTACCGTCCCAAACGCTACACACTAGCCCTGCCCCGCAACCAAATTACCAACTATGATTGGCTGAGTCGTACGTCAATAATGGCGGGCATTAGCGCGATTGGCCGAGGAAGCCTACACTCCACATATCTCTCACATGCGCTCAAGCTTATGTGGATTCTGACAGTGAGGTACAGTATTCATTAAAGAAAACTCTGCGCCTCCATTAAGATTCATGTCGAAAGTGAGCCGCAATCCGTGTCTGAAAATTGAAACTAATCTGATTTTCCAATATCTGATCAGCTGATGGTTTTTGGTTGACATTTTTTCGTTATGAAAGTTTTAACGATAAGAAAATGTACAGGGGTAGAGGAAAACGACGACCATTCTTCCCCCTGAGAAACTCCATTGAGTTCTGACTTACTACCCACGTCAGCCGCACTGTCAGTCCGGTCCTCCAAGTAGCTGGACTACGCACAGCAAAGTTCCCTCTTTCTCCACGCACTTTTATGACCAGGCCTACGTGGGATATCTTACACTTTACCCAAAAACTGGTTTTGGAGTGAAAATTTGAATGTTCTCTTAGAGTCAATACGGGTTTTTTTCGTGCATCAACGAGAGCTTATTTCACCTAGCCGATATCACTAGTAGTAAAGCTGGCATGTTTAGCCAAGTGACATTTTAAAAGCTCTGATATTACAGTAAATATAGTGAATTTGTGTGCGATAAACATCAAATAAATTTACGAAGTTAAAAATTCCAGAAATCCTAACATTACCTTGTATTAAACATGACGGTTTTCTTGAGAAACCAAATCCATTTCTGTGGGTCAACTCTAGAAGTATCTCAACCATTTAGGCGATGGGCCACTTGGGGGTGCTGTTGTCCTGCTACTGGAATAACCCGCAGTGCAAAGCGGGCCACGCAGGTCCCTTTTAAATGCGTGCATCTGTTAGTGTTGTAGATGTGCAATGTATCAGTCTTACATGGACATTTTCAAAAGGGGATGGGGGCAGCTTCCTGTACCCGGTCGAACGTTTTCTCAATTTTTCCTTCTTTATGAGCGGACAGAGACTTGATACGGTTTATTCTGTATCTTGCCAAGATTTGAAGCACATTACTTGGCGTGAGATGGACAATTTGTATTTTTTTTCATTGTGCTGTCCTTCGCAGACACACTATTATTGTTAAGAGCTGCTACAACTGCAGGCCAGCCAATTTTTTTCGCATCGATTATGTGGCTTGGCCGTTCAGGGTAGTTCTGCGCCAAACACCTGATACACGCGTATCAACATATAACATTATAGCACAAAATATAAGAAACCCCTGAATACCCGGGTATTATTGCGACAGAGAACCGATTTGTCGGTTGTAATGGTCTCCCGCAGTTCCTTTATTTTGTTACCAAAACAAAGAGGTTCTTTTGTTTAAAAATCCCATCCTTCCTACTGAAATTCGCTCATGCCTGAGTAATTTCATGTGTGCGTATGTGTATATAATTTTCATGAGTCAGAGCTGCTTGCCCCTTCAGAAACAAGCTCCGTTGATGACAGTAATTCAGTGCCGTTAGACTGCGAGAAACGCCCGAAGACGCAACATGAGCAGCGGCGAGGCTTAACCAGCTGTCTAATGCCGAAATCCCTTAAAATAATTACGACTAAGCGCGGTTAACACATGCACCGGTTTGAGCTTTAAAGGTGTATGAGTGTTTCGGAGAGCTGGTGATGCCAGTCCTCGGATCAGGGGTTTCCATCACCTTCCACTGGAAATGAGGAAACTTCCACCGACTGTGTAGCCAGAAGTGTACGTGGGTTGTACTCATTTATTGAAATAACCGTGTCATTTTATCGGTTTAGATCTCCTATCTTTCCACCTTGGCACCCTGACGGATCTTATGTCATGTTGAGTCATTATAAACATAAGGACAAATAAATTGCATTTTTCTCGATCGATTTACACGATGCGATGGCTTTTTGAAGTTCATGATATGCTATTGTAAGAAGTACATCAGTCTGTCTCTTTTTGAGACAGACTACATGTTTTAATATAGGCTAGTAATTATGCCACATACAGTGGGCTGCATGACTGCTGATACTAAGCTGGAAGTAGATAAGAACCCTGATTTTAAAGTACAAACAATATCATTATTTTTAACGTTCATTCACAATATGTATGCTAGTTAGACCTGTATTCACGGTATAAGTAACCGGCGTACTGGTGGGAGCTGTACATACTATACGCATATACGCATAGCGGAACTATTATCTGTAGTTCGTCCATTCCTTTTATGAGCAAACCGGTCCTTTATTCCTGTTGAGATGCAAACAGTCCAGAACCACATCTAGAAGAGACAGGCCGATCAGCAGTCCCCAGAACCCCCCCCCCCCCCCCCCCGCCCACCCCCCCCCCCCCCCCCAGGACGCGGGCGAAGACCGCAACGCGCCGGCCCAAGGCC
>JAAGVU020000019.1:10784233-10806414 GCA_011763525.2 Mormyrus iriodes
CCCCCCCACCCCCCACCCCACGGGGATCCAGGTTGAAGAGTCTCCCGTGTGACCGAAACGGACCGGCCAGTGTGTCAGAGCCCTCAGTGGTGTCTATTTTTACCCAGGTGTGATCTAATCTGCAGTAACCGACTGGGTAAACACGAAAATCCAGGATGACATCCGACATGGGGTGTAGTCCAATGCCACCTCCCTGCATTGTTGCCTCGACCCCCAACCACAGTTCCCCAAACAGGTTAAATATTCCTTTACCCTTGTATCCGTCTAACCTAATTCATTTTGAAACATCACATATGCCATTTCATCAATCGTGTATGCTAACGCAAGACGATGTCAGCAGCCCACTGATACATGAAGATGCATTTACCAAAGTACAATGTATTCCTACACATAAGCGGAATCTTCCAGTCTCCATTTCATTAAGTACCTGGACAAATAGCGTTTGAGTCTAATTACTGCACTCTTGTGTGGTCTAATTATTTCCCTGTGCACAGCAGAACATGGCCAGGCTGAAACGAGAGAAAGAAGGAGAAAGGGAGTGAGCAGGGCAATTAAGAAAAGCAATTTTTCCCTCCCAGAGGTACAGGGATAGAGCTGAACGACGCCTGTGCTTACGCAGGCGCTGTCTCTTTAAAACTGGCAGAAGGACGGTGCTGCTTAGGGGGGGCGGTTGGCTGCGATGAAGCGGTCCCTCTCTAATGAGCAGGTTTTAGAGACATCACAGAGAGAGAGAGAGACCCCAGCACAACGAAGGACGGGGGAAACAAGACAGCGGCAACCTGGAACAAGAAAAGACGGAGAGGAAGGGAGACAATTTTAAATTATGACAACGAAGCTTTTAGGAGAAATCGCGAGGAGAATATCATTGGATTTTTCGCCGGTGAGCGGACCGGAGGACGGGCTTCGACGCTAGACTGCAACAGGAGCCAGGGAAATCACAGAGAGAGAGCGCGAGGGAGAGGGGAGGAGGAGGAGAAGAAGAAGAAGAGGAGGAAGGGAGAAGGAAAAAAGGCAGAATTAGATGAGCTGTTTGTTTCTCTGGGGTGTGCGTGTGCGAGCCGTCTGCCGGCCGGGGTGTGTGTGCGCGTGAGCGCTGCGTGTGCGTGGAGAGAGACCGCATTGGCGTTTCGCGGACGGGCTACAGAGAGGAGTCCAGCCGAAGCCACCTGTCTTTCTTTTCTCCGTACCTCTCTCTCTCCCTCCCTCCCTCCCTCCCCGTTCGTGGCAAGCCCGGGTGTCGGGATGGCGCTGGGGAGAAGCCGGGTCACCCTGGTGCCGAGCGGCGAAGGCGCCCGTCCGTGCTGAACGCGCAGTCAGTGGCGGCTGCGTCGCCCACAGGACTCCGACTCTCTAGGTGGAGTCCGGGTGTTTTTCTCTGCTGGGGGAAAAGGAGGAGAAAACAAAGGGGAAGAAGAATAAGAAGCCAGAGGGAGAGTGTCGACTGGGAGGGTGTGGGCGCTGGGAGGGGGCAGAGGTGCGTTGGTGTGAGGAGCGAGGAGGCGCATGGCTGGTGGAGGCCTCCCCCCCCAGAGTCACGGCCGCAGGAGATTCGGCCAGGAGTAGCATCTCCAGAAGGATGGTCTGAAGGAGCTCGCCCCACACCAGCCTGGCCTAACAGGAGGGGGGGCTTCTCTCTTGTGGGGGCTCTTTTTCCTTTTTTTTTTTTGTTTTTTAAAGAACCACGCAGGAGGATTTATCTTCAGCGTCTTCCTCCCACCCCCCACCCCCCCAATCGGCTTTATTTATCTCTTTTTTCTTTTTTTTTGAAGTTTGGGGGATTTGCCAAAACCTATTTCATGCATGTCCACTGGGGGCAGGTTCAACTTTGATGATGGGGGGTCATACTGCGGCGGGTGGGAAGACGGCAAGGCCCACGGGCACGGCATCTGCACCGGGCCCAAGGGGCAGGGCGAGTACGCCGGTTCCTGGAGCCACGGTTTTGAGGTGGTGGGCGTCTACACCTGGCCCAGTGGAAACACCTACCAGGGTACCTGGGCGCAGGGCAAGCGCCATGGCATCGGGGTGGAGAGCAAGGGCAAGTGGGTCTACAAGGGCGAGTGGACACATGGATTTAAGGGACGCTATGGCCTACGTGAGAGCACCGCGAGCAGCGCCAAGTATGAGGGCACCTGGAACAACGGGCTACAGGACGGATACGGCACAGAGACCTACTCTGATGGAGGTAAGCACAGCACCGTACCCTGAAGCACGTTCCTGCGTCACATGGACCAGAGTCACTGAACCAGAATCTCGATTTGAACCAAAGCTGAGATAAACGCGTCTGCTCCTAGCTTGTCCACCACTCCAGCCTTTCTCATCCCTTTCCCGATCCACCACCAGCAAACTCCCCCCCCCTTCTTCCCAGTCTCTCTCCCTCGGCTGTTTTGGTAAAAGAGTCTCCTCTCTCGATGTTGCAGAGGGAGATGAATTTTCAGGCCCAAATTAAGGCCATCCAAGCTCCGCAGCCGGAGAGAGAAAAATTCCAGGTCACCTGCAGTAGCTGGCAGAGCTCTGGCCAACACTGTCAGAACCGGACCAGGATCAGGCTGAAACTGGGCTGCAGCCGGCACTGGTATATCTGAAACCAGCTGCGCACCAGGAATAAAAATCCCAAATCCAAATTATCGGAATAAGCTTTTGGGCTTCCAGATGTTTTACTTGGCAAACACTTGTTACGGTCTCAGGCTTATCACGCATTGACATGGCGCTTATGGCAGACAGTCCTTATGTATCACATACAGGGCTGCCAGAATACCCTCCTCATTAGCCCAGAACCTTCCCCAAAGAATGCTACACGTCAGCTCCTGTAACTGTGTCGTAAGCTTTCGTGGATGCATGAGTAGTGATGTGGTTGTGTAATAATGTGGTGTCGATGTCTAATGAGGCATTATAGATGTGTAATACAGTCTTAAGTATGCCTAATAATGATGTAGTTGTTTAAAGATAGATGTGTAATGATATATTATGGTTATGGGTATATAATAAGAATATAAGTTGTTTCATATATGTGGGAATGATAAATTATGGATGCGGATGTGTATTAAACTGTGGTGGGTAAGTGATAAGGCATTGTGGATGAGTAATGAGATGTCATAGATCTGTAATAATGAGGTACTCTGGTTGTGTAATAGGGATTAAAGTGTGGTTGTGGATGTGTAATAAGGTGTTGTAGATGTGTTAGGGTGTTATGCGTACATGATAGGGTGTTGCTGGGTTTTTGTTAGTGTAAGGTGGTCTAAATTTGTGTGTCTTTGTGGACCGAATAAGGTGGCAGTAATGTGTAATGAAGTAACATGGATGTGTAAGTCTGATAAGCAATGTGGTGGGGTGATAAGGTGGCGTGGAGGTGTAATTAGACAGCATGAATGTTTAATGATAACATTAATAAGGTTATAGATGTTCGGGAGTGGGTGTGATGGAACGGGGTTGTGGTGTTCAGGCAGTACAGGCAAGGTGATGTCAGCCTGAGGGATAGGAGCCTTGTTTGCTGGGTAATAGAGAGGAGGAACTAGGGCTCAGCAGCAGCTCAGGGGACGCTTTTAGATGGACCATTTGTCCAGGCTGGGCACAGCGATGGAGTAGGCTTCAGTTAGCAAAGGAGGGTCCATGAGGGATGTAGAGATGCTCCAATCGGTCAGTGGCAATGATCACCCCACCCCCGTATAACTGACACACAGACCTCCATCCGTGAATCGCTTCTACAGACTTTTTTCATTATCCGAGCCGCCTAAAGGGACTCCATCGCCAGTTCCTGATGCTGTAAGGCCTCCTCTTCTCTTCCCCATCGGAGCCTTAAAATGGAGGAGAAAAGGATCCTTCTGCAGTCTCAGCAGTTATTTAGTGTCAAGTCTGGGCTAGCAGGCATCTCTGTTCACTGGGTGAATGTTTTGTGGGTGTCTGAGTGTGTGTGTGTGTGTGTGTGGGTGGGGGTGTGTGTGTGTGTGGGTGTACTTCTGCATGCAAGTAGGAGCTGTTCTTTAAAGAATGTGGAGAAAATGAAAGATGGTGTTGGAGGCAGGGAGATGAGCGTGAAAACACCTCAGTGGGAAAACCATACTCTGTCTGTTATTACTCAGATGGTGCTGCTTGTTGATCACTATACTAGAGTATTAGTGACGTGACCAAAGCTCCTGTGGCAATTTTAGTAAATTAATATTAGTGTTTGTGATTTCTTACCCATCTTCATGGTGAAAAAACAATGTGAATAAAGGACTCCTCTAGAAATATGTGGATACGTTGACTCCTCGTTTCTGCAAGCCTGCTGGTTTCTGGGTGGGAGAAAGCGCCCACTGCATTACAGCAAAGGCGCCGCTGTACAGTAAGTTGCCACGGAAACGCATGCAGACACAAGTGGCAGATCAGCGAGCCACTGGGGACCTGGCGCTCTGCGCTCCGATTGGCTGGCTGGTCCTGCTAATGGTGTTTACTTACTTGAACGCTAATCTGGGCTGGCTAATCACGGCCACGGCATACACAGATATAGAGGGAGGGGGGAGATGACAAACAGAATGGGAGATACCGAGGGGGAAAGGAGGCATGAGTGGGGGACAGGAAAGAGAGACACAGAGAAACTCAGGGTGTGGGAGCTTCATGCGCTCTCCGGTTTTCTGGACTGGATTCAAAACCCTGTAAAGCAAAATGGGGTAATCCACCTGTACGCCATAATGCAGTATTGAACCACCAGTGTTGCCAAGCGACCAGTCAGGTATAGTCAGGTGCATCGAGGGTGGATCAGTCTCTTATTCGCATTACAGGCATGTCACAGGGATACAGAGCTTAGGATGACTGAAATGCAGGTATACCACACACACACACTGAAATACACTGAAATAGCACA
The DNA here is from genome assembly GCA_011763525.2 of Mormyrus iriodes. Classification (NCBI taxonomy): domain Eukaryota; kingdom Metazoa; phylum Chordata; class Actinopteri; order Osteoglossiformes; family Mormyridae; genus Mormyrus; species Mormyrus iriodes. The sequence continues at coordinate 10,789,071 of JAAGVU020000019.1, forward strand.
CACCTGTAGCTGAAGAGATCTCACCACTCATACTCTTCACTGCATGTTCTTTTAGAGTCCCAACTCCAGGTACAGCCTGGACATGCTCACTCATATCATCTCAGTCAGGCAATTGGGAGACATGTGAATCAGCCAGCCCACCATCGATTCATTTCTCTGCACTTTGTCAAGCAATGAAGTACTAAATGTCCATGGCGTTCCCCTATTTTGACACCACAGTCTCATCAAAATAATGAACCAATAATAATGTACCAAGCTGCAGGCAGCACTGACATTAATAGCAATATGTCTCATTGGTTTTAGTTTGCTTTTCTGTCTCATCCATTTCTTTCATACTTCCAGTATCTTGTTGATTTGGTGACAAAGGAAGAGGAGTATAGAGTGGAAGCCCATGTTTGAAGAACAGGGCTGAGCTGAATGGATTGGTGGAGCAGATGTTAGTGGACTGAGTACTGTAAGTTATTCATTGGCCAAGAAGATCAGGGCCATGTCTAGTAATGTGTGGATCAGCAGAATAGATGCTACAGGACTGAGTGTTGTAAAGTACGAATGGGTGAAGCAGATATATTGTGTTGTCAAATATGAATGTTATAAGCCCCTTAAACTTAAGAGTTCCTGCTACGAAAGATCTCTCAGCTCATCTCGAGCTTGTTAGGTGCATTAGTATGTAAGTAGGTAGGACTTAGTCATGTGTGGTTACATAACAGCAACATTTCAAACTCACAAAAATCACGCAATACAGACACTGCTGCTGAACTGGTTAGAAAGATACCAACATAAAATTACATCAGAAAGCATTCATTTGCCTATATGTGATATTGTAAAATATATAAATGACACTGGACAGCAGCGTCCATTAGATGGTAACCATTCTTATACTGTATATACATGTATGAACGCTCATGCGAGGCAAATTGATTAACATGGGACATGCTTTGTGATGTAATGAGATTTTAGTCCGCAGATTCGTGATTGCTGTGATGGATTATGAGAGAGCTGAGCACGCGGACTGAATATGATAACACTTACTCAAAAGTTTTCTGCCGTATAATTTAAAAACGTAAAATTTGTGGGGGGGGGGGGGGGCTTTTAAACGCAAGTACAAAAACAATTTACGAGATCAGAAATTTAGAGCACAAATCAAGTCATTTAAAACTGAAGCACTGTAATTTTATGGAGAACTATAATGTAAAATATACACATTTCTGGAAAGGGGGAAGGAAGCCGATTATACAGAAGGCTAGTTCCACTGTTTAGTTTGGTTTTGGGAGTCCATCTTGAAACTTAAATGTGCGTATGAACACTTCATCAACTTACGTACTTACGATAATTTTCATTAAAATCTGTGTGCATGGGAACGGGAATCACGTGAAACGCTGTCCCTATGGACACACAAACCTCATGAGCTTCATTTTACGCACTGGAGTGGATCGCCTTCGTGTTACTATGACATCGATGCTTTTCATTTGTTTGCTTTGCGTTCATTTCCGCTGCCTCACCTTCCTATGTTTCACTAAAGCTGCGCCACACTTCAGCGCCTCCATCTTATTGTTTACAAAAGTAACATCCTGAAATTCAAACACAGTCTAATAGAATACAGTGCACAGACACACACACAAACTACATTGTGCACTATTACTTCGAGGTGGAAGTGCACAGCAAGTGCTGACTGTGTGAAAAACAGGGAGAGAGCGGGTTACGTTAATAATTAATAGAGGAAGCCATCCAGACACACTTTCTGACTGCTGCGTTGGGGTTTCAGGGTTCTACTAATGTGAATTTAACCCGCAAGCGCCCAGCAACGGAATAATAATAATAATAATAATAATAATAATAATAATAATTCATAAAATTGAATGCCCTGTGTTGGGTTGGCGCCCCATTCTGGGTTGTTCTCTGCCTTGCGCCCGCATCCTCCGGGATAGGCTCCGGACCCCCCGCGACCCATATGGAACATGCGGTTATAGAAAATGGATGGATGGATGGATAATAATAATAATAATAATAATAATTCATAAAATTGAATGCCCTGCGTTGGGTTGGCGCCCCATCCTGGGTTGTTCCCTGCCTTGCGCCCGTAGCCTCCGGGGTAGGCTCCGGACCCCCTGCGACCCTGAATAAGATAAGCGGTTACAGAAAATGGATGGATGGGTGCATAAAATAATAAGTAGAAAAAATAAACACAAACGGTACAAACAATCGAATCATTAATTTAAAGTACTTCATCGTTGTAAGAACATCCTATTGGTCGCACATGATTAAATCCGATGGCTGTGATACTGCCTCATCGCTTTTATTATATTTCCGTACGTTCCGTGAGTGGCGTGTAAAGAGGTCCCGGAGAAACTGTCCGAAGCTCATTTAAACACGGGTTAACAGTAGGGGGCGAGGAAACCAGCAACTGGAGAACACCAACACGAGTGACTAACCCTGTCCTTATCTTTGCAGTGGTGCACTGTGTGTCTTAGTGTACATTTTACTGAGGACGGACTTCTTCTATGAAGCAAAGTAAACCATATTTACAAATAAATCTGTAAAAGCTAGGTTACAAATAAAAGAGTAATAGACATATTGGCGATTACAATGGCTGCATACCATTGTGAAATTTCGGTTATTTATACTGAATAGAAGAGAATGTCCCGTTAAAGTACATTTGCTAAGGTCAGATCAGTTTCGGGAATGTCTCCTGCAGGCGAAATTACCGTGTTTATCGGATTGCCTTTATGTCCCTATTGTCCGATTAGCCGCATTCACGACGGCAAAGAAATGTGCCACAAATGCAATTATAAATAATGTAAAGAAATGTATAACGCCTCGATTTTATTTATTTATTTATTTATTTAAAGTCGAACGACGCGAATGATTCTTGCCAAAGCTTAAGGCATTTCGCTCGCCTTCAGCACCGTAGACAGCGCCTGCGTCAGCGTACTTACTGGGATGTAGTAAGTAAGGGCAGAAGAACAGTTATGTTATACGTATACTGGGTTAGCGTTGGCTAGTGATGAGAGCTGACCAGGTGAAGACCACTTCAGGAAAATGGACAGACATTTGGTGCAAGGACATGGATATGATGTGTGCTATAACGAGAGCAGTACCAAGATGCTGGTGGGCAGGATTATTTTTTTCAGCCTCACATGAAGCCATGGAAGAGAGATTTCTTTATAGCTTTATCCTGTTATGACTTCTTATTTGTTTCTGAGTTGTGTTTAGTGTTGGGGAACATTCATAGCATTAAATTGGGCATCAAGCAGAAATCCTCTCAAATATAGCCATGCTTAGCCTGTGTGTGTGTGTGTGTGTGTGTGTGTGTGTGACACTTGTCCCCCACATTTCCCAATCTTTTTTGACCAAATGTACTGTTTATTGGCCCCCAGTTTTTAATTCTGATTGAACTTCACATTGAGTCCTAATATTTTGTGTGATACAGTTTTGCAGACATATACAATGCATTTTAAAATATGCATATATTTTTGGACCCCCAGAGGTTTTTTCTCCCTACTTGGGAGTTTATGGTTCCTTTCCTCTTTTGTCATCTTGGCTTTCTTTTCTTTGTCTTCCCTTTTCCCTGTTTTGAATTATTCCATATAAATGATGTAGGAATGTATTACAACACACCATGGGGTGACTCTGCTGTGAAAGATGCGATATAAAAATTAATTGAATTGAGTTGAATGTATTTAAATGGTGAATTATGCAGAAGGCCCCATTCTCGTCCGGCCTTCAGTTACCCTGGTTGCGGGTGACCGTTAGTGTGCGTGTGCAGAAGCCGTTACAACCCCAGGGAGGCAATGAGGATGGGGACTGGGCATCGTGAGACTCTGGAGGAACCGCACGGATGAAGATTAGTCATGAGAGCAGATCCGAGGGCCCAGTGTAAATTCCACTAAGGTTGTAGCTGGCGTCACTTTGATAAGGGCTGAACAGGATTTATCATATAATAAAACGATTATCTTTTTTGTCAAATGCCTAAACGCACTATGCCTTAGGGATTCTGTTTGGTAGGGGGGTCCTGGAGAAGGGCCTGCTGCTCTGGACTGGAAACTGATATCAGAGACTTAGTATCAATCTATATTTCAGGGAACATTTAGGATGTGGGGGCACCTCTGCCTGTCTGTCAGGCTTGCGCATATTGGGGTGTAGGGAGGGGGGTGTCAGCTGTAAGTGTTTGGAGTATACTTGTGGGCATACACATCCATGGTGCATAGGACACACATGCATGCACAGCCTGCTGGGAAGAGCTTGAGGAGGAAGGATGGAAGTGGAGTGAAACCCTGAATGGAGCCAGGACAGGAAATGACACCCCCCCCCAACACGTGGTGGCTAATTTCTACCCTCTCTGTGGAATTTTCTTGCATAATCCCATCGGATTATGGCCTTGTTTGATGTGGTGTGAAGCAGGTTGTCATATGGTGTATAGGGCGGGGCTAGGGGCGGGGCCAGGTGCAGGATATGGTGGGTGTGCCCTGTCACTGGCGGCCATGGGCCGTGTTCTCAGCCCAGTGTGCTTATTATTCCATGCTGACATGGAGTTCCTGGAGACCTCTGTGTATCTGGGTCTGTTGCTTGTGCTGGTGCCCATGATGCTCTCTGTGTCTCACATGCACACACACACACAAACACTCTCCCTGTCGGGAGCACAGACACACACACAGATGAGATATAAAGAGGTTTCTAGCTCACCGTAGCAGCGGAAGGCAGTGGGGGGCAGGGTGGCCGCTCTCTGCTGTCCTCCTTCTGCTCTTGCCTCATCCAGCCTCTACAATTCATTGACATTCCAGCAAGCAGGGATCAATGGATCCAGAGAGGGTGGGGCTCGCCTGTGTGTGTGTGCGTGTGTCCCAGCAAGAGTGTCGCCCTGGGAGAAACCTGTGCACTGACAAGCATATGGGGCTGGTTTATGGCCTGTCTACAGGGCCAAAGACGAGGTGGGGAACAGAAAGAATAAAGGATGTCAGTAAAGCTCACACACCAGGCAGGGGACCCACAGTTGGGCCGCCACACTGGAACAGTCATCTGATCTCATGGTAACAAGAACAGCTCAAATTGATGCTGTCAATGCCTAATCCCTCCCTGAAATTTGACTTTAAATCCTAACTCCGCAGTGGCCAGTTTACACTTGGGTAACAGAATCACTTATTGAGCCATATCCTTTAAGCAAATATTTGAAAATATCTTTGTAAAAAATGCACAAAATGTTCTTATCCCCCACATTTCCCAGTCTCGCTTGACTATGTGTAGTGTTTATTGGCAGTCTTTAGTTATGATTGAGCTTCTTTTATAGTCCTAATATTTTGCATAAAATACATTTTGCTGGCATTTTAAATGCATATATATATTGAAATGATGAGCTTTGCAAAGGACTCAAGCGGTAGCATATCAAAGAGGTCATTGCCAGCGGAGTGGTCATGCAGGAAAGTGCAGGGAGCCTGAAGTAAACAGGCAAAGAAGCGACAGCAAGGATCGGGGGAACGCTTAGTGCAGATTCCCCCATGACAAGAGGTGCCCAGCGAGGCCGGCCTATTTTTCAGCACCACGGAGAGATCCTACTGTTGGACTGGCATTGGGGGGTGGAGATAGGATGACAGATAAGGAAAGAGAAAGAAAGACAGAGAGAAGGAGGGAGATGGAGAAAGAGAGAGAGCGAGAGTTTTCTGACCTTATTGTGAGCTTGAAAGTCTTGTTTTGTTTCAGCCTATGCCACCTGCTTCTGTTTACTGTCACCTCTGTCTTGGCAATGCTACCATGTCATAGTAAGACAGTCCTTTTAAACTGGGGAAAAACAGGCAGAGAGAGGAACCGGAGCAGAGGGTGATGGAGCAGACAGTGGAGAGACGTGCTGTAGCGCCATCGGCTTTCCTCTTTCTCAGCTGATGCTAAGCCTGGAAAGCCATGCTCTTTGGGGGGGGGCACTTAAAGTACTGTAGATACTAACATCAATATGCTATAACTATCAGCGATGCTGTTTTACTGTAGAGCATAGGACTTGAGTAGCCTTCACCTTTCCTAAAAACACATATACTGGACTAGAGAGCAAGTGAAGATCTGATTTCCATTCCAGCTGGGCGTTTGTCACGACTTATTTCATGCTATCCATTTAATACCCATCTGCAATTTATACAACGTATCTGCAATGCAGCTCGGGTCAGGAGAGGAGTAGCATTTGATGTTTCCCTGTTCTGGGACCCGTGAATAAGCAGGAAAGGTGAAAGAACAAAGGCAGTAATTAGGCACCTCCGACAGGGCTTCAGAATGGGCCCCTTTATTGAAAAAAGAAAAGCAATATTTCTGGGCATTTATGAAAACACCGGCACCACAGTCCAGGTGAAACGTATTGTAAACCATCAACAAACCATTTAGTAAATTATTATAAATTTATTATATATATTATCATAATTTTTTTCTTTTCCCCTCTCACTTCAAGATGGCTACCCACCCCCCAATACATACACACACTCACAGAGTGATGCCACAGACACATCCAGAGCGCAGGGCAGCATCAGGGAACAACTTCATCAGGTATAACATCATAAAAAGCCTGGGGCTAGTAGTTAAATAGTGATGACTGCACGCTCCTAATCATACCCAAATCTTCAGTTTTGTAAGGAGAAAATGATCCTGTAATGACTGGGTACTTTTTTCTTACACATTGTTGAAAACATTCCCTGAATCCATGGAAAATGCGTGTGTCTGCAGCCCACTTTGTAACCCTACAAAGGTCCTCACGGGGCAGCTTTTCCCGGCACGCACTGGCCGCCAGCCACATAGCCAAGTCCGCACGAGCGATTAAGGTGGTCTGAGCAACATATAAATAACAGTAACGCCAGAAATTCATTTCATTCTTGTTTTCGTGAAGTTCTGGTCTAAAGTGGCAGCCATTTTAGCGTGCGACATATAAAAATGATAAGATCAAAATATTAGTAATAAAAATACACGGTATATTGAAAATTAGATGAGGTTTAAAATCTCAAGCACATACGGTTATAAGAAATGAAGTACTTTGTCTAAAAAGGGGATTTTGTAGGAATGGTCTTCGGCAGAGATCCAGCAGAAAGCGACGGACAGATGAGTAACGATGGGCGCGCGCCGGCGCAGCGATCGGCTGCTTCCCGTCAGAGGCGCGTTTTTTCTGCGGCTGACATTAGCGGTTAAAACGGCTTCACGTCACGTTTCCCCTGCACGTCTGTTCGTTTGTGAAAGGGGGAAAAACGTATTAAAATATAAATAGAATTGTTAACTAAACAAGTGTACTCCTTTTGTAAACATTCGGATGTATTGCCTTTCTTTTATCTTCCCAAATAGGAAATGCAGTGCAATAGCTTTTGATATTGATGCAATATGCGCGAATAATTTTTAAAAAGCTGCATAAAGCTGAGCAGCGCAGGTCGCGCGGGGATATTTAACGGATATCTAATATGTAACATAACACTACCCTTCCTCCTGTCTGGATTCGTAGAAACATGACAGTGACAGAGGGAGTGACGGCTTTTCTGGCTGTTTCCACACTTTTGTCTATGTCCCAAAGAACCTTTGGTTTCATTGGAGGTTACAGTGGATGGGCTGTGATTTGGGGGGGGGGTTGTTTGCAGAATGGTGTGGTGTGAGATTCATTGGATGAGTGGTTATGGATGGATGGATGGATGGATGGGTGGATAAATGGATAAATAAAAAACAGAAATGTGACTGAATAGTGATGGTTGAGTCATTCCATGCTCACCTTTGTTTACCTGTCAGTCCTGGTGGCTGCAACAGCAGCTGACCATCCTGTCGTGCAGTATGCTATCTATACACTGTAACATTAGAGTGAAGGCTTCCTCATTTGTTTCCCTTCCTTACGCAGGAACCTACCAGGGCCAGTGGGTGGGCGGCATGCGGCATGGCTACGGCGTCCGCCAGAGCGTCCCCTACGGCATGGCGGCCGTCATCCGCTCGCCGCTGCGCACCTCCATAAACTCGCTGCGCTCGGAGCACAGCAACGGCACCGTGCTGCACCCAGATGGGGGGGGCGGGGGCGGGGCAGGCGGCGCGGCAGCGGGCAGCCCGGCCGTGTCGCGGGGCGGCTTCGTGCTCACGGCCCACGGCGATGCCGAGCTGCTCAAGGGCAAGAAGAAGGGCCTTTTCCGGCGCTCCATCCTCAGCGGGCTGAAGCTGCGCAAATCCGAGTCCAAGAGCTCGCTGGCAAGCCAGCGCAGCAAGCAGAGCTCCTTCCGCAGCGAGGCAGGCATGAGCACCGTCAGCTCAGCCGCCTCCGACATCAACTCCACCATCAGCCTGGGCGAGGGCGAGGGCGAGCTCTCGGTGCTGGAGGACGACGTGGACGCCACCACCACTGAGGCCTATGCCGGCGAGTGGAAGAACGACAAGCGCTCGGGCTGCGGCGTGAGCCGGCGCTCTGACGGCCTGCGGTATGAGGGCGAGTGGGCAGCTAACCGTCGCCACGGCTACGGCTGCACCACCTTCCCCGACGGCACCAAGGAGGAGGGCAAGTACAAGCAGAACGTGCTGGTCAGTGGCAAGCGCAAGAACCTCATCCCGCTGCGGAGCAGCCGCATCCGCGAGAAAGTGGACCGCGCCGTGGAGGCCGCCGAGAAGGCTGCTGAAATTGCCAAGCAGAAGGCTGAGATCGCCCTGTCCAGGTACGCCTGAGATCCATGTTCGCTTCTCTCATGGGCCAGTGCTTATGCCGAAAGCATCCAGAGGATGTTTCATGGAGCTGCAGGCTCTTGTGAGCGACTGAAAGGCAACATTTGGGACTAATTCCTTGGTGAGAATGAGAGCCTTTCTGTTGGGAATAACAATGTCCTTGCTCAGAGATACGATCTGTCTGTGTCCTTTTGAAGATTATGTTGCAAGAGTGTTGCATAGACATACAGTGATTCTTGACAAGGTCACACAGAGGCTCCCAGAATCAGGGCCTTCTATTAAGGGTATGACTCACTGGCCTGTAAAGATGTGCACTCGTATAAACATTCAGGGACGCTCATCGTCAGAAGCAGAGAGTTACACTTACACTGGCTATATTCAGTGACAAGACAATCAGAGGGAACAATCATGTTATTAATAATGAAAACTCAATCATGACAAAAACTTTGAGCCACATCTGACCTGCTTTGTGTGCTTTTAAATTCAATCTGTCAGTCTTAGGCATTCATGCGTTCAGTTATTACATAACTTACAATAAAACTCACTTTAGTACAGTATTGCACACTACAGCCTGCATAAATGAATAGTACAAAAGTGTGTGGCCGCATTGCGTAGACTCACATGGTGAGCTGTACACACCAGCGCTCACCAGATTCTTTTTGTTTCCTCTACTCTACCTGGTCATTTTCTCTATTGGCTTGAAAGACAGATGGCAGGGTGCAGGAGAAGTAGCTGGTAGAGGAATGGATGGGCCTATTATTTAAGGTGTTTGTGTCGGTCACGCGAGTTGCCGCTTTGCCATGTTCCATCTAACAGCAGCTTCCAAACCTCAGTCATGCCAGCGGAGCCGACTGGAATTAAAATCCGAATTTCAGGATGAAATGATGAGGGACAGATGGGGGAGAGAAAGGCGGATGGAAAAAGCACTGGAGAGCGAGACAGAGAACGAGGGAACAGAGGGAGGGGGGTAGAGAGAGGGAGTCAGAAAGAGAAAGAGAGACAGAGAAAGAGATTTCCGCATTATGCCAGAACACTGTTGGCTGCCAGCCCAAGAGAGAGAGAGAGAGAGAGAGAGTGCCAGATACAGAACAGACTGGACTGGCCAGCTCACAGACCGCACACATACACACATAACACATAGAGCCACCCACAAACTTATGCATACATGTATCTACACGCATGCCCAAGCAGTCATACAGACCCACTGCACACACATGTGATCTACTGAGGGAGTTAGATGCTACATGTACGCGATAACGAAGTGGGTGGGGGCAGTGGCCTGCTCCTAGGTGCTCTGTTAGCCCTGGCAGGTGGCTGCACGCCGGGCAGGGAGAAGAGCAGTATATCCCCCTCCCGAGGCAAGTGAGAGCCTCGTTGGACCAGTCACACATGGGCTGGGGGGTGGTTAGTTCCTGCCTGGCGGGATCCAGCGCGGCCTACCTTATGGAACGGCCAGTTTCCACAGCGGTGGAGCTCGTAGGAGCCTGGCATTGCTAGGGAGAGGCCTGCCCTTCGTCCTACAGCCCCCTAGAGCTGCTCCGAGGGGTACGTCCACTATGAGTGCGCTCCGTGGGCTGGCCCCATGTAGCGTTCAGTCATGGATGGCGGCTAAAGGGTTTAGCAAGGGTTAGCAAATGCAGGCAGACGTGCGGAGCTCACGGTAGCAAGCCGGCATTTTAGTAAGAGGCTCACAGACATTCAGGCAGACAGTAGCTGGGGGGCGGGCATTAATATTGTATACCTGAGAAACACCATGGCTTATTTTAAGCTGGCCTAAAATACCAGATATAACACAGAGAGTAAGAGCACATGTTCCATTTGTCTTTCAGGGGGGGGCGGGGGGGGGAACAAAAAAGATAAGTTTTAAGAACATGAGGGGAGGAGGGGTTTGGAGCAGGAGACGTATTTTCACAGAACACCTGGAGGGAAAGTCAAGCGCCGGTGAGCTCGGACAAGCAGAGTCCAGAGTGTTCCGCACGCACGCCGGCGAGGCTCACTGAAACGCTCCACCGGAAACTTCCGCCACACACAGACGGGGAATGGAGTTCTCGATATCTTTGAGCGATTGAAGGAGACAGAGGAGCTGCGGGAGGAGGTGGGGGGAATGGGGGTAGGCAGGGATCTCCGAAAATTAAAAGCCCCTTAAGCTCTGGAGTAATGTCTGCGGCAGTGATCCTGTGGCATGACGTGGGTGCCACGTGGCCCCCTCATGCCGAGCCGCGTCACAGAGCCGGCAAACACACGGCAGGTGCAGGGAGTGGGTAGGGCCTGCAGAGGGACACCGAAGTGAACCGGGAGGCGGAGAAAGAGAGACATGCACAGAAAAGGTCTTGGGGGTCACATGGGAGGGAGGTTGACGACAGCTTGTTCAGCAGAAAGATGGTGGTGGCAGCCACTGGTAGTGTCCATGCGGGATAGCCACAAGCGCCCCCCCCCCCCCAAAGCAGCACACGGGGCTCTGAGAGGCCACGCTCCTGTAGTGGCCCCCAGCAAACCCTGCCACATACACTACGCCGCCATGAAGCGGCATGATTGCAATCAGGCCCGCAAACAGGGGTCTGTCCCCCAGGAGGCTGAGCGGGGCTGATTTGGAGTGATGGGGGGGGCTAGACAGAGCTCTGCTGGAGGCGGGCTATGCTTGATCAATAGCCTGCCTCTGCTGGCAGCCAGGCAGCGCTAGGCGGGACCGCATCATGTGCTCCGGAAACATCTGCATCATGTGACATGTGACTCTGTGTGTGTGTGTGTGTGTGTGTGTGTGTGAGGGAGAGCAAGTGAGAGACAGAGCAAAACACAGAATGAGGGTCAGAGAGATGAGCGTGTGTATGTGTGTGTGTGTGTGTGTGTGCGTGTGCACATGCATGTCAGACCATGAGGTGCGTGGCTTTCCGCTTATGTCGTGGAGTAATTAGCTCTCTGACTTAAGTCGTTAATGATCTGCTGCAGCCCTGGGTCCAGCTAGTTATAAATAGAAACAGAATCCTTCCAGGGTAATTATTTTCGATGTGTTATTCTCCCGCATCTGGAAGCAACATCTGGATATGGATAAGTTCTTACGTACTCATCAGCACTTTATGAAGGTATATGCTGATACATGCCAGTACACACACACCCATACACACCCAAGAAGCACCTAAGCGCTCAGCCTTTACTGTAATTGTTATCCATCGTGCTAAACTCTGACCTCAGTCCTACACTGAACACTAACTCATTCCCTAACAGGGTACACCTGATTTACACATCATGTCAAAATATATCACTGAAGGTGTTAATATTTTATGTTCAAGGGTCACCAGATATAGAAACAGATAAGGACTCTATCCAGGCAGAAAATGACCTGTTTCTATATCTATTCCTCTGGCGGTGTGTCACTGTGTCAGCATGTGTCTCACCATGTATGTCTGTCACTGATGGTGTGTTTAAGTGTGCAAAAGTGAGCGTGAGTATGTGTCTGTTACTGTGACAGTGTGTTTGTGTGTTTATTTGAAAAGTCTGCATAACAACATTGTGTGTGCTTGCGTGTGTGTGCGTTCATGTGTGTGTGAGACAGGTTGGGCCTGTGACTGACGCATGCTCTCAGTTACAGAGACGAAGTAACACTGAATGGGAGATTTCTTTCCCTAAAGCTCTAGTGCTTTCCCTCTCTTAGTCTTGCGGTTGCCAGGACAACAGGAGAGAGGAGAGCTGGCTCCCCCTGTAGGCTAACAGAGGGAAGGACCCAAACTTTCTTAATATACGGGGAAGTACTGTGTGCCTTGTACAGTCCATGCCTGGCTAACGCTGTTATCCAAAGGCAGCCATCTGCCCAGTGACTGAGGCGGGCCTGCTGAGTCTTTCTCTCGCTGGCTGTGGGTGAACTGTCCATTAAGGTGTGGTGTTAACGCTTTGGTAAGAGTGTAGTTACCTACAGCTTTCCATCATACGCAGATTCATAACTGTTTCTGGAATGAGTGTTATTTTTCCCACAATTCCCCCTTAAAGACATTATAATTTTAGAGGAAGCGTGTTTAAGACAGGCCAGCATAAGAGCTTAGAAAATACATGGATGGATAGATGTGTAAGAATAGAAGAAAAAATGAATAGATCTTGAAAACAATCCTTCACAGGCCCTGTGTGTGTCATGCAGACTCTTTTTTAAAGATCACATTACATAAAAGTCGACAGTGTCAGTGAGTAGATAGGTGCTGTGTTATTATACAGTTCAAATGATAATTATGCCTGCAGACACCCAGTCTCTGTGGTTATGTTTCTTTTTAAGATATCAAGAGCTCGCCCCAGCCACAGTAAAAATCTGAAAGGTTTTTCTATGGTCTTGCCTTGAAACAAAACAGGCAAATATCCTCACACTGCAAAATTAGCTATTTTTAAAAGGCAACTAGGTTAATATGATGAAGTCATTAATAATGATCATTCTACCATATCATTTTTAGTTGACCATTTCTTCCTAGTAAACGCTTCTCAGGGGTCAGTCTTTGATGCGATATGCTCCTCAAACATTATATGCACACATCTCTGCGTACTTACTGACGCACCATTTACACATGTGTGAAACTACCTTTCCAAGCAATATTTAAACTTTCATTGTGGAAGTAGTGATGAGCCTCCAGCTAATTAGCCTGTAGCTGTTGATTTTTTTCAGTTTTTTTAAGGGACCTTCCATAACACTGCCAATACCCCTCCCATATCACACCCACACGCCAACCCTAACGAGGCCTTTTTTCCCACCATCCCCCACATGTTGGTCCCCCAGAGGGGCAGGAACTGGAGAGGGCCAAGGCCGTCTGGTAGGGCGGCAGGGGGGGGAGCAGACATCGATAACCATCGATGTGCCACACTGCACCAAGACAGCCGCTGCACAAACAAGTCAGTGGGGGAGGGGGATGGTGGAGACAGGGATGGAGATTATGAGAAAAGCCTTAGTCATCTGCAAAGTGATGTACAGGGCCACCAGGGGGACATTGCCCAGCCGGCCCACGGTTCCAGACGCACACAGCCCGGCCAGCCCACGGTTCCAGACTTGCACAGCCCAAGCGGCTCCCAGTTCTAGACGCATATAGCCTCACCGGCCCGCAGTTCGAGACATGCACAGGCTGGGCAACCCGTGGTTTGAGCCGTTCACAGCCTGACCAGCGCCCGGTTTGAGACATATACTGCCTGGCTAGCCCATGGTTTGAGATGTGCACAGTCTGGCCGTCTCATGGCCCAGACTCGCCAGTTCCAGACGCATACAGCCTCACTGGCTCGTGGTTCAAGACACGCACAGCCTCACCGGCCCATGGTTTGAGACGAGCACAACCCGGCCATCTCATGGTTCCAGACGCACACAGCCTGGGCGAGCCACGGTTTGAGATGCTCACATCTCAGGTGGCCCCCAGTTCCAGATGCACACAGCCCGGTTGGCCCACGGTTTCAGACTCGCACAGCCCGGACGACCCACAGTTCGAGACGCATATAGCCTCACCGGCTTGCAGTTCGAGACATGCACAGGCTGGCCATCTCGTGGTTCCAGACGCGCACAGCCTGGGCAACAGCCCCTGGGCAAGCCATTCACAGCCCGACCAGCGCACAGTTTGAGATGCATATTGCCTGGCTAGCCTGTGGTCGAGATGCACACAGCTCGGCCAGCCTCTCTGCAGACATCAAGGGAGAGCCGGCGTCAGCGGCCCAACGAGGAACCGGAGCGTGTGCAGGTGGGTAAAACTTCCCACACACGCAGCTTCCATCATCCATGTAAATTATTTATCAGTCTGAGGGAGCTGGGCTGCACGCCTAGAGTTTTGTCTACAAGAGTGTTTTCTGAGAGGGCCATCCTTTAGGAGCTCACCCCCCTCCCTCCTGTTGGGGTCTCCATAGCGGTGCTTCTCAGCCTGGGCTTTGTGGACTCGGTTACTTTCACTAACCAATAGCAAGGGCTGATATTTACATGTCATGGTTCTGAGAAGGAGTCCACAGGGGCACCAGAAAGGTCAGGAAGCCCTGCTCTGGTGATCTGTGCTCACCTACAAGATCAAGGCACAAAATGCCAAAGACATGGCCTGCGACCGCACAGTTTTACGGTTCAAAGATACAGCTTGTGACCGCACAGTGTTCTGGTTCAAAGACATGCTTCGTGACTGGACAGTCTTCCAGTTCAAAGACACGACTCGCGACCGCACAATCTTCCGGTTCAAAGACACAACTCTTGACCACACAGTGTTTTGGTTCAAAGACACGACTTGTGACCGCACAGTCTTCCGGTTCAAAGACACAACTCGTGACCACACAGTGTTCCGGTTCAAAGACACGGCTTGTGACCGCAAAGTGTTCCGGTTCAAAGACACGCTTTGCAACCGCACAGTCTTCCGGTTCAAAGACACAACTCATGACCACACAGTGTTCCGGTTCAAAGACACGGCTTCTGACCGCAAAGTGTTCCGGTTCAAAGACACGCTTTGCAACCGCACAGTCTTCCGGTTCAAAGACATGGCACTTGACCGCACAGTGTTCTGGTTCAAAGACACGCTTTGCGACTGCACAGTGTTCTGGTTCAAAGACACGCTTTGTGACCACAGTCTTCCAGTCCAAAGACACGGCTCATGACCGCACAGTGTTCTGGTTCAAAGGCACGGCTTGTGATCGCACAGTCTTCCGGTTCAAAGGCACGTGTGCTGTAGCTGTCATCTTACAGTGACAAATAAAAATAATTCTAATTGCCTTGACTCCGAATACATCGTCTGATTAAATCAGGCTTTTTCTGTACTGAAGCGAGAGACATTAATCATGGTTAATCCATCTAGTTCAAAACATATTTATGTAAAATACTTTATGTTTAGAATCACATTTCTGTGTGTAATTTAGTTGATGTCAAATGTATTCATTATTAAGCTGTAGGGACGACGTGACAAGATGTTATATATATTGAAAACTATCAAAAGAAACATAATATATATACATAGTAAAAAGGCAGTTTTTTACTCTGTGTGTATATATCATATATAGTATTGTAAAAACGTCATGGGCTGTTAAAGAAAATCTTTAAAACTATTTATCTGGGCATAAAGTGTATATTTGCATAGAATAAAACACAATTTAACATTAGAATATATGCAAATTAACAGTAACAAAATAAAAGTAACAAGAATATCTTCTGTTCCCGAAAAAGTTACTGATATCTAGTTGGATGGCTAGATGAACACCGCTTCAGTTACCAAACCTCTCCTCCTGTGTGTTTGTTAAATTACATAGCTCTAACACTAGCTTTCTTAATTAGTTAATTAGATTAAAAAAACTTGATGAAGTATTGATTAGTGAAAGTTGGTATATTGGGGGTCGAATCAACAAATATATGGGTATATTGCATAATTACTGCAAATACTGGAATGACTTTAGGAAAAATGGCCAAGTTGACACACTTTGACATGATATCGTAGTTTTACACCAACATGAGAATCATTTAAACATCAGTTCCTTGCTTAGAGGTCCTAGAGGACGGCATCTTCTGGGCCTGGATGAGCAGGACTGGGGTGTGGAAAGCTGCTGCTGGTTTTTGAGGTGGAGCGGGAAAGACACCATGGGTGAAGAGGGACTGTGGCCTGTGCAGTGCGAGTGTGACCGAGTGGGTCAAAGGCTGGGTAATGTGGGGCATAGGCTTTTGGGGAGTTCAGAATTACACACCACAGGTAGGTTTATAACACCTAAAAAAAAGACAATTCGCAGGTTCAGGCGCTCAGGAACTTCAGGCGAGGTAGCAGCGGGCTGCCTTTGTTTCTGGGGAATGGGTGTTTGTGTGGTCATGTTGTGGTCACGCTGTGGTCATGCTGTGGTGTGGCCCGGCCAGCAGGGTTGCCATCCAGGTCTGCACTGGTCCATTAACTTTTTCTCAGTGAGTGGTTTGAAGAACTTGAGGACAGAGTTACCTTTCAAGCCCCCCCAGTCACCAAGTATGCATATCCTACAGTAGGTGGACCTACATACTTACATACATTTCACAAACCGGTAAAATGGGCAGTTTCGGGGTGATGGGGCGCCAGCTGTGAAGTCTGCGGGGGGGGGGGTCTCATGATAAAATCAGGCCTGAATTTTTGTATTTTTCTTGCTCAGTACACGGCACTGGATAGTATTTTTTATTACGACACATAATATATGGGCTGGGGGCAGACCCCACCCTCAACATTCCCTGGCCCAGTCAGATTCTGGTAGTGCACACTGGGTGTTGGGAAGCCCTATCCGACCACATGGGCTGTGTCACCCCTGAATCCGTGTTAATCTAACAGACTGTGTACATAATTCATACAGGACAGTCGCAGGCATTCCTGGACTCCATGTGATGTCACATTCATGTTCTCAGTCTGCAATTGATTCATACCTCGTCCATTAGCTGTATTTCCTCACATCTTCGGGGCTGTGATTTTGCATCCTGCCCCCCTGTTTGTGTGATGTTTGCGTGCTGTCCCTGCAACACCAGGTTTTCTCTCTGCTCATGCAGCTTGGTGACTCTAACTTTTTCATAGTGTGTGTGCGTGTGTGTGTGTGTGTGTGTGCCCGCCCAGTGGACTGGCATCCCATCCTAGGAAGTGTTAAAGCAGATCTATGCCTGGACACCCTCCTGATTACAGACTGCATTGTACAATGTACTAACATGCCCCCCCCCCCCCCCCACGCCTCAGAGCAGCCCACGCGGGGGGAAAGGGGGAGGCGCCGCTGGGGGCAGCCCAGAAGACCCAGG
>JAAGVU020000019.1:10825739-10853024 GCA_011763525.2 Mormyrus iriodes
CAGAGGCTGCAGTGTGACGCCAGCACCACCCACATTCAATACACACACACACACACACACACACACACACACACACAATCCGTCTCTCTCTCTCTCATGGTGTAAACATAGGTCTATGACACACACTCACAGGAGCAGAAGGAGTTTGGAGTGCACAGGCCATCTTACTCATCCAAATACTTCAAACCAAAGTTCAACACGTGATCAACCTGGACTTGCTTGATGTGAATGCAGAGATGTCTGTCTTCTGTACCAGGAAGCTCATTTTAACACTCATAAGCAGTTTGTTTTACACTGAAGCTGGTCCCTCACTTTTATCCCCCATGCCCATTTCACTTGTGTAAGTGAGCAGCATGTCTGGCACACAAGGGGGTCACCCCGAACTGTATGCCAGTCCACCACATGGCACACAAGGATGAAGGATCGCTTGTAACCTTAGGCAGTACCCCACCCACAGCTGCATTTGGTGGAGTAACCCTTGATTCACACCTGTTGCCCCTTTGCCTGACTCCCTCTAAAGTGTGGTGTAAGCGCAGAAGGATTGCCATAAACACCTAAACTTCCAAAAAAAATAAATAAATAAAAATTACAATTGTCTCTCTAGAATATCCTATATCACATGTACCTCTACCTTCTACAGTTTAATTGGCTTCATCCTTATGTTAAATTTTGTCCTCTATACTATTCCATCCCTGTCTTTTCACAGACTAAACTATACCACCTACACAATTCAATATATATGTAAATACTCAAGGTGAAATTCAGTGCTGTATATGAAGGTGAGAATGTGTAAGGGCCCGAACACAGAACCCTGATGCATCCCACTCATTACACTGGGCTAACTGAAGGATGTGCCTCCTTGATAGCTGACTTTAAACTCATATATAGGGTCAATCCTGCGATTAAGTCGGCTTTTAGGGGCTCACTGACATACCAATTAACAGAGAAGAGGGAAACTCACTGGGGTCCATCTCTACCAGCACTTCCCACTGGTCCATCTTGTGGAGGTCGAGGGCATAGAGGTCGCCAAGGGTGAACTGCCGGTCACCCACCTCAAACATGCCACCGTACAGGTAGAGTTTCCCATGCTTGTAAGCAGCCATGCCATTGGACCGGGGGCAGGGCTCCACAGGTGCAACTGGGGCCTCTTCCTCCTCCCCTTCCTCCTCGCTTTCCTCCTCCACCGGAGTACCGGAAATGACCTCCTTGATTGTCATCACTGTCCCGTCATCAGCCACAATTTCCTTGACCACTTCCACGGGGCCGCGCTGCCCGAGCTCCTCTGCCTCTTTGACCTCCATGCCCCCATGCCCCTCCAATGCCCCCTGCTCCTTCTTCCCACGGCGACGCTTTTTCTTCTCTGACTTGGAACCCTGCGTGACCAAACATGACGTTCAGAAGACAAGACAGGCCATCAGCTATACCCAAGCCTACAAATGCCAGGTCAGTCACAAATCTGTGGGTTTCCATTTCCATAGCTTAACCAGTGTATTATAAATACACAAACACACACACTGTGTATACTTTATGGAAGCTGTATTCCTCTAAATTTACATACATCCATTCGTCTTCCAACCACTTATCCAGTAATGGGTTGTATGGGGAGCCCAAAAAGCAGAGAGCACAAGAATGGTACCCTGGACAGGATGCTAGTCTATCACATTGCACACAAGGGGGACACCCTGGACAAGATAACAGTGCATCACATGGTACACAACCGGGACACCTTAGGCAGGATGCCAGTCCATCACAAGGCAGACAAAGGGGACACCCTGGACAGGATGCCACTCCATCATATGGCACACAAGGGGGACACTCTGGACAGAATGCCAATCCATCACATTGCAGACAAGTACTCACACATAAATGCGCAATCTGCAAGTTAGAGATGCCAGGTGACGTAACTACAGGACGAAAACAGAGAAAAACCCACACAAGAGGGAGGCCATGCAAACTCACCACATGCAGAGTGGGGACAGGATATGAGGCAACAGCGTCACCATACTGCCACTTAAATGTACTTTATTCTCAAGATAAAATACAAAACTCATGTACGTCCCCTTTTGTTTTACTTCATTCACTAGAGTATAATAATAATAATAATAATCTGAATATTTATTTCTGTAATACTACAATGTTAGGATATTCTTTTTGTGTACTGTGTACTTTTAAAAAAATTGTCTGCACCGCTTTTATTTCTTTGCACTTTGCCTGGCACTATATGTATGTTTGTCTGTGCATGGCAGTCTTATTGCTGCATTTTCCCCTTGGGGTCAATAAAATCAATCTTATTCCTAATCTTAATTGAGGACTGAAATACCAAAACAGCAGCTAATGGGGAATGCAGGAGGAGAACAAAATATAAAACACCGCCGCCATTAACCACTCCAGTAACAGGCCAATCTATGCACAGTCATGCACACACTGGCCCACACAGGTACCTTGAGCTGGAGAGAGAACCAGCGATTCTTGCTAAGGTCGTACTGGTAGAGATCATTGTAAAAGTCTCCTTCAAGTGTCTCCTCCTCTTCCTCATCACACACTCCCCCAAACAGCAAAAAGCGGTTTCCTGGGGCCAGGGTCAGTGAGAATCCGGAGCGGGGGTGGGGCTTCACGCCCGATGGACTCACACGGGACCACACCCACTTCTCTGCCAGAGCAAAAGCGTGAGTTCTCTTAGAATGCAAAATGTAAACGTTTGGTTTGGTTTTGTTAAGTACAATTCAAACAGGCAGAGAGAGAGGGACAGGGGACAGGAAGCAAGAGGGAGTGTGAGAGACAGACACAGGCAGGCAGAGAGAAAGAGAGAGAGATAAGCAAGTAGAGAGACAGGGACAGGCAGAGAGACAAAGAGACCGACAGAGAGACATGTATGCAGAGGGACAGAGGCGGAGCGTAAGACAGGCAGAGAGAGAGGCAGACAGACAGGCAGGCAAAGACAGTGAGGGACAGGCAGGCAGAGAGACAGGCAGACAGACAGGAGAGCAGGAAGCCAGAGGGAGTATGAGAGACAGACATAAGCAGGCAGAGAGAGAGGCAGAGAGAGAGGGGGAAAGGCAAGCAGAGAGACAGGAACAGGCAGAGAAATAGAGACAGGCAGAGAGAGAGAGTGAAAGACAGGCAGAGAAACAGACACATATAAGTGATGCATTACCTTGGTCCTCATTGCCCTCTCTCTTCAGCAGAAACATGTCAGAGTGAATGCTGCCTTTGTCCACATCCTTCTTGGCTTTCTGCGGAAGACAATGTCCGGCACAGGGGCATGTCACATAACCGACCATGTAAAGCTAAGCCTGGTGAAAGCGAGCCTGAGCCACCAGAACACGGGCCCTTGGACTCCAGAGACTGCTCTGACATTGGTAGCTATAAAGCAGCTCTGTCTAAGAGATGCTGGGGTCAGACAGATGAGGAACATCTGGAATGGCTGACAAGGTGGCGTGTGCTTCTGCATGTCCAGTCACGACCTTCCTGCTCTCAATCCAGAAAATCTCACTATGCTTCACTCCCCTGTCCAGACCTGCTGTTGCCAGGCAACCCTCTGCTCCCCCGCCTGCCATGGTCAGTCTGTGTTGTGTTTGCAAGGAGATTTATAGCATCTCAAATAGCCTCTGCATCCCAGAGCCCATGAAGTGGGCACATTTACAGGGCTGCCATAGGAAAGTGAGTGCATAGTCAGATCAGCCTCAGCCATGTTCACTGGAGTATGCCACTTCCAGCTTCGGTGCGCATTAATGAGTGTGAGTGTCCCATTCCCAGCTTCAGTGTGCCTCAGTGAGCGAGACTGTTCCATTCCCGGCTTGAATGTGCCTCAGGGAGCATGACTGTCCCATTCCCAGCTTCAGTGTGCCTCAGTGAGCGTGACTGTCCCATTCCCAGCTTCAGTGTGCCTCAGGGAGCATGACTGTCCCATTCCCGGCTTCAGTGTGCCTAAAGGAGCGTGACTGCCCCATTCCCAGTTTCAGTGTGCCTCAGGGAGCATTACTGTCCCATTCCCGGCTTCAGTGTGCCTAAAGGAGCGTGACTGTCCCATTCCCAGTTTCAGTGTGCCTCAGGGAGCACGACTGTCCCATTCCCAGCTTGAGTGTGCCTCAAGGAGCATGACTGTCCCATTCCCAGCTTTAGTGTGCATCAGTGAGCGTGACTGTCCCATTCCCAGCTTCAGTCTGCATCAGTGAGCGTGACTGTCCCATTCCCAGTTTCAGTGTGCATCAGTGAGCGTGACTGTCCCATTCCCAGCTTCAGTGTGCACTGGTGAACATGGGAGTTCTACGTTGAACCTCCATTGGAAAAAATGTTGGAACTGCTCAGGGCAAACGGAAGTCTTTCCCTGACAGTAATGAGGATGCGTAATGAAGCCAGATGCAATGGTGGAAACGGACTGGGATCCTCCCCCGTCTACTAGCTGACACTCACACAAGGCTCAGCCAGAAGCCCCACTTTGAGAGCAACACATCTAAAACAAGCAGAGAAGCTCCGTCATCCTGTGAGACAGCTGAACACCCCCAGCCTCTGACTGACAGGAGGAATCTGCACATAATAAATCAGGATAATGTCACGTATCTCAGCACATTACAGATAATATTTGTCCGCACTTATCTTTATGAAGCTCTCGGTGTACTGAGGCATTCTGGGAAGGAGGCTGTGCAGTTAGCACCCAGTTAAACAAAAATGGTGATTGTGCTGCAAGGTGCAGGAAAATAAATCAGTACTGAAACGCATTGTGAACCAAAAAAACTACACTCAGATAAATCAACGAAATCTGACTACAGAGAGAATATTGAACTCTCAGTGCCCGAGGGGGCGGCACTATTCAGCCCCCCAGCTCAGCTGCCACTCCAGAGGCTCACAGGCAAAGGAAATGGCATCTCACCACTTTGGAGTAGCCTCCATAAACGATGACGCTGCTGCCATCAGGCATGGAGGTCAGAACACAGGCAGAACGGGGTGAGGGAGGGGTGCCCGCAGGGGATAGGCGACTCCAGGTGAAGGTGTCCAGGTTGAAGGTGTGAATATCATTGTAGTAAATATAATCCCTGAGGCGAAATGCAACAAGTTTTGGCATCAATGAAGATGGCTGAACTGAAGTATACAGAAATTGGTGTGGGGGTGGGGACATGATGTGGTGGCGGAGACTAAGGCGGCATTCATTTTGCATAAAATTTTCAGTTAGCTCTTATTCTCAGGTCTACAGTGATTGAGAGACTGTCTATCCCAGAACGCGTGGCGAGGAATGGCACTTTCCCACTGGCACACATGACCCAAGCCGTACCCGAGCCGTACCCCAAATGGAGACTAGTTACAGCACAGTTCCAGCTGGCTTCGGTTTTCCACTGCAGAAGGATCGGCTCGGTAAAGGTCAGGTTTGGAGAGTGACAGTGACGTAAAACTGAAGAGACGCATATATACTGTCCACACGGTGTACATCCTAATATACTATGTGCAATTATTATTATTATTTTTTTCTACAATGTGCTAATTTCCACTAGCACGTCTCAGAGAATTGCCGTGTTATACCAGTATCAAACCCTAATGGAATTAGTATTCGCCTGCGTAAATTTGTATTACGAATCCATTCCGTTCAGCTGTTCTATATTATTTTTTCAAGTAGGAGGGTGGAAATTTTCAAGTTCCGAGTTTTTCGGGAATGCCTCATGATGTGTGATACTACTAATAGTGAATAATATATAGAATATGCACTTTTTCCTTCAGATAATCTATGCGCAGAACACCGGTAACATTGTGCATTTCAACCAATCAGATGGTGGTGATGGAGTCAATTCGGTTTGGTCATGCTTTTGGCCCTGCTAGTAAGCAGGGCTGTGTCAGTGCAGGTACGGGTCGCAATGGAAGATCATCAGTTCGCGGCACGGGTCGGGTACAGCTTGGTTTTTAATGGCAGAGGAAAAGCACCATAAGGCGGGGTTACTCCAAGGACAAGACGCTGTACACACAAACATACATTTTCGCACAAAGAGCTATTTAAAGTCAACAATCCACATGAACAGCATGGAGTAAGCCCACGCAAACCGCCCAAACACATAGCCAGGGTCAGGTATGAACCTGCAACACTGGAGGTCTGTGCCAATAAGACCACCTGCTGCTTGCCAATTTTCCATATTTTGTTGCTTAGCTTACCAGTGTTACCCAAAAAGACTTACAATTATAATACGTTTATACAAGATTTTGCTGGAGTGATTGAGGATATGTACCTACTAATAGGTACAACAACCAGGCAATTCTGGGATCGAACCAGCCTGCAGTCCCATTTTCATTTTATGGCACTTCCTGCACATATATTCAGGGATTACCCAGATAAACAAAATATAAGTAAGACCATCCAGTCAACTGCAATTAACCACCCATTCCCACCACCCCCAAGCCCCTACTCGACACTCTACCCCCACCTGGCGCTCTCCCCCCACTCCTACCTCCACCCACCGAGCACTTTCCCTCCATCCAGCGCTCTCCCCAAAGCCCCCACCCGTCACTCTACCCCTGCTCCAACCTCCACCCACCTAGCGGTTGGCCCGCCACCCCCACTTTCCCCCAGTCAGCGCTCTCTCCCCACCTCCACCTACCTAGAGCTCCCAAAAGTTTAAGCACACCAGGATGGGGCACTCTCCCCCCACCCCGCGGCCCCCCCAAAACCCCCCCCCCCCCCCCCCACCCCCCTCCCCCCCCCCCCCACCCCCCCCCCCCGCCCCCCCCCCCCCCAGCGCCCTCCCCTACCCCCCCCCCCCCCCCACCCTCACCTAGTACTCTCATGAAAGCCTCCAAAAATCAGCAGCTGCCTCTTGCTAAGGACCATGCGGTGCCCACTGCGGCCAGAGGGGGCACCAGGCACCCTGCAAACAAAGTACAGGAGTGCATATAGTTAACACAATGTGTAAGCACACAGATATACCACACACAAGCATAAACACACATCCACCAAGACTGGATATTAACCAATACTCAGACACACTCTAGCTCAATATTTCTATGCCACTCTGGAACGCAGAAGCCTCTTCTAAGAAAAGCTTGCATGAAAATGTTGGATAAAAGTCAAAGACTTCATCTATATGCTCCCTCATCATGCTGCAACTCTATCGCCATTTCATTTTTCAATGCTTTTGGTCAGAATCAATATGCCTCAAATGCTCCTAAATACAGTGAGAATAAGCTGGCACAGCAGAATGCCAGCATTCCGGTGGCAGGTGTTTCCAAAGGCCACTGCAGATACACGGGCAGCCCCACATGCACACGGACACGGACACGCATACGGACACGGACACGCATACGGACACGGACACGCATACGGACACGGACACGCATACGGACACGGACACGCATACGGACACGGACACATACAGACACGCATATAGATGCACACATACATACAAACATGGATGCACACAGACATGCACACAGACACACTTACTTGATTTGCTCCCAGACATGCATGCTCAGGTGAAGCACCCACAAGTCCTTGTAGTGATAGAACTGCTCTCCGTCAGGGGAGGCAAACTCACCCCCAAAGACCCACAGCTGTCCCCCTGCCTGAGGAACAACCACCGCCTGCCAAGACAAAGCCAGTACATTAATGGATTAAATGAGAGGGGAGCTGCAGGGCAGCACAGGGTGAGGAGGGTGTGGGGACGGGACAGGAGACCGCTAAGGGATTCCCACTGAGCTGAGGGCAAGGCCTTTTAAAACAGAAGAACCAATTTATACTGCATAGAAAACTGTACATTATTCCTGTTCACAGTTTGAAGATATTGAAAACAGGAAGCTTAAGCACACCAGATGTGATATTAGTACTTATTTTAAACACAAAGGTGTGTGTGTGAAAAGTAGATTAATTTTAATACTTGAGAACGTTGAAGTATATTTACATGCTGAAAGAAAATCCAGCCCTCTGGTGGACACAGATGCAAATGACACCTGACTGGGCTGCCTGCCAGTTCAGACACTGCAAGGCCAGCCACTGTAATACAGCTACACAAAACAAACGGGACAGGAAGGGAGGGGACACAATGGGCCAAAAGGCGAGGCGTGAAAGGTACCTGGTGAGCACAGCGGCGTGGAGGGGGATTGGGGATGTCAGACTTCACCCAGGTATTCTTTTTGATGTTATAAAAGAACAGGTCGTTGTACAGGAAGGTCTGGGAGGAGACAGAAAATAACACCAGTTTAATCACCTGCCAAGCCTTCACCCCTCCTGGGTACCCAGCAGCAGCCCAGTGTGGTTACAAGCCTTCTGTTTACAAACACAGGACTCATCCTACTAGCTGTAAATGTGAACCTGGGATGTGTGTCCTGTGAGTGATTATACAGAATGCCAGGAGGGGTCGCTCTGAGCCAGTGAAACACCCAGCTGTACAACATCCTCTAGAACATGCTCTCAATCAAAGCTCACCTTCTTCCCGTTGAAGTATTCACCGCCAAACAAGACTAGCTCGTCCTTTTCAGGGTGGGCTGAGAGCGATGCATTCAACCTGGGGGTCGAGGGGGAGAGGAGTACAACACAGAGCTTCAGCCAAATGTGTAACCACTCTAGGCAGAGAGTCAGATCCTAGACGCTCCTCTAGTCTTTTTTTTAAATCTTGTAAACATTTCAGAATTGCAATATGATTACAAAAAAAAGCTTTTTAAATATAGTATTTTGGGGGGAAACAGTAAAAAAATATTTATAATAGTTAATATCATTAACCACTAATTTAGAAAATTAATGAAAATGCTTTGGAAAGCCTGTCTACATGTACACCTCCTATGCCTCTACACGACGGTCTTTGTTGGTGATTAGGTGAAATCTGAACCATCCATCCATTTTCTGTAACTGCTTGTCCTATTCAGGCTCACAGGGGGATCTGGAGCCTACCTCGGAACATATGGGCACAAGGCAGGGAACGACCCAGGACGGGGCACCAACCTATCGCAGGGCACATGCACACACCATTCGCTCACACACACAATCCTATGGGCAATGTAGTAACTCCAATTAACCTCAGCGTGTTTTTGGACTGTGGGGGGAAACCGGAGTACCCAGAGGAAACCCTATGTCGACACAGGAAGAACATGCAGATTCCACACACAGGAAGCCCAGAGACTCAAACCTGGGTTCTAAAGACGTGAGGCAACAGTGCTAACCACTGCACCACCAAACCATGTAGGCATTATATATAAAGAGACTGATAGTTCATTCCTAGCTTTCGGATGACGATCCATTTCTAACAGGTGGTATGTTTTTAAAGCTTTTCTTTCTTTCAGCCACTTTTTAAATACGGTAAAGTCTCTGATTCCGTACGGAGTAAAGCTATCATTCCCTGCACCTCATCATACTCACCTGGGCGAAGGCGGTGGGCAGACAGTTTCTACAACTTGCGTCTTCTTCGCGTCCAGGGACTGGAACTCTGCGATCAGTGCCTCCAGATCCTCCTGTAACACACAACGTCCAGCAGGTAGCGCAGTAGTTAACGATACGGGTGGGTCAGGTCCCAGGAGGGGCGGTGCTGCAGTGCACCGCGGTGTCTGAGTCGTTATGTGTAGCGCCATCCCACGGAAGAGGAGAAGTAAATCGCTATACGTTCAGTTACAAAAGTAGATCAGCTATTTTGTTGCTGAAAACTGTGTGCATTTACCCATAAATCTTGCCAATTTACAATTAACTCCAGCAAAAATAAATACATGCAGCTACCAAGCTAACTAGTTAAATAACTACATATCACTTGCCTCTTCTTTCTTGGATCTCTTAGAAACCTTCTTTTCCATTTTGGCGGCGGTCTTTTCCGCCCCTTTCACTTTCTTGTCTTTTTTATTCTTCTTACCCATTTTCAGTGTTCACTAACTGACTGGCTGACAGAAAGCGCGTGTTTTTTGTAGTTAACTCACATGGACGCCATCCTGTACAAACTACAGCGCTTCCTATGACGATCACAGACACTTCTGCTCGCCTCATAAGTAAAGAGCCCCCTCTGGACCGGAGGAGTTATGGTTTTGCCATGAAAACATTTGGAAAGGCTTAATCTAATAATATGAAAGATTTTATTAAGTGTATGAGGGTATTATACGGTGTGGTGTGAACTATGACAAAATATAAGGTATAATTTATTATTTCCGACCTCTGTGGGCCTCCCATATTACCATAAATATTATATACCTTCTTAGTTCACAGACACCTCACCCACTCCTCTCTCCGCATCTTTGTATTGCCCTCTCTCGGTGGGTCTCTCTTGTTTCTAAAAGCCACTCACCATACCTGCTACATCTTAGCCGGAAGGTTATCTCACTCTTTGTCTCAAAGATATACCTACCTCTGCTATCAGGATTACCTGTGGGTTACGCTTATGTGCCAACAGTAACCAGGGTGCACAGATATTGGCTCCATACCTTGGCTCCGTAAAATGCACCTTTTGCTCATCAGTCACTGTATGTGCATCTCTCTGTGGTTCCCCGGACATTGTCATCTCATCCTGAGCTGCCAAAAACACTACCCTGTCTGCCTGCTGAACTTCCAGGGCACTTGGCATAGAACAGAACCGCCAATGTGGATCTGAACCCTCATGCCTACCCTACAGCACCGTTTCCCTGTTCACTCTTCCCTGACTCCAGATGAGACTCGGCCTCCCATGTTTCCTGGATCTCTCTTCCCCGCAGTGCAGCCAATCCATTGCAGTGTTGTACATCTGCTAGCCCTGGCACTATCACAGGGACATGAGTACTGTCAGGGCATATGCATCGACGTAGGCTGCTCTATGATACGCGTCATGGTTTAAGCCGGGGAGAATCAGGATGGGTGAACTTAGGAACAAAAGGCACAGCTGAATGGGTTTATTGGGGAAGGGTTCAGAATCCCTGCTAGGCAGGGATGGGGCTCAGCACAACACGGAAATGTGTCAAAAAATTGAAAGACGTTACAAATTGAAAATCAGACATTATGAATCAATGAGCAGCCAAGGTAGGTATACCAAGGCAAAAAACTTTATACATAAACTAAGGATTAATGTTAACAACCCTATCCACTGGACCCTCCACCTCAGATAGGGGCATATTGGTGCCCATGGTGAGATATACCAAATTGCTTACTGCAAACAATCTTGCACAATGTGTCCCATTTATAATGTTACTTCCTGGAAGAGAAAGAGGCTTGAAGTCCGTCATTGCACAAACAGCATATTTTTCTGTCACTGTTGAATTTAGCATAGCTTATGAGAACAGTCTGTCCTGCCTTGAAACACTATGACAGCTTAAATCTTGGTGGCTCTATTCTATTTGTGGTTTTGACACCCACTCACTAATTATCATGGAATTTGATGTGCCTTCCTTCCTTCCAGGCCTGTCCTGTCTAGACCACTGTTCTTCATCGGGATTCTCCTTGCAGTTTAGATTCCTGTGTTGGTTAGTATTGTAGACTACTGTGAGTAAGATATAATTTTCCATGGTTTGTTGAAACCCCCTCTGACAATAAGCAATCTCCCTGCATTGTAAATTCCAGTGCATTGCTTTGAATTCTCCTTCTGTTCTCAAATCCATTCCCCCAGCGCTCAAGGTTCCTACTTGCTAGTTGTCATATTCCATAGGTCCTTTCTCTTCCGTGAAAATCCTGTGTTACAGAAACATGTGTAAGTACTCTCTCTCCATCTGCTGGCACCTTCAGCATGTGTAGGACCTGCGGAACGAGGGACCAATGCTAACATAAAGCACTCAATCATCTCCATGGCATCTACAGGACCTACACTTGCAGCTCCTATCAGCATTCTTACAAGAGGGATCCTATGCTGAACTGAAAAGAGAGGGGGATGGGTACAGATAAAGGGAGATAATATGTTCTCAATTGCAACAGTTGCTTCAGTTTTGATAGCGATAAATGCAGAATCATTTTAGCTTGCTAAATACAGACTTTGGTGGCTTTCTATTCTATTTTGGTGGCCTGGGAGGAAAGAAGGAATGTATGGGAATGTGTCACATGACCTGCATTGTGAAAGAGCAGCTTGAAGACGCATGAAAAAAACATGAAAGGTGGCTGCTTTCACCACTCATAACTGTGCAGGAGAAGGTCAGGGTCAGAGGCAGCCCAGAGCACCCCATATAAGCCATGATACAAACACACACCAGACACATCGTGTGATAATACACACACACACACACACACACACACACACACACAGCTTCTCAGCACTTTTCATTGGTTCCCATTTTATTTTAAGTCATGATCCCTCACCCCAAACTAAAAATGCTGAAAATAAAAATAGTTTTTATCTAAAAATAAGTTAAAAATAAACTAGTCTTAGAGGACATCTCCCGTTTATTTTTTTTGTCCCCCCAGCACAGATAAATATATGCATATATAAATGCACACACCCAGGGGTGTAACTAGGAATTCTGGGCCCCATGACAAAATGTCACCTTGGCATCTAGGCCCCCCAGCTTGGGTTGCCATCTCAATCTGAAGAAATACATATCCCACAGTAAATAGAATTCACTGAGTGGCTGGGGGGGGGTCCCTGGTACTTTTTTCACCAAGCGGAGGGGTCTCAATATTGTGCTGGGTCCCCTGAATCTGCCAGGGTATGCATGCCCCTCCGATGCCCACGCACACACCCACAATACTCACCGATGTGCATGCAGTTATTGCCACTAAATAATGCAGCCCTGTCAGACATAATGTGAAGGAAATTAAAACGATAAGAATCTTTTCATAACCTGTTTCACGGCAGGAAGAAAAGCAGAACCCTCACAAGTCACAGGAGATTAACAACCGCATTCAGCTACTTCCCCTGCCTTCAGGCCCATATTGGCAAACCAGCCCCCCCCCACCCCTTATAACCTCCCTCAAACACTGACCCACAATTCTTAAAAACTACATATGGAGTTCCTTGGTATAGCAACAGGGGGCTCGGAATATTTTAAAAAATTACACGTGCCAAAAATGTAACAAATGCATTAACGTTGCACTCATTTATCACATATGTGTGTGAAATGCAGAGCAGCTGATTATGCAATATCTGCCTTTTTCTTATTGGTGAAAATTATTCATTCTCAGGGTGGTACAGGGGCTCAGTGGGCAGCCCCAACCGGGCTGTGCTGCTCATTCCTGCCTTTGTGTAAGGGTTGCGCACATTCCCGCATGCAGGCCTGGATTACCTCGAGGCACAGAAAGACTCTTGCAGCAGTCTTAGGTGAGGTCAGCATCACCACGGCGACGAGCCGTGTTATAAGGGTGACAGACACGGCACACGGTGACAGAGGAGTTAATGTTAGTTAATAGCTGCGTGCCTCAAAACATCTTCCATCATGCCACTCTGGAACATCTGCTTCCATGTGGCAGGCAGTAATGTTTTTACCATTTACATCCTCCTTTACACACTGATCCCTGCCCCTTCTGGGGGAAAGTTTCTGTCTAATCAAGTATTCGCTAAAATAATTTTTAAAAAATGGATTTACTTACTACCATTCATATAAAACATGCAGTAGTAGGTAATTATCATTGCAAGCTGAGACTAGGGAGGTTCAGTGAATAACTGCCTGATGCTTAGAGAGTTTGGGCTTTGACCCCTACCCCTACTGTGTGTGAGAGATCATAGTCACCCAGGGTGAAGCATATCTCAGGAAACATACAACAGAGATACAGCCTGGCTGGACACATACATACAAACTGCTTATGAGACTGCAGGAGCACAGCAGTCTATGCAGAAACACACCCAACATGTGGAGAGCATGCAAACTCCCCACAGAGAGAGTGGGGGGAGGATTCAAACCCCTGACCCTGCAGGTGTGAGGCATCAGAACTACCGAAGGGGCACTGAAGCATCTATTCAATAAGGCCAAGCTGCACCTTGGGGGCACCGTGTGGCTCAGTAGGCTTAGCCTCTGTGACCAAAAGGTTGCCGATTTGAGCCCTGGCCTCGGCAGAGCAGTCACATCTGTGGGCCAGTTAGCGAGGACCTTAACCCCCAGCTTCATAGGTGTGGCTGCCCTTTGCTGCCAAGCTTGCTCTCATCTACATGTGTGTCATGGAGAGCTGGATGGGGTAGGTGAGAAGAGAATTATCCCACAAGGGATCAATGAAGTGTCTCAAAATAAAATACAAAACTCATGCATGTCCCCTTTTGTTTTACTTCATTCACTAGATTATTATCATCACTATTAATAATAATAATAATAATACTAATGATGATGATGATGATGATTATTATTATTATTATTATTATTAACTCAGTATAACTGTGCATCACTTCTGACCCACACATCATGTGACATTGCAGTACCACTTTAAAACACATGGCGGCGACAGAGGAAATGACACTATCCTCATTGTAGTTAATGATTCCAACCTGAACAGTGTAAGGAGATGGAAGATGGATGGATGGATGGATGGATGGATGGATGGATGGATGGATATTCCAGCAAGTATTCCTCTTTAGATGAATGACAAAAATTACGTGTAACTACATTATCCTGCTAGTAGATGATGAGCCGCTTCCCTTTCATGTCCATTGTAAGGTCAGCAACCCAGCCCAATCTGTACTCATATATTTGGGGCAGGGGTTGTGTATGGGGCGGGGGGGTACCTAAGATGTGAGAGGTATTTATACCAGCTTGTTGAATGCAAGGGGAGAAGGAAGCAGCTGAAGATAAGCCACTTTTCATGTCCTGAACAAAAGAGAGAACAGATGAGAGACAATATTTCATTCTCTACTTGGATGAGAAAAACTGATAAAAATGAAAGAAGTTAACAGGAATGAGCTGAAACACTGCGGTGGTTGTTCTATGTTAACAGTGAAATATTTATTAGTATAGGGTGGAGACTTCTGATGCATCAGTGTCATATGCAATGATAACATATGCTACTGCAGGTCCTGGCAGCGGAAATAGGGGTATTTTGCCAAGATCATCACCAAACTGCAGAAACTTTACCAGCAGCTAGGTGGGGGGGTGGGAATGGTAAAGCTTGCCTATGGTGTCACAAGGGCTTCAACCACTTCTGTCCACATGTTCTGTGGTTCAGCACACACAGTACAGTAACAGGCACAGTGCAGTTTATGACACGGTGTAGTAACAGATAGAACAGAGTACTTGACAGTGTAGTAACAAGTACAGTGGAGTTCTTGACATGATGCAGTAACAGGAACAGTGTCGAGTACCTGACACAGTGGGGTAACTGTTACTCGACTATGTGAAGTCCACTGTACCTGCTACAACATTGCGTCAGGTACTGCACTATACCTCTTACCTTGACAGGTACTCCACAATGGCTGTTACTTTACTGTGTCAGCTACTCCACTGTGTCTGATTTTATACTGTGATAGTTACTCCACTGCACCTGTTATTCCACTGTATCAAGTACTCCACTGTACCTGTTACCACACTTTGTCAGGTACTCCACTGTATCTGTTATTACACTATTTCAGGTACTCCACTGTACCTGTTACCACACTTTGTCAGGTACTCCACTGTATCTGTTATTACACTATTTCAGGTACTCCACTGTATCTATTAGTACAATTTGTCAGGTGCTCCACTGTATCTTTATTACATCGTGTAAGGTATGCCACTGTACCTGTAACCACACTTTATCAGGTACTCCATTGTATCTGTTACTACATTGTTTCAGGTACTCCACTGTATATGTTTTTTATTAGTCCATTAGGCTAATTCTGTATTTTGTACTTTAAATTGACACAGTGGAGGTATTAATAGTAACGTAAAAGTACTGCAAGATCTTGCAAAAGGACTCATTATTTTTTCTCCTCCCATTCATTTTTTTCTCCTCCAATGCCCCCTTAGCGGCTTTTCAGTTGATGTGGTCATGGCCTCATCAAATCAGGACGTCCAGCCTGCACTTGAACAATTCAATGCTGAGTGTGGAGCAGTTGTGATGAGAAAAAGCAAGCCATTGTACTCACTTGGAAGAATTGCCCCTTTTAGGTGAGGTCCTTAGTGAAGTTTAAGTACCCCGAGATCTTGCTCATAAGTGATATTAAGAGGCAGCATGAAACTGACAGGTGGATTTGCTTGCTGACTGCAGTTTTGTAAGCAATGAGGAGGTCCATCTTGCTGAAACTGGATTTAAGTTGTCACAAATGGTTTGCGGTATATGGGACAATCAGTAATGACCGAAAGATGAAGGTCATGAGTACAAGTGGCTGAAAAGAGGTGTCTAGGGATTCCCTAGAACAAGCTACAGTCTGTGACAATCCTAAAAGATTTATGGCTTGATTTTGGTGGCATGCAGCAACCACAACTCTCACCAGGAGAAACTGTGTGAAGATGAGATGTGAAGGAATACCTGACACATTGTAGTAAGAAGTACAGTGAAGTACTTGACACTGTGTAGTAACAGGTACTGTAGAGTACATGACACAGTGGAGTACCTGACACTGTCCAATAACAGGTACAGTGGCACAGTGTTTTTGCGAGCCTTCCCCATTGCCATGGCTCTTGGCTGGGGCAATCACTTCTGCCCTGACTCCACCCACGTCACCTCCACCAAAAGTTCCAGCCACAGCAGCCCAATTAATCGTCCTGCCTGGAGCCCCTTGAGTAGCAGACCTTCAACTTCATGATGGCCAACAAGGCAAGTGTTGAAGTTTCATGACGCTGTGTTCACTAATCTTCAAATTTCAGGCCCATGCCTTTCAGTCTGGGCGTTCCAGTGTTGCATATGCTTATCCCTCTCTGGGCGATCATTGGCGTGGGTCTCAGCAGTTTGAGTGAGACAGACTGCCTGCTATGAGACCTGGACTCTGCTGTGAGATCCTCACCAATCACATTGACAATTGCCTGCATGAGCATTGCTATATCCGAACTCCCCATCAATCAGATCAGTTGACCGCTGACCCCACCAAATCAGAACCCATCAGGGTCGGGAGGGTGCAAGTTTCAGAAAAGAACTGAGAGTGGCAGTGTAACGAGGGTGTATTATTCTATTATGAGCTCACTAGCAACCTTTGTGCAGCCTGTGCTGAGCGTCAGGGAAAAGCAAGGCTTGTCAGGGGCTCAAGAATTCCTGATGAGCAGATCTATTTCTTACTTCGGGGTTCGCCAGTCCTGACTACTTTGGACGGAAAATCTCTGGGTAGCGATCCTCTCACTAGACAGACTACTCCTCTCTACCTGTCCACCAAACCTCGACAAGAGGAAGAGACCATCTTTATACCCTCTCATCCCTGGAGACCCCAGTAGTGCTCAGGTACCCCTGATTGTTCCAACATAATCCTGTCATCATTTGGTTGGTGAACTGCGCTCTTAACTTCTGTGTTATTTTTGGGGCTGAAGTTACCCTAGTCCATTTTCAAAATGAGGTTAAATTTTATAGATTCTAGAATTTAGAACAGAAAAAGTAAAATACACAAGGGTTAAGTGCTGACCCCGTCTTGTTCCCTTCCAGGAAGAAGGGACCACCGTCCACCATGTTTGCCAGGTACTCTGTTGTCTCCTCCAGCACCAGCTCTACATTAAGCTGGAAAAGTGCAGGTTCCATGTCCCCTTACTTCATCTTTCTTAGATTCCTCATCCCCTCCATTTGTATTTCGATGGATCCCAACAAGGTGAGAGCAGCTTCTGACTGGCCGACACCCACCTCTTTCAAACAGTTGCAGAGGTTCCTGGGGTGTTCACCAACTTTTACAGGTACATGGTAAGTAACTTCAGTGGGGTAGCAGCGCCCCTCACTGCTCTCACCCAGAAAAATACATCACTGTTAAATTGGACCCCAGAGGCAGATGTGGCCATTGCTGAACTCAAACACAGATTTACCACTGCACTAATTTCTGACCCTCAGCAGCAATTCTTGGTGGAGGTTGATGCCTCAAACACTGTGGCAGGGGCTGTGCTCTCCTAATGTGTGGAGAACGGGAAAACACACCCCTGTGCATTTATGTAACAGAAATTTTTGCCTGTCGAGCACAATTATGACTGGTGAATGGGAACTACTCGCCAGAAAATGGGCCCTGGAAGAATGGTGGCATTGGCTCACAGGGGCCTCTCATCTATTTATCACATGGACTGATCATAAAAACTTGGTATATTTGTGGCCTGCATATCAGTTGAAAGTTTGACAAGCTTGCCAGTCCATGTAGTTCCACCATTGTAATTTCAGCTTGGCGTATCACCCTGGGACCAAGAACACCAAACTGTGCTGCCAAATCCCTTGAGACACTGGACCTCATCTTGCCCCCAACCTGCATCGTTGCCCCTGTGGTGGTGCTATTGTATCAGGATATTAAATGTGCCTGGCAGCAGGAGCCTGACCCTGGAAGAGGATCCCACGGATAACTGTATGTACCCAGTGAGCTGCGCAGCCGCACACTTTGCTAAGCTCATAACTCTCGGCTAGCAGGACGCCCCAGTGTCACACGCACCACAGAGCTCCTTTCCCGCAGATACTGGTGGCCCTCAATAAAAGGATGGCATCCAGGCTTGAGGTAGTAATGAGTAGCTCAGCAGGCTAAGTCTCTGTGTCTGTGATTGAAGCTCGTTAGTTCAAGCTCCAGCCTTGACAGAACAGTCACATGTCCGTGGGCCCTTGTGCAAGGCCCTTAGCCGCCAGCTCCAGGGGCGTTGTATGTTAGCTGAACCTGTGCTGTGACACTCCCCCCCAAGCTATGGGGTCAGTGAAGAGATGTACTTGTGCAAATGGTAAATCAGACATGTTTGTTTTGCTGCTTATGTGCTCACCTGCTCCACTTGCACTTAGCAGAAGGCCACCACCCATTGACCATCCATCTATTGCAGCTGCTTTCTATGCCCTCCCAACCTTTAATTCATATTGCCATTGACTTTCTTACTGGACTCCTTATCTCCTCAGCTCACACTGTTGTCATGTCTGTCATTGATTGTTTTAGCAAGGCTACTCAATTCATTCCTCTGTCCCAGTTGCCCTCTGCCAAACAAACGGTGGAAGCCCTGCCCGGTCATACAGTTCAGGTTATGGGGTGCCCTTGGAGGTTATCACAGACCAGGGGACTCAGTTTACCACATTCTTCTGGATTTCCACAGACTCCTGGGAGTTAAGGCTAAGTATACCTGCAGTCATGACCCTCGGACAAATGGCCATGTTGAACGCTTCCACCAGCAGTGGGGGAAATATCTGCGCTGATCTTGTGGAACTGTCTCATAATACCCTGCAGATATCAATTACCAGCATATCTCTGATGGAAATCTGTTTGCTACTCCTTTTTTGTTTCCCGTGCAGATCCCTGACTCCACTGATGCTTCAGCTCAGGGTGTGGTGCTCCTCCTCCATACAGTGTGGAGGAGAGCCCTTTGACAGCTACTTGACACCTTGTGGACCATGGCTGCCAATCGTCTTAGCCACCCAGTTTGTTTTTTCCATCTGGGAGAGAAGGTCTGGCTATCTACTCAAAACCTTCCCCTGTTGACTGACTTCCCTCCAGATCCATGCAGTCTTTCCTTTTTCCCATCTCAAGAACATACGTACCTCCCCATTGTCCCCACCTGACGCTCCTCCTCCTCCTGCTTGGGTTGTTGATGGGAGTTCCATTTACACTGCTTCCTGGATTGGCACTGCAGGGGCTGGGGCCATCAATACCTGGTGAATTGAGGGGGTTATGGCCCAGAGAAGTGCTCTTGGATACCAGCTTCCTTCATTCTGGACTGAACCCTCATTACGAACTTCTACTGGAACCACCCTGATGCTCCACAGCCTCCTGAAGTTGGCTGTTAGACGGGGGGCTTTGTCTCAGCTCCACCCACCTTCCCCATTGACATGGCTTCTGGCCTAAGGGCTTACCTCTCACAGCCAGCAGCAATTAAGGGCTAATTATGGCCTATTGAAGCTCCTGAGGCTCTGGCACTCCTCACTCAGTCCTGAGTACTCCTTGCTTGTGACTGTGCCTTTTTTGCCTGTTGCCTGTGTCATCGTGCTCTTTGTCCTGCCTATGACTGCTTGCGCAGTATTTTTGCTGTGCTTGGCATTGCTTCTCTCGTGTTGGCTAGTTGTCTGTTCTATTGTGTGTTACCCTTCAGTTCTGCTGCCAGGTTCTGTTTTGTCTTTGGCCTGGTATGGCTGAGTTTCAGCCCATCAGCCTTGCTCTACTGCGTTCTGGCCTTTGTTGTTGCTCCCTTTATTAAACCCCAGTGCTGTCAGATCCCTGCTCTTGACTCCCTTCCTCACCATAACATCCAATTTAGTTTTAGTTAGTTTTTAGTATGATTCTATTACCTTTTATTTCAAAGATATATTTCTATGCATTATAGGCTCTGGAGCCTCCGTGACCCTGAATGGGACAAGAAGTTTCAGAAAATGGATAGAAAGATTGATTTCTATTTATTCTATTTTTATAGGATAAAAGCAAACAGTGAAAGAAAAATTTAAGAAAAAGATAAATGATATATATATATATATATATGCAAGATATATTTCTATAGTAATTTTATGTCTAGGGATAAACTGAAAGCTGTAGAGCTATTTTATGTGCCTGACTTTAGAGAATCCTAACTGAATACACTGTCCACATTATTAATATCCTCAAAACAGGCAAAACGAGCTGCAGGTATTATTAATGGTCATTAAAAATAAATCATCAACTTAGCAAAATAGTATTAAAAAATGGCAATGGAAAGTGAGATTTATTTTGTGTGTCATATATTACATGATCCAGTGCAGTATTTTTCTATACCACCAGACTGCCTGGTCCTAGAGGGCAGCATGCTATGTCCAGGATAGACTACTTTACCAGACCAGTTGGACAAACTTTAGTGGCAAAGTGACTCACACCTATAATGGGGCTGCCAGGTGGCATTCATCTGATTGGCTTAAGTCCTCATTTGTGGGATTAGGTTCTAACATGTTACTAATTGTACTGTCACTGCTCTGCCGTTTTTCATTAGCTGGATCCTGGGCCCAGGCTGAGAGTGCACTGCAAAAAATGAAAATCTCAGCAAGTATAATTTTCTTGTATTTAGACAAATTTCTAATTTCATTAATAAACTGACTATAGCTTATAGGACAGGGAGATGGAGCCAAGGTCAGGATGGTGTCTAGGTCATAAGGAGTCCCAGGCAGCTTAGAGAGGAGATGAGTAGGGAGAGGCAAGGCCTAGGAGAGGCGAGGTGAGGCCCCAGCAGAACGGGCAGAATCCTGGGTTACTCAAATAAAGCACTGTAATGTTAAACATTGTGCCTGCTCAATGCTACTTCCAGAGAACTGGTACATAGCAGCAAAAATATCAGAAAACAGTGAAGTCCAACGCAGTGGAGGTCTGCCAAGGGGCCCTCAGTGGTGGCATGCCTTTGAAACACAAGCACACTAAAATGAACATGACTTTCATTGATTGAATCACAGATCAGAGGGACCTTTCTGTATGGTTTATCTTACCTTTCATCCCATAACAATAGAGAAGAAACACCCGTAAACAAGCCCCTTTGATCCAGGCGGAGCATCTCTGATTTATTTCAGCCCTCTTTGAAAGTTTACCAATAGTGAGAATCAGAACCAGGAGGAACCAGTATAAGCACATGGGACCGGGTGCTGCAGGCATTTGGACAGCCTGATCTGAGCCCCATCAGGACCAAGCTACGAGCCTGAGAGTGCCTGTCAAGTGTCAAGCACAATCACATTATGCTTTTTTTGCAGTGTGCACTTCATATAGGCTGATAAGTCTTTTAAAATATATAACTCTATGGCCCAAAGAAAGAAAATATTTGCTTGGAAATCCATTATGAGTCAAGTAGGCAGTTTCATTCAATTCACCAGGTAATTCTCTCCTGTTCTGCATTAGACATTATCATCCTAATATTCTGTTCAGTACTTTCTGAAAAACTTCACGTTCAGCTCAACCTCATACTGCACAAGTGGTATGGATAATGGATGGATGGATTTTAATAAGGAATGGGAAGCATAAAGTAAAAAATGGAAGATAAACTATGAACAGCACAGCCAAACACTTCCACTGATAGGAAATAAACTGAGGTCATATGACTTCAGATGATCTGACTTTTTTGGAAACCTGAGTTGATGTGACACCTTTAAAATTAATTGCATCACAAATAGTTGGCAACCTTTACAACCAGTGAACTTCTGAAATATGAATGCAGAGGATGGTGAGCCATGATCACTACGTGTGACCTGGAGATGCCAGGAGGCCTGTGAGCAGGGGGGCACTGAGGCATTTCGTGCAAACATGCGATAAGATGGAAGGGAGGAAACAAGGCGTATAGTCAGAGGGCTGCCCATCAGACGCAGACGGTGACTCGCCAAGGGCAGAACCACATTTATAGGAGCATCCCATTGGACTCCTAATTAAAGCCCTTATTGCAAGACGGCCTGATGCCATGGGCATCAGCAGAGCTCTGCGTCAGCTTCGCCCCCGTCACATAGTCCTGATTACGGCTGGCTCTACCCCAGGCTGCCCCTGAAATGATCATATGACCCCTGATCATCTGACTTGAGGAACTGCAATGGTCTTGCTGAAAGGAACTTCAGCTTTGAGAAGGTGCATTGAGCACATGAGGGAAATCACTCTGGTGCTTCATTGGTGCAGGCGGAGAACACTCTGTAACACACAGGTCTGCAGAAACACACTTCTC
The DNA here is from genome assembly GCA_011763525.2 of Mormyrus iriodes. Classification (NCBI taxonomy): domain Eukaryota; kingdom Metazoa; phylum Chordata; class Actinopteri; order Osteoglossiformes; family Mormyridae; genus Mormyrus; species Mormyrus iriodes. The sequence goes on from JAAGVU020000019.1 coordinate 10,848,270, forward strand.
ACACAGCTCTCTGCACAGTGTGACCCTTTTATTGTATTCACCAGACAGCCAAAGACATTTTTAAGAAAAAGACAAATGACAAACAGTGGAGTAAACTACATTCACCTTTCACCGATTTCTACAGAAATGTTGGGTTTTTTTGTCCCAAAGACCAGTGAGCACAGGGGATATTAAGTGGCAAAAGAGCCTGAAAACCTTATTCACAAAGGAGTGTGTCTGTGCACGTGCCTCCAAGACAGCTTGTGCGTGTTTTATAATGTTAGCGTGTGTGCATACATCCACACCCCTGGGTGTGTGCATGTGTCTGCACTTGTCTGTGCGCAGAGCTGGCAGCTACGGCCAGGGTTAACGGGGCAAGATGGGTAATGGAGATCCCAGAGCACAGGACCAGCATCCTGCATGAAATGGTGCAGAGAGCAGCAACAACCTAGATGTATTTTTCAAACAACAGAATGGAACGGTCGAAGATCAGAAGCCTGGGGCTTTTAGCATGGGCTGGGAGGCTCACAAAAGAAAATCCACTTTGGAGGGTTTTTTTGGGGGCATTACAGTTTGGATACAGAATTCCAATTAAACATGACTAGCGGTTAAGATATTTGCACCAAGCCAGGGCCCACGCTGGGAGGGTACAAAGCCTGGGGTGGGGCCCCATGTCAGGGCGTTACAGCCACAGGGGCGGGAGGGACACAGACAGCAGGAGCCGCAATCACAAGAAAAAATGCAGGACGGCCCAGCGTGGGCAGACCTGGGCTGACTAACAAAGGCAGAATACCCACCCAGGAGCAACAGGGCTATGCCGAGTCCATCCAAGCACAGCCCCATGTTTCAGATAAAGAGCGCTTCAAAGGACACAAATCATCAAATGCACTCATGGAAATGGACCACTGTAGATTTCCTCAGGAAGGGATATGCACTCCCACCATAGAGTGCTAAAGTGTTCCCTGCGAAAGATTAAAGCTCTGCAGTAATTATCGAATCTGTAACCAGGAAGGAAGTCGTGGGTTCAGACTGCGGTTTCCATTATGCGGAAAAGTGGCGTGTTGCGTGAGAGCACACTTCAGTGTGTAGCAAACCAGAGAATAAGCTTCCTTTCATTCTTCATCAGGAGGACAGTAAGTTGCTTCTCATGCGATACAAAAAGCATCTGCCACACACAGTTTTATATCTTACTTTAGACCCCAAGTGCTCTTAAGACGCCCCAACCTGTAACCTATGACACCCTCTCCCTATCGCACACATGGATACACTCTACATATGACATTAACAACGCTTTTCCACTGCCCCTCTGACGCCCACTAAGAACTGAGCCATACCCGAGTCAAACTGAAAATCAATGGGTTTCTGTTACAATGTCGCCCAACCACACCCACACTGGCATGACCCTGCTTACTAGCGGGGCTGAAAGCATGACCAAACTGAGCTGGATGCATCACCACCATCTGATTGGTCGAAATGAAAGGAGATAATGATGTCCTGCACATGGATTATCTGAAGGAAAAAAGGGCATATTCTATATATAATTCATTATAAGTAGTATCGCACAATGCTATGTAGAGAGGCATTCCTGATAACTCGGAACCTAAAAATTTCCAACCGCCTACTTAAAAAAAGTACAAAACAACAGCTGAACGGAATGGATACGTATTGCAAATTTAGGCAAGCTAATTATAATTTCGCTAGCATACCATGCTAACATAACATGCTGATCCTCACAGACATGCTAGTAGAAATTAGCACATATTAAATCATAATGTTCACCATCTGAACAGTAAATAAATGTCTCCTTGGTTTTATGTCACTGTCGCTCTCCAAACTCGGTAACAGCCAAACCCTCCACAAGGGAAAACCAAAGTGAGCTGGAACCAGTGGGTCTGTGCAGCCTGGTTTCTGTACGCCAGTGGAAAAGCGTTATAACACCCGTGATGTCACAGTACTGACCTCAGTTCATTTGAGCTGAATGATGGTGTAACCAGCCCCCTCATACGTCATTAACCACTGTAACTTCATTAATCATTGTTGCATGTGTTTAAAAACCAACAATGTGAGTGAACAGCTAATTAAAAAAAAGTTTCCACTCTAATTCTCTCAGCTTTGTAGTAGTAACAAATCGAAACTAGCTATGACACATTAATTCATCTAAAATCATATCTTACTGTTATCTTATGCTCTAAAATCTCAATGAAAAAACAGGCTAGATATTTCCAGCTGATCCCTACTTGAAATGGAGGCACGTAAAAACAGTACTGCTAAAAACATTAGAAAAACGAAAGTAATTTCCAATTCTGGATGAATCACTGACCTATTAGCATTCTGATAACTCAACTAATATTGAAATTTGTTAAAAATGTGTCAAATTGTCAGCAACAATACAAACAAGAACAATGACAATAATAATATAACAATAATAATGATAATAGATGACTGTGTGACCTGTTGCATAAGTTATGCAATATAGAAATTCTACTCAGTGAATCGAAAAGGATTAAAATCAGACAAAAAATGCTATACAAAGCTATTATTTAGCTATAAAAATAAATCCATATTCTACCAATGAGGATTTAAAAAAAATATCTTAATTGTAAATATCGAGTCAAGGCACAGTTAGCGGATGAAGCCAAAAGGCAGGGGCCTTTGACTCACAGCCCTGAGCCTGTGTGGCAGAGCTGGACTTGGGGAATGTTTTCCAACGTAGGGGACAGGCAGCAGGCCCCACCAAGGCCTGCGCCAGGGCGCCTTCACAGTACTAGGCTGAGGATCCCCTTTGTGGCCCAGTATTTGGTTCTGGATCTACACTGTACACCATTCTACACCAGAGAGGTGCAGGAAGTTACCCCCTGGAGGCTGCATGTCTCTGTGCGGCTTCCTCTGAGCGGACATGGAAGCCAGAGGCTCTGTCCACCTTTAATCAGTGCCTGCACAGGCCTGAATCCCACTCAAGAGTCGACTCAGGGTTGTGAGGAACACTGCAAACGGTAATGTTGAAAAAAGTTGAAAAAATGTTGAAACTTAACTAACCAATGTAGTTCTTTTGCAATAAAGGGGAAAGGGGGCTAAGAAAATGGACATACAGTGTTGAAAGACAAAACGAACACACAAAATGAGGTGATGGAGTCTGGAAGGTGACTTCCAGGTACAATGGTGCTAATATAGTTCTGATTCAATAGGTCAAGCCCCACCCTCAACCTCTCAACCTGCCCCCTAACAAAAAAATGAAATGGAAATTTAAAAATACACACATCTCCCCTTACAGTCAGTATATAAGGAATGCAGAGTTTGAGGCAGGTTAGAGGAGGAGACAAGTGGGTCACAGACTTCCACCTCCTCTTGCTGGGGGTCCATTACAGTGTGAGATGCATGAATCCTTTCAGGTTTGGGGGGGAGGGGCAGTGGGGGGGGCAGACGGACCTGCCAGCTCATGATTCCTGAGGCACCACCTCCAGGATCTTCTGACACAGCGCCGTCGATGAAACTGCAGGAGGACGCAGAGGCAGTCGAGCAATGCACACACATACATGGTGAAACAAGCATACCCCCCCAAGGTTATGAGGACTCACAGATGAGGTTCAGGAGCCACTTGGGCTTGTTCTGCCACCAGACACCAAAATAGTAGACGGGCACGCCAGTGGCGATGATGCCGAACCCGATTCCACACTCCTGTGGCGTCTTCCAGATGGAGACGACGATGAGAAAGAGACAGGCCAGCACAAAGGTCACGGGCAGCAGAATGTTTACCTGTGAGGGGGTGGAGCCAACAGCACCTCTGTCACATCTCCTGAGCAGTGTTTACAAAAAGCCTGTGAGCGGCACAGGATGAGAGCAGCAGGCCACTAAACAAATTAAAGACTTGAGCAGAAGTAGGCCAGTCCCTGTGCTGGGTCATTGGCTTTGTTGCAAATTCCCTAATTTAGCAGCATTAGTGAAGTTTACCCCCATCCAGGACTCTTCATTAAAGTCGCTTCATTATGACTTGTCTTTTTAACAAGGTCCCTCTACCCTCTGACAAAGCCCCTCAGTCACAGGAGAATAAAGACCAGCAGTGACTGGAGGATGAAGACTTACACAAAGGGCCTCTTTGTCCTTCTGTCACGCTGGCCTAGCTCACTCCAGCCTCACACATGAACACTGCCCCAATTTCATCCCCTCGGTGTCTGTCCGCACGACTGGAAATTTCAAACCACCCAACATCATTGGTCAGCTGATAGCTGGTCCCGCCCCTTTCTGCCCTTTGCTCACCTTGATTGGCCGCTCTAGTTCGGGCTTCTTATAGCGTAGCCACATCATGCCAATGATAGCCAGGGCAATGCAGAGCCAATTAAAGAAACTGAAGAAGTTGATGACAGAGAAGATGTCGTTGGAGAAGGCGTAGAGCAGCGTCATGATGCACTGAGAGGAGAGGGAAAGACAAGCATGACCATTTACATACAGATGCAGCTAGACTAGTAGGTATGAACCTGAAGACCAATACAGAGGTGTATGATATTACAATGATCCCTCGCTATATCGCGCTTCAACATTCGCGGCTTCACTGTATCGCGGATTTTATATGCAAGCATATCTAAATATATATCACAGATTTTTCACTGGTTCACGGATTTCTGCGGACAATGAGTCTTTTTATTTCTGGTACATGCTTCCTCAGTTGGTTTGCCCTGTTGATTTCACCGACCGAAATCAGCTTAGAATGTAAACATTACCAGAATGCAAATGGCGCGTGACTGCAGTGTTCGTATTTTAGAAATATGATACTAATATTAA
>JAAGVU020000019.1:10853124-10869852 GCA_011763525.2 Mormyrus iriodes
TATGGTTTTTACTTCGCGGATTTTCACCTTTCGCGGGGGGTTCTGGAACGCAACCCCCGCGATAGACGAGGGATCACAGTACAGTGGAAACCACTTATTGTGATCACGTCTGTCTGGGTGAAATTTATCACTATAAGAATGATCATTATAACCGATTGTGTCCTTATCCTTTATGTTTCAGGAAGATTACCATGTAATTGACTTATTACATGGATGAAAGGTAAAAAACCGACAGCGTCGCTATTTACTGAATTTTATTGACTCTTTCAAAATTCAGTACAGCCATTTCAAGCGTTTTTTATAGCAGTACTGTACAAATTAAATTACTGGACTGTGTATAATTCAAATATGCTATAATATAGTACAGTACTGTACATAAAATATGAAATTTCACTGCTGTGCCTCAGTGGCTCATTTTTTGCCAGTTTATCATAAGCTTTGAAGAGTCTATATTTCTTATTAAGAGAAGATGTCTATTTTTCCTGACATGTTTTCTGTGCACATAGCATTAGCCTCTGGTAGCTCGCCAGAAGCAGACGGGTTACCGCAAAGAAAAGTAGGCAAGTAAAAAAAAGAATTACCACAATTCTTAACTTTTTTCATATGTATGTATATATATATTGGATATTATAAATATATTATATATTATATATTATATATATAATTTATTTGTTATTAAGTATTTGCACAGGAATGATTCTGTCACAAGCTTTTTGATCCATATAGGCGGCTGATCATTATAACTGTGATCACTATAAGCGGTTTCCACTGTACTTCCTGCCAGACCAAGAGGATGTTAATTGCTGAACCGGGTGGACAAGTCAACCTGTGGAGGTGGGGTCAATATGTACCATGGGGACAAGTCTGCCTGGGAAGGTGGGGTCAGTATGTACCAGGGAGACAAGTCAGTCTGGAGATATGGGGTCAGTATGTACCAGGGGTACAAGTCAGCCTGGAGAGGTAGGGGTACGTTGCATGAAGATTTGGCCACAAGAGTGTGGATAGGGAAGCTCAGTACAGCAAGCCAGGCTAACACAATGTCAGCCATGCTGGACGGCCCCAAAGCTAAGATTCAAAATGTACCGTGTAAATCAGCGATGGCAGAGGTGTCAGCAGGTTGGGGTGGATCATAGACAGCAGGCTGGGTAGGTGCCCCTCCCGGGCCCCTACAAAAAATAGTCTAAAACACAAAGAGAGGGTATGTATGTAGTCTCATACACACAAAAAGTTACTTGTACTCCACTTGAGTGTCATTACTGGGTGTACAGAACCAGAACCAGACAGGGCACTGTATATGTATATGGTTGTGTATGTATGTATGTATGTATGTATGTATGTATGTATGTATGTGTGTGTCTGTGTGTGTGTGTGTGTGTGTGTGTGTGTGTGTGTGTGTGTGTGTGTGTGTGTGGGCGCGCATGTGTGTCTGCCACACAGTATAACTAGAAATTCTGGGGCCCCTGACAAAATGTCACGTTGGGTAGATATGGCTGGCCGTGGGAGGCCCCAACAGTACATTTTGGGGCATCTATAAATCTATAAAAGTGCTGGGCCACCTGAATCTGCCTGGGTCTCCAGGCCGCTCTGATGCCAAGTATGGGTGTGGTCTGTGTAAAGTACCTGGAGGAGGTGAAGAGGGAGCCATTGACAGATCCAAAGCAGGAGAGCCCCACAAACACTGGGATGATCCAGGCCATCGGACCCAGGTGGAAGTTTCCAAAATCCTACATGGCATGGAGAAAACAGAGTGAACGAACCAGCACAGGAACGGTGTCAGAAATCCTGCCATCACTGAGGCTAAAGGCAGCATCCATTAAAGTCAAGCTACAGCCCAGCTCCATGTTTCTATGCATCCTGCATGTTTGTGTCCGAGTGCCTATGCATGTCTGCGGGATCATGTCCTAGAGATGGTTACAGAAAAATGACGCATTCACTCTAACGCCAAGCACCAAAATGTCCATCGAATTTCGAGGTTTGCATGTTTTGCAGGGATATAAATCATTATTTAAATTTAAGCAGGACTTTAAGGATGTGCCCATAAAGACAAAAACAAACACTCACCACGGCAACAGCCTCCGACACAAGCATCTGCTCTGGACTGAGTGTGGTGAAGTACGCCAGGTTGGTGAGCACGTAGACAATGGTGACAATGGGCAGGGAGATGATGATGGCACGGGGAAGGTTTCTGCGGGTGCAGGGGAGGGGAGAGTTATGAACTTTAACCCCAGCTTTGCCCACATAGCACTGCATACGTCATTTTGATAAGATAGCCAGAGGCTGTGGGCAATTAATAGTAATGGCAAAGACTATGCCTCATGAACCATTTGTTGTATTTTTTTGATCCCACTAGATGGTGCTGTCTGTTCAAAAAAGAGCTGAAAGCATGCCCCAAAGTAAACCAAGAGCATCATCTAGTGGGATCAATAAATACAACAAATGGTTCATAAGGCATCATTTTGGCCATCACCAGCTACTAAAATACCTTTGATTAATGCCCTTTCGACCAATCAATTAACAAGCAACTTCTGTCAAAGACCCTTAAGTGTTGAAAATGTTAAAATAAAACTTCGCTTATTAAAGGTTCACTCTGACCATTGCTAGGCTCTGATGAAACTCTTGCATTCCTCCTTGACACTGCCTCCCCAGCTACCCACTAGACAGGTCCAGTGTGAACAGATAAAACCTGAAACATGTTGTGGCGTGAGAGACAGCCCCTCCTGGTCACGGCACGCTACGGGCTCCTGTTGAGGCAGACACTTCTCAGCACCGCTCGCCTCTTGCTATCTTTGTGTTTCCAGCTAAATCTAACCCGCCCTGTAACTGGTTGTATTTTCAGCTGAATTAAACAGCCGATGTTAGAGGCTAGTCTTTTGGCTCAATTTAATTGCCCCAGATGGTGCTCAGCTGCTGCAGACTGCACCTGCAGTTGGTTTTAAAAGCCCCCAGCTGAAGATGAGCACACTTAGGGCACAGGTTGACCTTCAGATGGTCTCACACCCCACAGCAGAAGTGAATACTCACTTATATGGTTCAATCATCTCTTCTGTGACAAAATTCAGGTAATTCCTGTAAAAAAATATCATGATGAAACTTTACAGTCCACAGCATTTAGTGCTAACCAAATTGTAATGGCACAGAGAAATACGGCAACTGTAGCCTAAAGGCCTAACTTGGCAAGATAATGGATGCAAGAGGTTGAAAGACTACCACCCTTCTTACAGCAATGTTGTGTAGAGCAGAGGAGGTCCCTTTCAGGCTGTCAGACGTCATGCCAAGTGTGGTCTGAGTCACTCAATAATTCTCTCTGAACAGAAACTAATTTAAACGCGACATTTAGCATTCATCAGCGCCGGTGTTAAGTCAAGGACAGCACCAAGGTTAGTTTTAAACACTGGATTTTTCCAGAGAGACATGCTTCTCACCAATTTACAATGTAATGTTAACACGTCTTGATTTGACACCTAACACGCACTTTAAAAATGTTTAAGATAATGGTAATGGAACCCACAGGGTACATCACTTAATGAAGTTTCATAAAACTGAATAATTTTGTGAAGTTGTGTCATCAGCCTCATTTCCCTGCATGGTAAGTGTTAAAAAAAAGCGAAATGTGAAAACCTGTATGCTTTCTACACAGCAAATCAGGTTTCTGAATAGGCCGTAGAATTAGGCCATTACAGTCAAGCAGGCGCAGACCCAGCCCGACTGACCTGACAGCAGCTAAACTACCTCAGAACAGGGAGGCCGCCATGCTAATTCTAACGAAATAGCAGCACTTCCTGTAAAACTCACAAGAAAACAGGGAAAACGACCCATCATTAGCCCGGAAAATGAAACGTGAAATAAGGCTGCTGAAGGGCGGGAGGAAATATGAGATAGGGAGGCTCAGCTCAATTTAAGCGGGGGGGGAGGGGGGGGAGACAGAATGCAGGCACAGAAACCCACGGCTAACGGAGCCTCCCTGTTGGTCTGACTGGCTCCCACTGAACCACACCCAGCAGGGACCGGCTGGGTAGGTGAGCCGAGGTTTCATCCCACCTGAAATACGTCAGCTCTGAGTAGCAGAATATTCTGGAAAGAGTGGTCCGTTTGAAGGGGCTAACGGCTGCGTGGCATTAAGGCAACGACAGAGTACTCCGTGTGCAAGAGACATGCTCCGAGGTTTCAAGGGAGCCTAGGCAAGAGGAGAATAAGAGTCTTTGGCACAGGATCTTGACGGCTCCACCTACCAGCCACCGTATGCGAAAAGCCCGCTGTACAGGGCCAGGCCAATGTTCCCAAAGTCTGATTTGGACCCCTTGAATGCATTTTCCGGCAAGAGACCATCTGTGTCACCTGAAGGAAGAAGGAAAAGGGTAGGGGTTGGGGGGGGGGGCAGGGATGGAAGAAAACAATGGCACTTTTACTTGGTTCCAGATCCCAATCCATCAACCCCTCATCTGAAAGTCCAACTTTGTCACCCATCCCACGCTCACTGCACGTGGAACCAATGAGGGGGGGTTCTTCTCTACTTGGGGGGGGGGGCAGAGGGATGTTAGGAGGGCACATTCCTGGCGTAAATGGCCCACAAAACCTTTTGCTCAGAACAGATATTCACCCACTTGTTATTTCAGCCAGAACCCAGGCCCATGTGACATGATTCGCACAAGCCTACCCTCGTGAGGTCCAGAACAACACCCCCGTGCTGTTACTGCCCGCTCGGGGCTGTGTGACCTCTCCGTGTGCCTGCTCATATGACACTCAGCAGAAAAGGAGGAAGGAGACACAAAGTACCTAAACGCAAACTCAGGCACATGCCCAGCAACTCGCAAAGCATTTAGCTGGGTAAACCAAATAGAGATCCGCCACAGAAATGGAAGCAGGAAAGGAAAAATCTAGTACAGGCTGACAGACTAAATATGTCTAGAAGACTCCTAGCCACAGTCCTACCAAAGCGGCTGCTCTACCTCCCCGCCCATTCTCTCACTGGACCTGTCTGGCCTTGAAAGGGGCATCTAAAGATAAAATTCTCACTTGCTGATAAGTCCCCAGGGAATACAGCTACCGTTTGCTTTTGGGCTCTCATGAAGGCGACCAGAATCCATCGCCCCATATCGATATGTTAGAAACCTGCCAAAAAACCCCCGAGTTTCAGTACCAAAATAATCTTAGCTACTTTAATCACTGTAATCCAGTCAATGGAGAGAAGGGTCTGTATTACACAAATGTGTTTAATTAATATTGTCTCTGAAATGGTTGCATGCTTGCTGGACTCAGGCCAGATTCAAGCACATTATTACTTTAATATCACCTATAGTAAGTATCGTTACAACCCTAGTAAAGACTGTACCTTCTTATATTAAAGAGCTTTTATTGTGTTAAGAGTTGGTGCCTTGCACGCGAAGCTGCGGGTTTGTTGTCATCAAGCTCGGCGTGTTGGGAAAGATGCCTGCAAATGTTAGTGCTACCAGAATATATCACCACGGCAAATGTTTCAGATAGCTGTACCCGTGCCTAGGTGTCTGCTCACTTTACAGAATCCAAAGTTTGCCCAAATTATGACTGTACTGGAAAAGTTTCTGCATATGGTTGCTCTTTCGTGATAGCACTGCAGGAGACTTACGCATGCCAGTCCCTTAACACTCACAGCAATCTAAAAAATCACAACACCTTGAAGAAATGTGAACTGTAACGGAATCGATTTCCCCTGCAAATTCACCCAACCTGAGTGTGTGCGCCACCATCCAGTACTTCAAGTACTCACTTTAAATTCAATATTCAGCAAACCACTACTTAGACTGACGACTATAGGCAAACAAGTAATCAGTGGTGTAATGAGCGACATTAGCAACTGAAAGGTGTTTCTGATGGTGAAAATGGTTGAAAAGAATAACCCAAAGCAGATGTTCAACATACTTGAACCTTAGATGTGGCTCTGCCATAATGGTGACATTAAAATAAGTGTCTTTGTTTCAAAGAACTAGCACTAATTTGCTGTAATTACCATGAGAATAAGATCAGAGAATATGCTCAGGATTTAATTAATGGGGTAGACAAAGGACACAGACAAACGAATCTTTATTCTAAAGGTGTGTTACAAAACGTAACAGGACCAACAGAAGAAAACATTAGGAAAGCAGATTCCATGTCCTACAGGATTGTTCTGAGAGCCCACCAATCAGTAACAGGAAAAGAGAACCTGATCATACCTGGCTCAGAACCCAAAGCTCACCAGCAGGTTCTTCAGCCTGTAACGGACGCTCGGTGTGTGTGTGTGTGTGTGTGTGTGTGTGTGTGTGTGTGTGTGTGTGTGTGTGTGTGTGTGTGTGGGTGTCTGTGATATTCTACACCGCACCAGAGAGGTATTCATTCTCGCAGCCCCACCTTGAGGCTGCAGTGTGCGCATACCCACTACATTTTAACTTATAAAAACACAAAGGAGCAGAGCTGCCTGAGCCAGAGCAGGCAGTTATCACCTCCCCACTTTTCATTGGCTCTCCAATTAGGCCACACCCACCATTAGCAGCCCCTTGTGCCCCACCTCACAAAACACAACTAACAAGCATCAGCCCAGCCCGGTGCCGACGGCACTTAGCTAGCAAACAACCTGCCGCTGTTCGCCACACAGTAACATCTCCTCTGCTGGTAACGCTGGCTGTGGAAGAGAGGATGGGAGGTGGATCAGTGAAACTGGGTCGAGGGGGGTGGAGCTGGTAAGCAGCGGAAAACAGGTGGCTGGGCGCTCATGTGCAAAGAGAGCATGAGCTTTGTGCTGCAGGACTGGCGAGAGAAGCCGAACACGACAGCGGCGGGGCCGGCTGGACGAGCTTGTAAATAAACCAGAGGGAGATCAGATTTCCCCACACACACAGACACACAGACACCTTTGGGTGTTAGAGGCTGCTTGCTTAGAAACAGAAAACGAGGGTCAGCCACTAGCCAAGGAGGAGATTTACAGTTCTACTGAGGGACCATTATACATGTGATTCAATTTTTTAAAGGTAAACAGTCCCCAAAGGCCATATCAGAACAGGGGCTTAACTCGTTTTGGGACTAAAAAATGACTGCCTTATGGTAAATGGGAACTGACCAATCAGAAAAGTCCTGCCCCAAGTAAGTTCCACCTGTTCTCACTACTGATTGGATGCTGGGGCATTCATAAAACAGGTTTACATTAGTGGCTCTTTGAATGGAAGTGTTGCATCAGGAATGTTACATCTGTGACCATCTGAACCAGGAACATTGCCTAGCATTTTAGCCATTCAGTGAATAGTTGCTAGGTAAACCACAGGTATCCTGTAGGAATAAAAGGAAACCCTACAATCCGTCTACAATCACTATACAACAAGGGGCACCAATTCTTTGAGAAGAAATTTAATTTACATTTTACACAGTTTATGGCTATGTATTGTCTTAACAGAGATGAATTTTGACCATTCAGCAGCTGGAATACCTGGGCTACAGCCAGCTGTGATTAAAAATGTCATGCAGATAAGTTTCGGGAGGAACTGCAATATAACTAGTCCAGTCACAGTTCGCATCACGCCTCATAACGGTGATTCAGACAGTACCAGCCAGGATCCTCTCCAGCTTGTTAGGGCTTGGACTGCTTACTGAAACCACCCAACTAGGCGGTGACGAAGCCAGCCCATTCTCTTGGTACCACAAGCACATACATGCGGACACTATTTTTGGAGACTTCGCATAGGCTTATTTCAACGCAATTGATAATTCATTCAATCCATCCATCCATCCATCTTCCAGCTGCTTATCCCAGGCAGCACAGGGCACGACGATTAGGTCTGCCATGGCTGAGCACACACACACACACACGCGCGCGCACGCGCGGATAAGCCTAGCTGCATGACTTTAGGCTGCAGGAGCACGCCCATGTGACACAGGAAGAACATGCAAACTCCATACACAGAGCAGAGGTGGCATTTGAGCCCCCAACCCTGAAGGAGTAAGGCAACAGTACCACCCACTGACCTACCTGGTCCTTAATTTCTGTGCCCATGACATGTCCGATGGTAGGGTTGGAATTGCCTTGGTAACATTCACTTTGAAGACATTTTCTTAAGAAAATCGAGGATATATAGGACTTATTTGGCCAGATACTACTTTGAGCACTTTGAGGAACGTCCAGTAGAGGGGTACACCATCGCTGTCATGTAGGAAGAGGGTCAGGAAGAGAGAGGCCCCACTGGGGCATTCCAAAGGCCCCCACAGCCTGCCAACCAGAAAGTAGCGGTTCTGCCCAGCCACTGCTCCCCCCATCCATCTGCCATCTGGGCGGCGGGAGCTGCTGAATAATGGCCCCCAGCATTCTGGACTGTAGCCCTTGACGCTTCGGAGCCAAAAGCTGGCAAGCTGGTCTGACTCATGGGGGGGCTATGATCAACATCCTATAGGTGAGGACCCCCCCAGTCATGTGATGGTGATGTGAGAATCGCCCTCTTAACGGTCTAACAAGGTTTATAGAAAAACTAGGTTGCGGTTGCACTGTCCACCATTAAGCCATTAAGAAAGTTACCCATTACCTAGAAGCGGGTATACACTAACCCCCCCCCCCCCCCAGCTCACCTTTGCCAATCTGGACAAAGCCGATGATGATGATGAGCGCCAGGGCCAGCAGCTTGGCAGCAGCAAAGGCATCCTGGACCCGTGTGGCAGCTTTCACACTGTAGCAGTTCACGGCAGTCAGGAGCACTGGAACACACAAACATGCACAAAGTGTTATGGACACACCATAACTTTGAGTTTCACATGGTGCGCTCATTTTAACCTGAAAAATTACAACTATGGTACAAAGGTACAACAGCGGTGAGCTTTCTGGGATTTGACAGCACGCACATTCCTCACAGACGTCTTTCCTCAGTCACGTCAACAGATACAGTATCAGAACAACAGTCGGGTCCCCCAGGCGCTTCCTGAAATCTAACCACGTTGTATGATGCAAGACAATGACATGACCGAAACAGGGGATAGTTTTCAGTAAGGCACCCGTAGGAGGTGTCACTACCCCTGGCGTGGGTCGGTACGCAGCATCACAAACACAATGTGTCATTGTGCCCTTCTGCAGCTTCCGGCGCCCCCACACCACATATGCAACTCACCGAATTACAGTGAACGAACCTCCCCCCCCCCAAACTTTTCAGGATTACCCCTGTAATTTAACAGACAAACTCTGCTATAAATTATGCAGGACAATGAGCCCTAAGCCTTCCTGAAAGGGTGCCAAAAAAACAGATGGGACTATAGCCCCCCACCCGCAACCCGACCTGGACAAAGGCGGGAAACACAGGCCAAACGGAGGGAAAACACTGATGGAAAGTCAGCAGAGCCAGACAGGCGCCATGCGTGATAGGGCAGCAGGGGGCAAAAAAGAGCAGAGAAGGGGGCCATGGATGGCGACTGCAGACACCTGCCCCCTTTCTCCCCCGCCATTACCCGGCTGGTGCCAACCTTTTTACGCCCCTGCCTTGCCAGTGAAAGAACCACATTAACCACATGGACGACCCTGAGTGTCAAAGAATTACCAGGGGGCAAGAAGGAGGCCTCCCCCAGCCCCTAAACTGAGAGCACTCTGCGGACGAGGTCCAACCCCTCTGCTTTTCAACGTACGTGGAGGAACAGCCAAATTTTTACAGTGCCGCTAAACAAAGCACCTTTATTCCTGGACACGAGAACAGCCTACAGTACCCAGAATGCATTCTGATTACCCGGCAAAGAGGCTGTGTAATGTCATTTTCCACTATATTCAATAATTAAAAGAATTTCTAAGCTTTTGATGATCGGTCAGTGCAGAGGTGGTGAGAGCTCAAATCAACGAGAGCTTTGAACACCAGAATCTTTGTCAAAGTTCCCCTTTACTTTTTACACCATTACCACGCTCAGGCATCAAGTAAATAATCTGTACATTAAATTGCTTTATACACCTCTGGGTACATAAGTCTACCAGATACAACATTTGGGGGCCCCCCAAACTGATATCTGTAGGTATTTATTTGTGGGCATGTCCAGGCAACACAGGGTTGTTGCCTTTAATAAAAACCTTACATTCAGTAAAACTATAATAAGGGCTAGAAAGTGACCTGGAGTTCAGGCTGATTTGTGTCATTCTTTATATTTAAGTCTGCAGAGAAATTAGAGGATTTATTTTGAAAGATCTGCAAGAACAGCAGGGGCTAAAGAGAGATAAAGGCTGGTAAAGTGAATGTGGTGAGTGGCATGCAGTATATGGACTGTATCTGAGCCCATGGGAAGTTTCCCCACCAGGCACTCCTCCTTGCAGGACTCATCACACAGACAATGACTTTGCTCCACACAAGATATCTGTGGTAAATGACAAGGCCTTCATATCAAGCAAAACAACACAGTGGTTCTGAAATGCCCAGGCCCCACCAACCAACCATAATATCATGTCATGTCAGCCCTGGTTCCTGCCTCCTCACCTCAGTGCATGCGTGAGGCTTCCTGATAAGGCTCTCCTAAGCAGATCCTCGCAGCAAAGACGAGGCAGGACAGACACAGAGCTCTAGTACTGCCCTGGCTTGCTTTACTGACCACGCTATCACCCACCTGCATGCTGATAGAGACCCTGGCGGATTACATTTAAACAGAGAAGCCAAAGTGTGGGATACAGGCCAAACACAGACACCCAAATTGCTGCCTTCTGGCTTCCACCTTTCGTTATACCTGTGTCTAACCTAGCTCCAAATCGGGTATGCCAAACGATGAGCCACACTCTGAGCTCCAGAGGACATGGGCTTAGCCGAGCATGGGCTCAGAATTACAGTTGCACAGTGACTTCATTCATAGCCACACCTTTCAATAAATTGAATTTTAATTACAATTTTGGCTTTCAAAGAGTATTATAACAATACAATATAGATAAAATGATTACTGTACCACATTTCCTGTTTCTTAAAAGAATAAATGCATGGTACTTCCAAAGTCAATGAGTGATTATTTAAAACAATCATATTTCACATCACTGATATTAGGCTAATCAATATTAACCAAAATAATTATGATTAAGTTTTTTGCCATAATTGAGCATCCCTGGCTATAACACCAAAGTTCTCAAAACAGGATCCCAGACTATCAGCTTTCCAACCAAACACCTCCAAATCTGCCCCAAGGCCGCCACTTCCCAATCTGCCCCTCCCATTGTCACCCCTCACAACAAGCAGATAATGGCTGTGGGATTTTGGTTCTGAATCCCATCCACTGCAGCCACACAGAGGCCAGCTGCTTTGCATGTGTGCGGCATGCGGCGTATTGTTTTACTGTGGCACTTGTCAGGTCACTATTTATGACCACAGATGTAAAATGAGGACTGGGATTGAGAATAGCCAGGAAGAGGAAGAAGGGGACAGTTCGGACCAGGGCGGCCCCAGGTCCCCTCTGACTGGCTGCTTAATTAGTTGGCCGACATTAAAGTAATCCCTCGCTAATCCTGGATTCTTCAGACAGACAGACCATCTGAGAGGCTAAGTCAAGTCAGAAACAAACTATGCCGCCACAGTCCACACATGAGGAACGGAGGCGGAGTCTCCTGAGAGATAACAGCGCTGGATCCATGTATGGTGTTTCCGAGATTAAGTCAAAAGCACGGAGGGTAAAGTCGTAAGAGACCCGACTGTCAGGGGCGGCAGGCTACGCCCTGCTTACGCCGGAGACTTCGGAGGAAACGCAGACACGTGGATCTGAGACGATCGGCTTACAACAAACCAGAAAAGAAACACTTTTAACAGACAACTAATATACGAGGGTATCGATGCAGACAGCCGCAGGCACTATTTTGTAACAATGAAAAATACATTACATTTAACATTAAGTTGCATTCCCACATCAACACAAATCGCATTGATATAACCCTTCTCTTTTCGTTCTCCTATTGTGCCTATTATACTACGGTCGATCTAAAATGATGATCTCGTAGTTTTGCAAAACTGGTTCTCGAAAACGTTTTTGAAGCGTATCCGCGACTGTGACAGAGTAAAGGAAAAACCGGATATAAACACAAAGACTCGAACTCTGTATTTGAAAGCAATCAAGGTTATTACGTCATATTCATTTAATTATAGAAACGTTCTATAATTTCATGATTCAGTAAACGGCCAGTGTATATGGTGTGTGTTTAAAGGAGCCGGCCCATTCATTAACTAAACTATACAATTTTTTTTATTTACCCGTGTTAGATGAACCAATCGCTACAAATGTCATATAAACACGTGGGATTCCTCATTTTTTACCGCAAGTCAAAGCTTTCATCACGGAAACTAAAAGATGACGCACTAACCTGTCATTCACCTGGTTGATGCAACTCCAGCACGAATTACACTACATAAAGAGAGAGAGGTCCGACCCCAGAGCGGATCGGGATTACATCAGGCGCCTTTCTGATCGCCATGTAATAAATAGCGATGGGAATAACGGCTCTTTCAACGGAGTCGGACCTCATCGTTCTACGTTACTAGGTTTATCAGTGAAATTGTCACTAGCATAATAATAAGGTAAGATCTGGATCAGATCCTACCAATATAATTTCGGTTTAGCAGCATCTTATTACTCGTATTGCCAGACATAATATCAATTATCTACATTGTAAACATTATACAAGGTGACACCATATCCCGATGCTTTGTCAGTTTATGTAAATAAAATTCCCTTGGCTTGAATTCAATTCATGCAACACTATATATAAGAAAACATTTATTGGCAAAAATCCTGTTCATTCTGCCTTTAAGGAACCTAACGCGACAATGTCTACCTCCTGCTTGGCTGGTTCATCTAAAGCGGGGGGAGCGGAGTGGGTATGGGGAAGGCAGTGAAATTTGGACACAAAGATAAAAACGGCTCTCAAGTACGACTCTGCTCCCTTCATTCGTACCTAAAAGAATCGGATTGTTTGCAAATAACATTACTGGTAACAAAGCATCACCACGAGTTTGTTTATACTAGGCTGCCAGTACGGTAACTACGGAAAGCCATTATTAAAACTAGCGCGTGAATTACATTACGCAGAAAGAGGGGTGTCTGAGCCCAAAGTGAAGGGAAATTGCATCAGACCCCTTTGTGATCGTCATGGAATAAACTATCACCAAGAAATTTGTTTATACTAGGATTCCAGTATGATAAAAAAAAACAAACCCCGTATTTTGATAGACTTATGATTTAGTACACATGAACCGATGCTAGAGCCGGAACAGGTGTATCCATATTGTAAGTAATAAGAGACACCACGTGCATTTCAGCCGAACCAAGCGCCGCTAGGGGAGACGCTCATGGTGAAAATACGCCTGTAGACGCCGGTAATACTCACATATGCAGAGACAGGCGACCAGTTTGGCTCCGGTTTCGGGGACCGGGCATACGGGAAAGATGGGCTTGAGCAGGTAGGTGGCGAAGACGTAAGCGACTATGTACTGCGACGAGGGTCGGATGATGAGCAGCTCGATCCAGAGCTTGAGGAAAGCCAGCAGCGAGCCGTACACCTCCAGGATGTAGGCATAATCTCCACCAGACTTGCTAATGGTGGTGCCCAGTTCGGCGTAGCACAGCGCTCCCACCGTGGAGAAAACCCCGCAAACGGTCCAGATGACGAGCGACAGTCCAACGGAACCGGATTCCTTCACCACCCCAGTCGGCGTCACAAAGATGCCCGATCCTATGATGGTACCCACAATTATGGCCACGCCATTCATTAGAGTTATCGTTCTCTGAAGGACGACGGTCTCCTCTCCGGCATCCTTCCCGTCCCCGTTCGGGCTCCCTGGAGCTCGGTTCCGGGCCGCGCTCCCGTTCTCCCCTGGGGAAAGCATCTTTTCGGTCACCTGCTCCTCTTCATCTCGCTCCGCCGATGAGTTTGAACTTCGCTTTTTTAAACTTGACATTGTTCCTCTGAACGGGAACAAAACCTCCCCCGCCGATGCGCTGCAGATGAAATGGCCGAACCGAGCTGCGCAGCGGCCGGGTCTGAGATGTCGGGACGCGGGGATAACGCTAATGGGACGCCGGAGACTCAGTTCCCCCTCTGCTCTGTCAGGGCGAGCACCTCACGATTCTCAGTCGTGCTGGCGTTTAAGTACAGCGTCATGGTCCCCTCCTCCTCCGCTGCATGATGCTGCTCCTGCTGACATGACAAAGCCGTGAATTCGCAATTGCGCCACCTAGCGTCTCCCTGTGCTTTGAAACAGAATTCGAAATATAAGTCTCATATATTGGTGAACATACTGTACATATACTAGTAAACTGGTTTACTGAAAGTGTACGGTTAAATGTTCTATGAAGGGAACCATGGATGTTCTGTTATGTTCTGCTGTTTTCATGTTGCCCCATAGCAACAGTAGCCCAGGAGTAGACGGGAGTGCATGGATGGAGGGTGGAATGCTGGTTAGAATCCCTCTTCCAGACGCCACCTTCATCCTGTCTGAGTCCTTTTCCTTTCATGTGCTCAGGTGAGGGCCAGCAGAGTGCAGCCTCAGGCTCTTCATAATGAAAATCACACATGAATGCATCTTCAGCTGCTTTTTATAAAGCTAACCTTTTACTGGTATCGCGAGTGGTTATTTTTTCAACTGACCGCCCCTGTAAATGAAGACCCCTATTTGGGAATGCCCTCTTCTGGTTGATTCTGAACCTGACTGACCTCTTCTAATGATATTTCTCATTGACCAGGATCATTTCTTTCCAGTCCGCTCGCCGGCTGGGCAAACAACAGTGTCTATCAGGAGGTCCTGTTCTCACACAGCTCTCCACCGCAATTTGCGTTCACGCAGCAGGCACAGCAGTGGGTAAAGATGTGATTTTCATTGCAGCATCAACCCTGTGGCAATACTAGTAACCCGCTTAACGTAAACCCACAGCCCATCTTTCCCATTTAACCAGTACAGGGTCACAGAGGGCGTGGAGGCGACCTGAGGGAGCAGGGGGATTGGGGAGGGGACAGTGTGGATGAGAGGTGAGTCTATTGCAGGGGATCAACTTGGACAGCTTCTGTGCCAGAGGTGGAAAGTTCAGGTCCAGAAAGTACAAGGTTTTGTTTTAACCAACCCGTTGGGTACTCTGTGACTGTGACCCTTTATACTCAACTGGTTGGTTGAAACAAAATTTTGTTCTGGCTTTGTTCTTTCTGGACCTGAACTTTCCAACTCTGGCATATGCAGACAGGAATGTAAAATAAAGTCTAAGCTTTGTAAGGTGTTCTGGGAAAAAGTAACTCCCAAAAATGTACTAAATTTGGTGTTTACCTTCCTCCTCTCCTGTTGAGCTGAGTGTATGGAATATTGTACAGCACTGCATAACTCACAGAGAACGAAATCATTAAGGACACTATTAAGAAGATGTAACCAGAAGCTGATGCAAACTATGTAGAGTGTGACCTTATAACCTTTAGAGAATACAGACAAATTACTGCAGTGCACAATGTGACCAAAATAAGTATGAATAAGCACCTTGTGTTAGTTTAGAAGTTCCTTTATCTGTCAGCTATCTAATGTTAGCCTTTGATGTGTGAATATGTACTTTAATTAGTGCAGCTTATCACTGTTTTGAAGGCCCAGAATATTTCATTCTGTGGCTAGGCATCCGGGGACCAGCTGAAACTGCCACAATTTGTTATTTTTTATCAGTGAAACCTGGACAGTTTTGCTTTCCCTCTGTAGGTCTGGGCTCTTCACCAAAACCATACAAAAAAACAATATTGCCCTGGTCATGTTTTCCAGAGCGACTAGATAATAAATTAAATAATTAGCAGCCTTATCACACAGGTGTGAGGAACACCTGACCCTGGAAATGGAGGCATAATGATCGTAACTGGCCTAGAAAGATGATGCTTAGAAAATCCCTATGACAAATATCTTGATAAGAGATGTGGAAAGTGTATTGAAAGCAGTGTAATTAACCATGTGACACACTCCGGCAGGGTGTCCAGTCTTGATTGTAACTTTGATGTTCCAATAAAGACTGAATCTGAAGATCTATACAAGCGGCATCTGACTCCTGATTTGGCGGGGAAGGAAAAGCCACAAGAATTCCCTCCAGGGGCGTTGCAAGCGGGGGGGATGTGGGTGTTACAACACCCCCACTTTTGCCCAAACACGATTCCATCCCCCTCACTTCTGTCAGATTAAAATAACACTAAAATACGTACTGCTACGGGTACAAGAGCGAACTAAACCGTAGCCCCGATCTGGGAGAAAAAAATATATGCGGAGGCTTAGACTACACCCATGGGTCCGTTAGTTTGATTGACGGACCATTCAGCCAACCACAGTAAATATATCAGTTAGCGTCAGTGACGAGGGAACAAGAGCCGCTCCTCTTCAAAGTGAGTAAGTTGACAACGTACTGATCTGTTGGATTTGGGGAGAACAGTGTAGAGGCAGAACAAAGTGATATCTGGTACTGCATCACGCTAAATTAGTAAAGCAAAATTCACAACATCGTAATGTCAGCATTTTCTACATAATGTATGCTAAACTAGGTTAATTATCCCTGTGAGCCCTTGCTAGCCAATGGCATTGCATTTAATGTTATAGCAACAAACTCGGGGGTAACTTTACCGTATACGTTAGGCAAGTACCTCCGTGTTTTTCTTTTTTTTTCAGCATGATATGTTCCTATCATAGAGCTGTGTCTTGAAGCAATCATTCCCTTTCTGATTATTTTAACTGATTGTCACTTGCTAAATATTTGCTATTTTTGAGAGCAAGTGAGTTTTAAAAGTTGTAGAATAATTAA
>JAAGVU020000019.1:10877961-10890215 GCA_011763525.2 Mormyrus iriodes
AAGTAGGTTAATTTCTAAATTTCATTATCCAGGTCACAAAAGCAAAGTTTAAAGGGAATAATGGCCATTTTCTATACCTTTACAACATAAGCAATTAAGAAATAACATGTATTGTCCAGGAACAAAATTTGTGTTACATAGTGTAATCTAGTAGAATTTTTGCCAAATTAGAGGCAAAGGTTGATACTGGCTTTATTGTTTAGTTTGAATGAATTTAATCTGGAATTAACATCTCAAAACTGCCTGAGGTGTATGACTGAGTGCATATGTCTGGCCTGCGCTGGGCTGGCATCCCACCCGGGGTGTACCCCCGCCCTGTGCCTTGTGATGGGCTGGCATCCCGTCCAGGGTGTACCCCGCCTTTTGCCCTGCGATGGACTGGCATTCCATCCAGGGTTTACCTCCACCTTGTGATGGATTGGCATCCCATCCAGAGTATACCCCTGCCTTGTGCCCTGTGATGGGCTGGCATCCCACCCAGGGTGTACCCCTGCCTTGTGCCCTGTGATGGGCTGGCATCCCATTCAAGGTGTACCCCCGCCTTGTGCCCTGTGATGGACTGGCATCCCAGCCAGGGTGTACCCCCGCCCTGTGCCCTGTGATGGGCTGGCATCCCGTCCAGGGTGTACCCCCGCCTTTTGCCCTGCGATGGACTGGCATTCCATCCAGGGTTTACCCCCACCTTGTACCCTGTGATGGGCTGGCATCTCATCCAGTGTGTACCCGCACCTTGTGATGGACTGGCTTCCCATCCAGAGTATACCCCTGCCTTGTGCCCTGTGATGGGCTGGCATCCCATTCAGGGTGTACCCCCGCTTTGTTCTCTGTGATGGACTAGCATTCCATCCAGTGTATACCCCCGCCTTGTGCTCTGTGATGGACTGGCATGCCATTCAAGGTGTACCCCAACCTTGTTTCCTGTGATGGGCTGGCATCCTGCCCAAGGTGTACCCCCGCCTTGTTCTCTGTGATGGGCTGGCATCTCACCCAGGGTGTACCCCCGCCTTGTGCCCTGTGATGGACTGGCATCCCACCCAGGGTGTACCCTCACCTTGTTCCCTGTCTGGCATCCCTTTCAGGACACAGCGACCCTAGCCCAGTAAGATCGATTGGATGAAAATTTCACTCACACATATATACACAAACACAGAAAAGAATGACTCCACATAGATACAGTACACACTTCTCACATATTTAATGCATAGAAGATGAATCAATCTTTCAGCTTTCATGAGGAGTAACAGTGATTGTAGGTTGAAACAGGAAGAAAGCGACAAGGAGCCTCTGAGAACAGAACAGGCCTACACCTACACCTACACCCAATGACACTCATCAATTTATTAGAGCTGCAGAAATGAGAGAAAAACATTCGACACACTAGACTGAAACACTTAGAATAGACAAAGCATTCTGTAAATATATTTACTTATATTCACATTGTGAAGGTTGTGCGTACTGAGATTTTCCGGCCATGTACTTTTGCTGGTATGTGAGGCCAACACGAAGGGCAAACAGACCATTTATGCTTGATTTACAACCTTTCCTCAGTTGAATCTACACTACAAATATAATCACTCCGAGTGTAGAACATGTGGAAATATCGTACTTCAAAACTTTACTATCCCTACTTTGTGAAGATGCAAAGAATCTCCCCCAAGCAGCCACCCCCCCAATTAAAAACTAGGAAAACGGCACCCAGCTTGTCTTCTCATGGACAACTGGACTGGAGATGGGTGTGAAGAAGCAGATAAATCAAAGGAGAAACCCAAACAAAATGAGAGCTTCTTGAAATATCATCAAATACTGACTAAAAGCAGCCCAATCAGCCTCCTCCCTATGGGCAGAGTGCTATACCAGTAGGGGGTCAGGCTGGCTCTGATCCACATTGTTGGGAATGCGGAGACAGCCTTTCGCATCAGGTTAGCATCAAATTGTGCCCCGGGCCAACAAATGGGAGATGGGCGGGGGGAGGGTCCAGGTGGCCCATTCAGAGCAGGGGCCAAGGCAGGGCCAGTTTGCATAAAGCCATTATTCTCTCATGGTCCCAGAGACAACCGTCCTCACGGCCTCCACATTTAGAATAAACTAAAGTCTCTCTGCATTATGCAGAGCAAACTAGGGCTGCATTTTTGCCCCAAGACAGGAATAACAAGGGGCCAATCCAGACAGGGGCCAATCAGCGGCCAGATAACATATAAACAACACATCGCTAGCAAAAGGCCAAGAGTTTGGTCCCTGGGTCCTGACCACTCCTCAGAAGAACACGGGAAATATGACCTCCATGACAACAGTGCGCCCAGAGCATGATCATGAGACCTGGCCAAAGCGAGGGTGGAGGCTACTCTGTGTCCCTGGGGTCCTGCTGCTCCGTCAGGCAGGTGGAGGAGACTGTTCGATAATCTCTGGCTGTCGGAAGCGCTCGGGGAGGCCCTCGGTCTCTGGCAGTTGGTACCCTGGCTGAGGTCAGCATTATCATACTGTGTTTGGCTAGGAGTGCTGCTCACTGGTCACAGACTGCTGAAACCAGGCCCTCCCCTCCAGCTCAGGAATACAAGAACAGCGGCCGAGCCTGACAACAGGTAGACAGGATGGGGCTGCTCGCTTACCCCCCCGCTCCACAAACAGAGAAAGAATAAGAGCACAAGCTCACGTTTATGGGGAACACCTCATTGAAAGCCACAGTTAAGGCCATATGTGCCGACTGTTCTGCCGGTGAGGCAGGAAACCTCCCCCAGTCTGTGAATACGCTAAAGACAAATTCATTGTGCATCTGGCAGCAAGCATCTGTTCAGCTTGTTAAATGGGGCTTCCCAGCCTCAAAACTAAAGTCATTCATGTATGATTCATATAAAAATGTTATGGATCCCTAGAACAGCCCTAAATGTGAACCTTACTCACCCATGATCCAGAGCACAATAAGGCACTGGCACTGCTACAAAGCAAAAGGCTGTACTGTCATAAAAATGGTAGCAGATTTATGGTGGGGAAAAAATATAAATAAAAAAATTTGGTCAAAAATATTGAAATAAAACCACCTAAAACTGCTTTTAAACTGCTGTTCAAATACTGCATCCATGCTGAACATCTCATAATTTGGGTGGCATGCGCCCCCCCCCCCACCCAAAACTCTGACCTAAGATTTTTATACTGCAGTACCATTCTCCACCACTAGGAGCCCCCCTCCTGCACACAGTGGCAGCTCTAAGGCAGAACTCAGCAGCCTCCCGCCTCACTGGACGCATCATCATGGAGGAACGGGGAGAAAGAAGAGCGCACAGTCCGCCCCCTCAAGGGCTGCTGACAGCGGAAATTGTTGACCATGCTCTTCTGCACCTCCTCCTCGGCAGAGGTAAACAGAAGGCTCCGGAACACCGCCAGCTGCACGGGTAGAAAGAAAGTTAGGGGTCCCGGTCCCATAGCTGTGTGCGGCCTGGACCACAATAGCCTAACCTCGCTGGAGCTCTGGACAAAGGCCTACCTGGTCGTGACTGACTTCAATGTGCTGCTTCATGACAATCCAGGACACGGCCTCCGTCAGCGGGGGGGTGGTCAGGGAGCCCGCATACGTCCAGTAGTTGTCTATGTTAGATGGCAGGAGGCAGCCGGGGTCGAACCTAGTGAACTCTACCACGCTGTCCTGGAGTAGAGGGCATAGGCAGAATTCCCTCCTTGAACACACATCCCCCTCGAAACACACACCTGTACCAAGTTATGTAACCTGCAATGTATTGGCTTCCCTTCAAAGTTCTCTGTTTAATGTACTCACAAAATAATGCAGCAGTACTACTTATTTGATAAATGTAATTCTCACTTATCAAGAACATTCCAAACTGGGTACATGCAGTTCTTCTCACTGGCCACTAGATGGCGGCAAAGATCCATTTCAGGATTGACTTTATTCTATGGCTTTTGTGGGCCATCTGACAAATACTACATCTAGAAAAAAGTATATGGAAAGAGTCCAGTCAATTTGCCATTATGCTGAGAATAATAATACATATTGAAAAAAAAATTCAGGGCCTTGATTAACCTTGTTCTGGCTCAAGAAAAATGTTGACTAATATGATGTAAAAAAAATTAGCTACAGACTGATAAACTACAGTACAACAGTCCATTTCTGTATCCGTTACGTTACATGGATGGTGGCACCTTCGGACTAGCTAAGTGCTAACTAGGAGAGTAACTTGGTTTTGCCATAGATGAAACCGGTTTCAACAAAGCAGGTCCCACACCACACCTCACTGATAACTGACCTTGTGCCTGATCGCAGGGAGGGCATCCACCAGTTTCTGCAGTCCATCGTGTCTCTTCCCCACCTACATCCGGATCAAAAACATTAGACTGCTCTCTGGGGACATTCTGGCATACTTGCACATGCAACAGACCCAGTCATCACTGAGTTGGGCCCCTCTCTCCAGCAGCTGTGGCCCAGAATTAACCTCAGCTAAGTGCTTTATGCAACACAATTTACTGCGAGAGTTACTGACTGTAAGCCTACAGTCTGCTGGTTTACCTGGTCAGTTAACTGGTCAAACACCTCCCCCCGTGCTGGTTCACTAACTCAACTAAGACACGGGAAGCTGTGTGCACGGCTATGCGCTGGTGAATTGCAGCAGGCTGTGACTCGTACCTTCAGAAAGACGGCGATGACCGCGAGCCCGTTCTCCTCCATCACCGCCTCCTCAAACAGGCTGTACTTCTCCGAGTTCCAGTGGACGAGGTGGAGCTTTGGGAAAATGAGTAGAAGCACAAGTGGCATGGTGCCAAGGCGACCTGTCCCCCCAGCCGCGCCACCCTCGTCCTCGACACAGAGCCCCAGCTGTAGAGACTCTGACGAGTGTCTGAACTGAGAAAGTTCACCTCGTATCCCAGTGCTGCGATTCTGTTTTTGTGATATGTGTATGAATACGTTATTTAGGCCTCAGCAAATATTTTGAAACCATAAGTGGCCATCTTATGGTGGGACAGTACATTGTGTGTTGACTCTGATCACATCCTGCTGACATACGACATGGCCTTACAAGTACGCCCCACGTCAGCCTACCGAGAGCTTGATGCAGAGACTCCCTTAGAAGTCGCCAAGCCTGTCAGTTAAACGGAGGCAGTGATGATGCACAACTTACAGCCATGCACCAAAACCACATTCTGGGAGATTAAAGGCCCATTTCCTGCTAACAGACTAATGCCATGATGTGGGGTGAGTGGGGGATCACAATATCACAGTATCTAGGTCATGGATATTACAATAAGACAGGGTGCCCTCCCTAACAGAGTCGGGACACAGAACACAGGTCTGTCGGGACACCACCTTTCCGTACAAAAATGGCTGGCTCTAGCCACCTCTCCACAGCACACTGTAACCATTATCATACCAAACATCACAGTAAAAACACAGAGACAAGAGATCAAGCAAAGACCTCAGCGGGGTAGAGGCAGCGGTCCACGGTGTGCTCCGAACCCCAGGCATTGCTCTCCCCCCAGTGGAAGTGGAACTGGCAGAGACGGTACTGGTCTTCAAGGGGGCCTCCTCTGAGTGCTGAGGCAAGGGGAGACACCAGGATCAGGATTGCTGGAAGACAGCTCCAGTGTCCTGGCCCCAAACGCAAGCATGTCACACGTGACGAGTTAATATGTATAAAGGCAGTTTGAAATTTTGAAGTTTGCCTCACGTTTGTCTCTTGTCTACGTACCAAACACATGGAAATTTCCATTTACTATTACAATGCAGCAACAATCCAAGTGATTAGCTAGCATTGAATGGGCACCTCACTGGCGCTTAACCATGGAGAGCTGGAAGAGCAGAAGGATACCTGATTCTACCGGTACAGGGCTTCCGGCCCATATCAGCCTGAACTTTTGTGCTGAGTTTGCATGGATGCTTTAAAGATTAAAGTACTGAAGAAGAAATGCTATTATGAATAAAGAATTTAGTCAAAGCATGCCCTGGGCTGAAGGCATCTTAGGGCTGGGAGAGGACATGGTCAGAGAATACCTGCCACACAGCAGCCCTTGGGATGTTGTGATTGACCTGGAATGACCACAGCCAGGCCCCCAGCCACGGCAGCCAGGCCCCAGTAACTGCATCACTGTGCAGCCTTGGAGGACGGCGCTGCCCCCCCACACCAGTCAGGTTCAGTTGGGTTCACCCTGGCCAGACCAGCTGAGGCCATAAGTCCAAAGACTGGCTGAAGTTATTGTTGTCTGACCAAAAATCGAACCTAAACACGCAAGCACTGCGTCATGGATAGGTTAAAGAAAATACTGTATACATCTATATCCTGTTTTTCAGCTGTCTGAATCTGCCACAGTGCCACTTTAAGCATGGACAAGACTTACATGTACTAACTTGCCAGTGTCACGTAGCATGCCTGTTCATTGTTTGTCTCATGTGAAGTGTCTGTCATATATTACATGGTTATATTGTGTTATATCAGTTATCGTATAGGTTTTGTTATATGTTACGTTATGTTACATAGTAGTCTTCCCTGTTTCCCATCTCCATAAATTATTGATAACTGAACAGGATTTTTTTACACTATGTAAATTATTCCAGAACTCTGTCTTTCGCACTGTAATGTCTATCCTGTCATCAATGTTGCACCATGGGTTCAGGAAAAACATTGTATCGTTTCACTGTGTCCTGGACGTGACCGAGATGACAATAAAGCTTTACTTGACTGGGCTTAACTTACTGCATGTCTCCAATATTATTATCATCAGTAAAGAATATGTTGCGTATTTCCTTCCACAGTGCAGGCACTGGCCTGCCTGCTCAGTGTCCTGCAGTCAAATACGCACAGGCCAAGGGGAGCTCCAAAAATCCATTAAGAAATCCAAAGGAGCCACATGGCCTCAGCAACTCAACAACCGCTTCAGTGGAGTCTTGCCTGCTTGCTAAGCATGTTCTGCATTAATGTTACTCTACCCAAAATCCCCAGGCTGCGATGGAGGCTAATGACACCTAATGCTGTGCCCAGCACCTGTTCTGTGAGCATTCCCACAACGGGTCAGACAGGGCTGCAACCTAAGCTTTTGTTTAAGCACAAAGACGTGCATTCAGCCCAGTGCCCATTAACTCACAATGCAATGCTGTTCTGAGAAACCACAAAAAATGTAATCAGAGAAGATACTTCACTGAGGCTCTCTTACTGCTTGCTCTTTGTCTGCTTTTCTATTTGAATGAAGAAATGTTTGGCACACTGACAAATCATCTTTTCTATCAATACCTACAGGGTCACGCAGGACTGCTACATGCCCTCTGAGTGTCACATCTGGGTGTATTTTATACTGGTACTGCATGCAGTCATTATTTTTCAAGGATGTAACATGCAAGAAAGCAAAAAAAATGGCTATACTGCAATAAGAACAAGGGCTGCATAAAATGAGAAGTAAAACAAGGGATCATCCTGCATAGAAAAGGAAATCAGCAATGACAGGTTCAGCTTTGCTATTTGCACAGACCAATAATGATGAAATTGATCAACTCATCATCTTGTGATAACTCATTATCAAATTAACAAATGTAATGATTATAAACGTGATTTAAACAGCTCAACGTTGTACTCTAGAGTCAGACATTCTGCTCAGGAAATTCATGTTATCACTACAGATGAAAGGTACAACAGCATTTCCCTGAGGGACACTCCACACTGAAAGGTTTTAGGCAGCACTTTGTGCCTTTAACCTTTCTGCCCTGACGCTCAACTAGACCGTGCTAAAAACGGTTCCTTTTCACGAATTTATCTGCTTTCAAGACTGTATTGCTAATAATACATTACAGAGTTGGACACAGGCTCACTAGATTTATCTGTGGTGTCATCAAACTCCACCAGGAAGGAGTATCCATTGTTCCAGATCTGCTGGCATGTTCTGGGGTCATATTTGATAAAGAGGGGCTTGAGATGAGGGTCGAAGATGCTCTTGCGCACAGTGATATTGATGGGGGACTGCCGGTCACCCCCGGGGACGGCCAGGGGCTCCTGCCACATCGGGTGCACTGGTGGGGGAGGGGGGGGGGACAGAAGCAGAGAAGTGTCAGTGTGCACACGCAATGAGATTCAGGAAACTTTAGGCAATACTAGCACTGGCTTGAAATTACTTAAGTGGATTATGAAACTACACAAATGATCGGCACACCATGAACTGAATTTGTGCTTCAGGTTTAAGTAAATTACTTTAATATGTAACTGGAAGGGATTTCTACACCATCATATGACTTGTGGCTATTATTTAAACATGGATGTGGTGTAGCAGTTTTTATTGACCGAATTCTTTGCATGGCTGTTGTTAACCTAGATTTCCAGGGTGGTGTCCAAACCCCTCCCTGCCCTCTGCAGGCCCGCGCCTTCGTTCCCCAGCCCTGGGGCACAGATCTGCTGGGCCTTGTTGCCCCCTCCTTATGAGCTTACGACTGCCCTCCCCCATAGACAGCCCTCTGCTAGACAAACAGGCCAGGCCACCAATCAAGCGGCAGAAAGGGCATCTAATTGCCAGAAAGAATGCCATTACTGATAGGTCTAACAGGGCGTGTAGCTTCACTGTGTCACACTGTTCATTTCTGAAAGCTAAATACTTTACAATGTCAGTGTTTAACTGCCAGCATGTAAGCAGAGCAGAGTACGGCTTCTTCGCTTTGCTTCCAAAAGACACACAACCATAGTAACTAAACCTATGCAACTCTAAATTCCCATAGCGGGAACACAAAGTTAGAACTAATTAAAAAAAAAAACAAAAGAAAATTAATAAATGTATGAATATAAATGTCACCTAATCCTGCTCTCATGGTTCACCTTGTCTAAATTACTCAAACTGGGTCACAGTTACATTGCCGTGCATCAGATACTGCATAAGAATATAAACAAAAGTAAAGAAAGGTGTTTAGAGGAAAGACTGTCAGCCTTGTAATCCAATCCTGCTGAATGACAGGTAAACATATTGTACAACTCAGACAATTACGTGACTATATGTTTAAAGTCAACGTAGAAACTGCATTTTGAAACTCCGCATATTTCTCCTAAAAATAACATTATAACGCACAACCACCACGAAAATAACAACCTATACACCTACTTACTCTGTAAAAATCTAGTGACATAGTTAAAAATGTTGTGGTTAAGACATCAACATCTAAACGGCTTGTCCAGACATGTCATATTACTGTTATTGTTGTCATGAAGAAGAAACTAGCGCATGGTCAGTCACACCAAGAGCTTCGCGAGGGGCCCCGTAATGCGTGCGCGCAGCCATATATTTTTATCTATTCGTTTCATTTTTCTTGTGTCAATCCGAAATAAATGGTTGGGATCCTGTAGAAAACCCTGTAAACATACACAATATAGGCAGTCTTTACCATATGAATGAGGAATAAGCGATCTAGGACGGTGACTGTGTGTTCTTCCGGCAAGAAGGGACCGTACGCGAAGCGGAGTCGCCGTCACTCACCTCGTGACAGCACGTATCTGCTGGAGCTCGCGATGAGCCCGCACCTCCGGACGGGTGTCCATCGCCGACACTGGGACTGTTTGGCAAGGGCGCCGAAGAGACAGCGCCCCAGAGATGCTGTTGCTGCCCTGAGAACCACCATGGTGTTTACGCGGAGGCAGATACCTACGCAGCAAAAACTTACAGTCTAGTAGACTCAAAAGAGAAAAAAAAAAAAAAAGAACCAAAAGAACCTATAAGGTCTGACAGCAGCTTAAGCACTCAATCTGTCTTCGGCGTCTGCTCGTGCAGCCCATCGGAGGACTGAAGATTTTTTTTTAAAGCAGGCTCATATTACTCCCCAGTTATTTGGTGCCGCTCCTCCTACTGGGGCCGGCCTCCGTTTCCTGCTTATTGGTTGGAATGAGAATCCGCATTTGGCTCCCTAAATGAACTGTTGTTTTTTTTGAAAACGTAATTTAGACTGTAGTTATCTTCCAGGGCGCCAATAGCAGCATTTATTTAAATTTACAACATTTTTAAGACGTCATCGCAGGGGCGAACGCGCAACCGTTATTATGGCAAACGCATCCGCCAATCAGCTGCGCCCTTCGGGGGGCGTTCCGCCTTAGTATAGGGAAGACATTAGACCAGTGACATGTCACGAATCAATGACACGTTATCCCGACATGTGTCCTCTTAATTCCATTAACAATAATTATACAATTATGTTTTAAATACTGGTCACCTTATGTTTGTGTATAAATATCACGTTTAATAATAGATTGTTTTGTTCCCCTGTTGATCTTATCATAACCCCTCTTATACTGTAAATGTTGTCCCCCCTCAACCCCTATGTCATATTCGATCTCGATAGATAAATAACAGCTGTCCTCTTTTGATCACGTTTCATTGGTTACCATTCAAACGCATGTGCGCAATTTCTTCCAATAAACCACACCCCCAGTTTCTAGCAATTGTTTTCACTGACTAACATTTGAGAACTTGACAGCCGATAACTCGCCAATTAAACGGAGCATTCATTACAGCAAATTATATATGCAAAAAATTCCCATTTATCGATTTCTGCGCGGGTTCTGATGCTAGCAGGGGTCAGCCTCACACTTTTTACAAAACACTACACACAATGATTTGAAAAACACTAAACAAACGTGTCACCATTAGACACAGAAAAAAATCATGTCACTTCCTCTCCATTTCGAAGCACTGCTTTCAAATGACCACACCTATGAACCAACTGGTAAACCACAACTGCCAGGTAAGCTCTATAAAAAGGCAACATCACCTGTCTTTAACAAAAATGGAAACCATCAGAGGAAGAGAGAGGGTGAGAATGAGAGGGAGTGACTGTGGAGGAGAAGGAGGTGTACGAAGAAGCCCAGGCCAAAGCAGAGGAAGACCCAGAAGAGGGGGAGGACATGCGCAAAGAAGAAGACCGAATTCATCAAATGAAATTCATGCTACACTAGTTTACCACATGATCAACCATGGACTAGCACTGAGGGAGGCTGGACTGAGAGTTCAGTCAAATCTCAGCAGATACACAGTGGCCTCAGGAATTTGGACATTTCGTCAGGAACACAGCTGAAAAACATGTCTGCTGTCTACAGTAAATCAGTGGCTTACTGCATGCATCAGCACTTTTAGGTACTCATTCCCGTGATATTTCACAGTATTTTGTTTGGTCTACATAGAATTGAGAGTCAAGAACGCCCAGGAGGAAGGGGCCCCATATTCACACAAGAACAAAAGAGAGCGATCATAAACGCTGCTGTGGCCAATAATGCAATAAAACTTAGAGATATTCAACATAGTCAATGACCACAGTCTTCAATAATGTCCAACAGGTCTTGGTCCCAAAACACTAGCCCAAATCATTAAAAAAAAAAAGTTTCAATTTTCAAGTTTAAATGAAACAACTTTATCAAGTGCCATTTGGAATTAATTCAGAGAGGGTGAAAGACCTGTAGCATGAATACAGCCCGAATTCTGGAAAAGTTGGGACATTTTTTAAATTTGAATAAAATGAAAACTAAAAGACTTTCAAATCACATGAGCCGAATTCACAACAGAACATAGATAACATAAATGTTGAAACTGGGAAATTTTACAATTTCATGCACAAAATGAGCTCATTTCAAATTTTATGTGATTTGAAAGTATTTTAGTTTTCATTTTATTCAGATTTTTAAAAAAGTCCCAACTTTTCCGGAATTCCGGTTGTACATGGAGGTAAGTATTGTTCACGTTACCGTAGAATTTTGCACTGCACACAACATTTTTACATGTAAATTTACTGTATAGTCCTGGCCAAAAGTTTTGAGAATGGCACAAATACTGGTTTTCACAAAGTTTGCTGCTTCAGTGTTTTTAGATCTTTTGTCAGTTGTTTCTGTGGTGTATTGAAGTATAATTACAAGCATTTCATAAATTTCAAATACTTTTATTGACAATTACACCAAGTTTATGCAAAGAGTCAATATTTGCAGTGTTGGCCCTTCTTTTTCAAGACCTCTGCAATTCACCGAGGGATGCTGTCAATCAACTTCTGGGCCAAATCCTGACTGATAGCAACCCATTCTTTCATAATCAATGCTTGGAGTTTGTCAGATGTTGTGGGTTTTTGTTTGTCCACCCACCTCTTGAGGATTGACCACAAATTCTCAATTGGATTAAGGTTTGGGGGGTTTCCCAAAATTTCAATGTTCTGTTCCCCAAACCACTTAGTTATCACTCTGGCCTTATGGCACGGTGCTCCATCATGCTGGAAAAGGCATTGTTCTTCACCAAACTGTTCTTGGATGGTTGGGAGA
>JAAGVU020000019.1:10890315-10917247 GCA_011763525.2 Mormyrus iriodes
TGATCTCAGCAGGTCCTTTTGTGGCAGGGCTGAAATGCAGTGGAAATGGTTTTTTTGGGATTAAGTTCATTTTCATGGCAAAGAGGGACTTCGTAATTCATCTGGTCTGATACATTATGGAATATGTGCAAATTGCCATCATAAGAACTGAAGCAGCAAACTTTGTGAAAACCAATATTTGTGTCATTCTCAAAACTTAAGGCCACGACTGTACAGTATACCAATATTGAACTACAGAATGCTGTCTTTTGCTGTATTTCAGAGACATTTGCAAATTGATGCTGAGAAAATCCCACATGAGTTTATATGCCTTAATGAGGCTGGGTTGAACCTCACAAAAGTCAGAAGAAGAGGAAGAAACATCATTGGCCACAGGGCTATTTTCAGTGTGGGGTCCTCCACCGCTATGCCGACTTGGGTCCTTGCAATGTCGCCCTCATTCTCACACTTTTAGATCGATTTACACAAAATCATCACAGCAGCAAACCAAATGGACCAGATGTGATACATTGTTGCCTGGGACAATGTATACTTCCGCTGATCTCCTCTGGTCCAAAACTGGTTTCATCAACATCCACAATTTACAGTCCAACACCTTCCATCTTGAATATCTGTATTCAACCCTTCCTAAACCCCATTGAAGAATTTTTCTCAGCATGGCGGTGGAAGGTTTACCATCTCCAGCCTTGTCCGGATGCCCCTCATTCAAGCCATGGAGGAGGCCTGTGATCAAACTGATGCAGCATTTGTATAAGGATTAATTCGACATTCAAGAAGGTTGTTCCTGTGATGTCTTGCCAATGAAAATATAGCCTGCGACATCAACAAAGCCCTAAGGCCAAATCCAGCTAGGTGAAGAGATGTCTAGTTTCTTTTTTAACTATATTGGATACAGTACATGCAGTGGTATGTACAGTGGATATGTTCTGAATATGTTTTGTTCTGATGTTCAGTATTTACTTCCTTCAATACATGGAGAGAAATACAGTAAATAAATATTTCCATCAGTCTGCAGAATTGGTCTCATGTAGTGTTTGGTGAATTTATTTTTGTACTTTCTCTGTGTACTTTAATCCTTAGGAAAGTAGAAATGCTAGAAGCGTTTTAGGTTAAGCAGAGTAGTGTGTAAATAGAATTAGATTGTATGACTCGCGTGCAACAAAACAACAAAATAGTGTTTTTATGAATAATTGTATAATTTTGACTGAAGTGTTTCATTTTGCAAAAGATCTGAGTTCTGCTAATTGTGTGTAGTATTTTGACAAAATGAGCCATATTTTCAAAATTGTGGTTAAGCAATCGAAAAAAAACTGTAGTAATCCGTTTTATATTGAATACATTGTTTAAGGTTTCATGACAAAGAACTATGCCAGGATTATCTTTGATATTACACAATAATTACTTTCTCAAATAGTGCCATTTTAATCTCCAGATGAAATCAAAGACCATTTGATCAAGTTTACAAAACTGTTAAAAGCATATTGAGTGTTATATATTAATTTTGAAATCCCTTCAGTTTCTGACAAAATGATTCTTGAATTTATTATCAGATCTCAAACTACATGTAAATGTGTATAGTTTTATCAATAATTGTATTACAATGACAGATCATAATGCACATTTTTATATTTACATGATGAAATTCCAAGGTATGTCAGAGTGTTTTTAACTGGTGTCCTACTATTTACAATCTTTGAGTTAAAACACAATTTTAGGTTTATTAATATTCATTTTTACATAACTTCCTTTGTAACTTCATTCTTATCCTACGAAAATCTTGTGCCTTCTGCAAATTCACATAATTTTACTTATTTTCCAGCAGCTGTCATTCCGAAAAAGTGTCCTTTTTAACACCCAGACATATCTGGGTCATTAGTAAAAATAAAAAAGTTGTTAAACACTCGTCTTATCCCCCTAGCAGTTCTGAATCTTTTAGAAGTACTATAAAATAGTTTTGCAGAGCTGGTACATGCATTGTATGTCTGAATAGCTTTCAAAAATATACTGCGAGTCAAACGTTTTGACACGCCCAGTCATAGAGGGGATTTTCTCTTTTTTGTTTACAATTTCTTTCAGAGTAACAACGAGGACTTCAAAACTATAAGATAACTTCTGTGGAATTATGCAGTGACCAAAAAATTGTTGAACAAATCAAAATCATCTTTATATTCTTCAAAACATATACCTCTTCCTTTGATGGCAGCTTTGCAAACTCTAGGCATTCTCTCTCAAAAAAAAAAAAAAAAACTGATCAAATGATTTCGTCCGGAGATTTAAACTATTTGAGAAAGTAAGTATTATGTAATATGAAAGATAATCATGGCCTAGTTCATCCTTATGAAACCTTAAACAATGTATTAAATATAAAATGGATTACTTATTATTTAACAGAAAAAGATAGCATGTTCCTTACTAAATTTGCTTATAGGGTGGCCTTGAATTCCTCTTGAAATGCAGTCATTCACTTGTTAACATATCTGTTAAGCTGGCAAAATTTCATTAACAAGCTCTCCTGGCCTGGACACTGGCCAAAAAATTTCCCACGCACAAATACTATTTGTAATAAAAGGGATATTCAGCGCAAAAAGAAATCAATATTTTTAAGTGCATGGTTTGAAAAGATAAAACCGTTATTGTCAAATGCAGACACAAAGTTATTATATCAATTATGGTTAAACAATATAACACTGTATTTGAAAATGTTTTATTTGAACATTCCTTTGAAAAGGAAACAATCTTTCATTTATTTTTCCATTGCATATATTCCAATATTTGTGTGTGTGTTCTGTATTTGTGTATATTC
Source organism: Mormyrus iriodes (assembly GCA_011763525.2). Taxonomy (NCBI): domain Eukaryota; kingdom Metazoa; phylum Chordata; class Actinopteri; order Osteoglossiformes; family Mormyridae; genus Mormyrus; species Mormyrus iriodes. The sequence goes on from JAAGVU020000019.1 coordinate 10,893,119, forward strand.
ATTCATTTGTTCAATAAACAAAACGGTTTGTGCTTTTAAAATTTATAAGTAAATGACATCGATAACACCAATTGAATGTTTTTAACTATATGATCAGTCCAGAAAAACAGAATGGGATCTGTATTCTTTTGATAATATGATTAGTGGTTCTCCTGGTTAAATTTGCGACAAGACAAAAATTAAGTTCTAATAACATAGTTTCGTGCTCTTCATAGCCTTTCGTAACCTTTCGTCGAGTTTTCGACAGGGTTTCGTGTTAAACTATGGCCATTGTTCTTAAAACAAATACACATTACACAACGTACTTAATTCATCGCACACTGATTGCGTTGTAACGGCCGTGGTGATGTCAGACACATGCGTGCGCGGACATAGAACGTCAAGTGCGACGTTCAATATGGCGGCTAGTTGTATGTCTTTGAATTAGTAACGGCCTGTTGTGTAGTAAGATGGTTAGGTACTGGGGCGGTGTTCCACGAAGCAGGATTTTTCACTTAGCTGGGTTAACTTAAACTATATTATTAATTGCAAATACGCCGTTCTCAGCTTCGATAATAAGTAACGATTGTTCAATAAGTGTTTAGGTAAGGAACACTTTTAGCTAAAGTTAACCCTGCTAACTGAGAAATCCATCCTCGTGAAACACCCCCCCCAGTATAATAAAGCATGCCTAAACTATATTTAAAAATGTTTTTTATTGTATTAACTTATAAGTATAATTATGTGCAGTGGTTGGCTACTGTTCATGTCAAGAATGAATCTTCCCAGTATTATAATTATGTAACGTTTGTGTTTATCCTGTTTTTCGATATGTGTCGCTACACGAGACAAAAATAACATACGTGGTGTGACGGTGTGTTTTCAGGGTATTCTCAGGCTGAGTTGGGTTAAACGGAGGTAGAAAAAAATTCAAGATTATTCTATAACTGTTGTTTTATCCATCCAGGTTTTACCATTTCAGTGTAACTATTGAAGCACGAATTAGACTCGAGTACGCGACCTCTATTACAAAATATATTAATGTATTTTGGGCGGTAGAAAGCTTGCTAAATTGCAGTATTGCAATCCACGTTTGACTCAGTTTAATTTTTCCTCCACAGAAGTACTGAACTTATTGTGCCCCTACAAAGAGTGAAAGAACATAGATAGAATAGCTTGCGCATTTTAAATAGATGTAATATACTTAGTAAAAAAAACTGAAACACAGATCTTACAAATTCCTAAGAGTTAGCTGTTTCTGTAACTGTTTCTATTACCTGATTTAAATCCAAAGCTTTGAGAAACAAAAAACCATAGAAATATGCAGATGAGGAGCCTCATGGTTCATCCCCAGAAAGCCTTGGGTTCAGTGCGAAGGAACCCAATGTCAAGGACCGCACGCTAACCCAGACAAGAACAGCTAATCTGCACAAGCTTGGCTTTTTCATACAAATCTCCAGACGCGTTCATAATGACATCGCCAAAAGGCAAAACGAAAATACCACCTATGAAGTAACACATTCCCTTTGGAGGTGCCCCCACAGAGCAGGCGAATACAGACGGACGGCAGGACCTGAGCAATTCAGCCCTACGCACTTTTCTAATAAAATGAATACGCTTTGGGCAGTACGTCACTTACGTCCGTTGAGTCTCGGAGCTTTTATTCAGTCGTATTTGGTCCAAATAACGTACAGTATGGATGTGCCTACACAGATCTATAAAAGTATAAATAATACCAACTACATATGCTCACAATTTTGTCAAACTGTATCCAAATACATACTTATCAGTCATCAATCAAAAAAAGGAAAAAAAAAAGTCTGCAAAATGTCACTTTCACAAGTGGACAAGCAAACAGAACCTGTTCACATTGAGAGATCTGGAGGAAGTGTCTGGCTTAAGAAACATTCCAGACACTGGATCCAAATAACCATTTAAAAATACCAATCAGAAGAACCTGTAGGCAACAGTTTCTAATTAAAATACAGGCCATGTTGCCATCAAGCCTGTGTTCCTTCTGTGTACTTCTGGTGAAACACAGAGCGTAAATAGGCCTCCAAAGGCCTCTGAAATGGCGCCCTCTGTGGTCCTTTTCCCTGACACTAATGAAAACCCAACAAACATAAGCCTGAAGCTTTTAACAGTTTTTTTTTGTACACATATATTTACAGACATTCGGCAGGAGGAGCAGAGTATGGAAACATGGCCATGGATGAGCCCCACCCAGCGGGGGGAGGGGCCAGACTTCACTAGTCCAGCGCAATAATGTCATCATCAGCGGAGGCAGCAGGCTCCTCAAGCCGCTTCCTTTTGGACCTGCCCTCGCCTGTCTCCGCATCCTGCAGCTTCCTCTTGTGTCCTCCAGGCTCCGCAGCAACATCCATGGCACTAGAGGATGGCTCTTCATCTGAATCCACGATGAGCACATCATCCTGCTCGGCAGGGGCTATCCGGGACAAAGGTTCACAGAGACCGTCACAGACCTAGAAGCCGGCTTGGCAACAGAAACACTAAGCCCACCCAGACAGGTGAGCCCAGAAGAGGTTAAAAGGACAGCAATGCTGGTTGACTGTCACTCACCCTTTGAGGAAGTTGAAGGCAGGGCTGAATCCTGGTTGCCATTAGCAATGTTCTTGGCCTCCTCAGGGGCACTGGGTGCAGGGGCTTTTTCTGGTGCATCACCCACCACCTCAAACTCCACATCCTTCTCCAGGTCCTCACTGAAGACACACACCAGACAGGGTTTATTTCCATGCCATGAAAACAGTGACATGGGCACAAATGCGCACACCCACCAATGCAGTATGTTAACCAGGAGTGTGTAGTCCTGCAGGAAGTCATCTGCTTGCAGCCGGCTCCCATTCCGAATACCGAACTCAGATAGGCACTTGCTGTTATTTCCTACAGATTCAAGAGATTTTCTGTGATACATGTTCTGAAGTAGATCAGGGTGAACTAAGGACACAGCACCCCCTGCTGGACAGTTGTCATAATATTATTAAAAGAAAATGATGTCTGACCCTCAGTTTCCCCCTCCTCAGAGGAAATAAGGATGGTGCCCTTCCCGTCCTCGATCTGAACATCTGGTGCCACCATGCCAAACTTCTCTTTTAATATCTGTGGTACAGAATATTGCAAACCAGTAAACCATAATGTTTATCACCTTCCAAATTTACATTTCATACATTTCTTGGGGTAAGGGTCTTTCAAATATTAATAACACTTAAATACCATTTTAACTCAAAATATAACTTTGCAGATAAATTACATTAAAAAAGGGTGGACAGGCAGGTTGGACATTACTGAGCATGGCTCACCTAACGAGTAAACATTAACCAATCACACAGCTCCCCTTCTGAGGGGACAAATGCAGGTTGGCATGTTTTTGATGGGATCAGGCAACTGTCACCCACTGTGTGTGTGTGTGTGTGTGTGTGTGTGTGTGTGGCTGACAAATAGGGAACAAACATTATGAAAAGTGGACTGTAGTAATATGTCGTATAAAGTGTTACTACCCTATCCCATACATCCCTACATTTGAACGCCTCTCTTCTGTCCAAATCCCACACCGACCCCCGAGCATGGCAGATGGAAGGTACCGGAAGCAGCTGAAGTAAGCATCGCACCTTATCCTGCAGGCTGAGCACCAGGGTCTTGCTCACGTTGAGCCGCACTGTGACCTCTGGCTTGCTGGCACAGACGTAGCAGTTTGCATTTGGTGGGTCCAGGGCACAAGGAACCAGGAGCTTCTTCCTGGGATTGGGCTGCTTGTTCAGGAACACCTGGCACACAGCAGGTGGTGCAGTGGTTAGGGAGCTGCATAGCTATGTAATCTGAGGTCTAAGGTTATGGTGTTTGGGTGTTGTCCTCACTGTGCGGCACTGCTCCAGCTCGCCGGACAGGATCTTCAGTGCCTCCAGCACGATGAGACCAGCGATGACGGCATTGGTGGTGGCAATAGCTGGGATAATGTTTCCCGCCATGGCTGGAGAGAGATGGTGAGAGTCAGACACGGGAGCACCCAGGCACATCCCCCCTTTCCTCCACCTCAGGGCCCCGCCCCCTACTCACACTTAACGTCAAAGCGGCTCTTCATGTTCATACTGAAGACGTGCATGCGCAGGTTGGCCGCCGCCGTTACAAAATCCATCGCTGGGGGGTCGTCCTAACAACCGTGACAAGACGGAAACGTCAGACATGGACTTTTACACTAAAGCAATTGTAACGAGCAGCCCATAGTAAAGAGGGGGACAGGAACACTTACATAGCACTTAGACACTATGAATATGAGAATGCACTAAACCTATAACACATTCACACTGACCAAAAACAAGTCTTCAGTCATGAAGCTAGGGGTACAGTAAGTACAGTAAACGCTCAATCGGCTTTCCTTGGAGGACTAGGATACTCAGCTGCATTACCGCCCTGCCCTCCCGCCACACCCAAGGCCCTGAGCCTCCCCGGGCCTCACCTTGTCCCACACCAGCTGGGCCCCATCGCCCTTTTCAGCCAGCTGGGCGCGCAGAGTCTCCACGCTGCTGGAGAACAGCTGGGAGTAGCCCCTGACACTCAGAACCTGCTGGTCCCGCAGGCCAGGCCCTGACGCCTCCTCCTGGGAGCACGCTGTGTCAGGGAGGGAAGAAGGGGTTCGTCACTAACCCCACATGCAGGAACACAGGGGGGTGGCATCCAGATGGAGCCCCACCGCCGCAGGCAAAAGGAAAGACACCAGTGCTTTTCAAACAGTGCTGGGCACCAGAACATCCCACAAAGTGCAGAGAGTGGAACCCAAACAGGACAAGCAGTGAGCCAGATGACACTTCGTGCAGTGGGAAGGGCATCATAACATGGTCACAGCGAGGTCACTTTCAGACAGACAGCACAGTCTGATGGGAGTGAATAATGAAGGGGACGTACAGCCCATAGCTTAAAAAACGTCTCACGTTTTAAAGAGATGCCGCAGTGTGCTGCTACTGTGAGCTTCACAACACCACCGGGGGTCTGAGCAAAAAGCGGACAAGATGGCGGCCTGCTCACCCATCTGCTGCACATTGGCCCAGTCCAGCGGCTGTGGGGCCTTCCGCTTCTTCCACAGCTTGTCCATCGTCAGCAGATACATGATGTCATCTTTGAAGAGCTGCAGATGCAGAGATGGCCCTTTAGATGACACCCTTAGCGGCGGGAGAACGGGGGCGGTGGGCACCCACCTTGTTAAAGATCTTGACAGGGTCGTAGCCGGTGGAGCGGGCCCACTCTTTGGTGGACACGCGTTTGATGTCTCCGTCCTGGTTGGACGCTTCTGCTCGTGCGGCACTCTGTGCGGGGTCCCCTGGGGACAGGATGAGGGCATTAGAGCATGGACCTCCCTTGCCAGCATGCCACGGCATACTAGCGCTCAGCCTGGGGAGATGTGTACTCACAGGAGGCCTCGGGGTCAGCGGTGTCCGGGGAAACCTCCTGGTCGGCATCCTCCTCTCCAAAGAGCTGACTACAGAGGACAGGAATGCAGCAGCTCACAGGTCGCTGCCTCTGTACTAAGACGGCATGTGGGCGTACAGACATAGACACCGACTCCTACTCTCCCCTGGGGCCACACCAGCCGTTACAGTAGCTTCTTGTTTTACACAAGTCGAAAATAGACCATATAAAAATAACGCTGTATATCCTCAAGTAGATACCTCCATCCTCTAACCGCCTATCCCAGAGAGCCTCATGGGCAGCCTGGAGCCTGTCCCAGGCAGCTGGGGTAAACCCCGGATGGGATGTCAGGTCATCTCAGGACACACATAGCAATTCACTACAGGCAATTTAAAGACACCAATTAGTCTAAGTGTGTGACTTCAGACTGCAGGAGATAACCCACATGGCAGGTTCAGAACATGCAAACGCAACACAGACACACGCAGAAGCAGCAGAGGCCTTACTGATATCTACTTAACACATATGGCATTTTAAATCATTCTACATGCTACAATGCATTGCTCAGGTGAAGAGAGAAACCTCTGTACTTGATCGCCGATGTTATGGAGGGACTGCACACTGACTATACAGAACACACACTAACTGACATCCTTTCCGGGAAATCCTACAGACGCCCTACAAACCTGACGGCTGCACCCCAGTTGCATTCCAAACTCTTACTTGTAGAGGTACTTGGCCCACACAATGCAGTGAATGGGCTCGGAGGGGGTGTTGCGAATGGTGCATCCTGGGAAGGTTTTCTGGGAGGGTTTCGGCTGGCACTCATAGCATTCGGTGAGACCCTGCAAGGGAAACGAGCACAGCAGCGGTGTCAGGGTGACATTTCGCCTGCTAACCCCGCTAACGCCGGCTCGCTAATGCCAGCCTGCTAACCCCACTAACGCCGGCTCGCTAATGCCAGCCTGCTAACCCCAAGAGTTTATTTGGGCGGACAGTACTGCTGCCTTGCAGCTTGCTAGTGTTAGGATCTGAATCTCATTCTAGGAGGTGGCATGTAGCTCAGTGGCTTAGGACTCTGTGCCCATGATCAGAAGGTCACAGGTTTGAATCCCGGGACTAGCAGACTGATGTCACCATTGTGCCTCTAAGCAAGGCCCTCAATTTCCAGCTGCAGGGGCTCTACATGCTGGCTGTGCCTTGACCCCCAAGTTGCCCACACCTGTATGTGCCTGTGTCTCTCATAGAGCACAAGATGGAATAGGTGAAAAGAGAACCGCCCATGAGGATAAATAAAACCTTTCTATACCACATAAACTGCTGTGCTCCAAGACTGTAGACAAGGCCTCATCCATCTTACAACTGCTCATCTAGTACAGAGTCATGGCGCAAGGGCATGAGGTGGGTAACCCATGGGGGGGAGATGTCAATCCACTGCAGGGCCCAGACAGCATAACCCACTGTGCTGACACACACTGAGCTCCAAGTGGCGATTGGATTCATGGCTCACCTTCTTGATGACCGTCACCTGGCCCAGATACCCCGCTGTGCCGCTCTCTATCAGGGGGATGTCTGCCGCCAGACACATCCTGTTCACATGGTTACGGGCCGCTGCAAGACACAGGGGAATGAGACAGGACAGGACAAGGTGGAGGTTGAGAAAGTAAGTGAGCAGGACTGAGGGATGGATGGAGCAAGGAAGAAACTTAACAGCTGCAGAAGTAAATGACACATAGGGGCCGTAAGAAGCGGGAAAGGGTGACGAGCAGCCCATACCTCGGTTGTCCAGGGCATTCATGACCAGTGTAAAATTCCTGAAGAACTCCACATTGTAATCAGGGCTGTGGAAATACATACACAAAACACACCACACTGATGTCAGAAACAAAACCAGCATCCAACTGTACACACGCACTCACATTCGCCTGCCATCTCCGGCTGCAGCAAGGCAGCAGACTTACTTCATGATGCTGTCATGGTAGGATGTGATGTTCGCATCAGGACAGAACTGCAGTACACTCTCCTTAGCAACCTACAACAGGTTAGCAGTAACAACACACACGTTACACACAGAGCGCTACAGTGGAGACAGTTAGCGATACCACACAACAAACAGTGAAACATAAAACACATCCATCAGGACAGGCACCGAACCACACGCCTCATGGACATTAAAAATACCATCAACTGTAACATACAATAAAATGCAAACTAAACACAGATAAAAAATTAGGATGTTTATTGCACGGACAAAAAGACAAAACTGAACACAAAATTCCTCTTACCTGAGCTTTAGACTTCCCCACGTGTTTTTTCTGGAAGAGGAACTGTCTGTTCAAGTTGCTGACATCAATGGTGTCCAAGTCGATCTGTGGGAATACAGTTATCAACGGTCACACATGCAACCCTTCAAAACTGTGCTGTAAACCAGCGTTTCATTTAAAGGTCATCCTGGACACTTATCCCGCTACATACACAGCAAAAATAAGTCCCGGTTAAAAACCCAAATTACTCTCTCACGCTCATTACTAGAAGTTGGTCTAAGAAAAACTGGGAGTTTTAAGTCGTATAAAATCAAAGCACATAGCAAATTGTCGCGCATGCCTCATTCTTTAAGTACATATTATATGTGCATACTTATGTATCGGTAGGACACAAATATCATTACAATGCCCTGAGTTTCCATCTCCATGCAGACGGACGACGCCGCAAACGTGTGTGAAACGTCACCGTTTTTTGCGCTCCTTTTCCCTCGCATACTGAGAGACCGGGTGGCGGGTAAACGCTCGGGGAAGGGCAGCAGCGGTGCGGACGATCAGGGGGCAAAAACATGCACGTCTGCCGTCATCTGCCATAGCAGCAATACAACGAACACGGACTAGCGACGTATACGACATCGCACGAATGTGTCAGTGATAGTCGTCCAGGGTACGGGAGGCTTGTAAAGGGGGTTCAGACAAACCTCGGGCAATGCAAGTAGCTGCAGCACGGCTTCGCTTTTAAATCACATTCACGCATCCCCTACCATAAAGCCCCGCTTTTGGCCCATACGAAGCCACACGATCTGCAATCTGCCCGCCAGATTACCCGACACCGCTGGATAGGCCTTTCGGGTACAAAGGCAGGCGAAAAAAAGTGTCCACCTCCCCCCTCCTCTTTTTTCCCCGTCTTTCTTACCACTTCAATGTTTTTGAAGCCGGTGAGGACGAGGTTTTTGAGCAGTTCGCATCCGATGCCCCCGGCGCCGACCACCAGCACCCTGCAGGACGACACCGAATCGGCAAGCTCTTTACGAAGGGACCCCACCAACTGTACCATTGTGAGCGACTGCAATCAGACGCGGCACCGTATGAAAGCTCCACTACGGAAGCTTTACGCCACTATTAGCGCTACAGAGGCGATGACGGGAGTTCCGTCAGAGAAGAAACAACAAAGAACACGGATACATAGCGGGATGGTGGCGTCCGCCGCGCTTTGGCGCCGCCTCTCGGCGTGACGGACCACATGCGCCAACACCCACCCACTCACTCACTACTTACGGGGATCGTGGCAAAGTTAATAAATAATAATAATAATAATAATAACTTTTACTTTTACAATTATTATTATTCCATACATTTCCCATACCCGCTAATCCTGTTAAGAATTGTTACTATAAATTTTGGACCTCAAGAAAACACATCGGATTGGGTTCCCAACCCAAACTAATCCAGTGATATTTCAAGTTGAAATCATCATAACTCTCCCCCCTTAACGATGCCCCTGGTCCTATGAAGGGTCGCGAGGGTCCGCAGCCTATCCCAGAAGCAATTGGTGCAAAACAGGGAATGACCCAGGATGGAGAGAGCTAAAGGGTGACCAGTACCACCTTAACCTGAAGCAAAGCCACACCACTGACCACCACTGTATCATTATTGATACACTGCAATAAGCATTATTTTGTCGTTATTATGTACTTTTTATTTAATTAATTTAATTTTTGATTTTGAGGTCGTCACGTTGTTGTCCATGACAGTACCAGTCAAAAATCTGGACACACCTACTGAAAATCATTTGCTTGTCAATAAGATAACGACCCTAAACACACCACCATCTTATGTAGAAACAAGGACAGAGATGGTGTGCTGGAGAGATGACCTGGCCCCCACAATCCCCCCAACTTAAACCTGATACAGCTGGTTTGGGATGAGTTGGTTCGAAGAGTAAGAGCAAGGCAGCCAACTTGTGCTCAGAACTTGCGGAAACTTCTTCAGGACTGCTGGAGAAGTATTCCAGGTGGCTACATCTGGAAGCGGACTGAAAGAATGCCAAGAGTCTGCAAGGCTGTCATCAAAGCCAAAGGGGGCTATTTTGAAGAATGTAAAATTGGTCATTGTAATATTTGATAGGTACCGATCACTTCATTGCCTTGAGACCTTTTACTATAAGTTAACGAACAAATAGACAAATACATTAAAAGCAGGTGTCCATACTTTTGACTTGTACTGTATATCTCTGATGTGAATTACAAGTTTAAATGAAGGAACTCTCACTATGTCCAGCACTGCAGTAGAACACAGAGATGGTTATCACTGTGTAAATTAGGGATGGAAAATGCAACTGATTTTCTTGGTCACTGATGTAGATACTGTCGGGCCCCTGAAAGTCTTCCCCTTTCTCCACCCTTATGGGTGCCTGGTGGTACTTCATGTTGTGCTTCCTATAATAACATAAACATTTAAATTAAGTTAAAAAAAATCAACCATTTACCTTTAGAATTGATTTCTTAAATTAAACTTTCATTTCAGTACCAGTTAACACATCTTTAGCACATATACTTAACTCAGCCTGGCCCCATTTTGACCTCAACAAACATGCAGGTGAGCATACATTCGTTTAACGCTATTGATGCTGTGTTGTTTTGAAGGCGTAAAACCAAATTTATTCAACTCTTTATTTGGTACATTATTAATTAATGCAAATTTACATGTGTCATGATTTTGAAGTTATTTTTTTTTTTGGGATAGAAGACAAATATTATATAATGTTATTAGGGTTTAGTTTCAATAAATGGTTCTAAAATATGAAACCTGGAGTATAGATATGGTTTGGTGTTAACAGCATTCTTAACATGTCATGTGTCAAATCCTGTTTGAGATTTAAATGAGTTGAATTTCTTTTTTCTTTCTGTAAAACAGAACACACCCCAGAGTCTGTATTCAAGCTGTTTAAGGTGTGTGACGTATTATGTAAAGAAAACTATAGTGATAAGACAACAGATATTTGTGTACTTTTCCTCCCTTTTTGCTAGGTTGAGGGGCAATAAAATCTATATTTGTTAATTAGCATATTGTAGTTAGATAATGCATATTGTAATATTTGTCATTTTCACCACACTGTCAGTTTCTTTGGGATTTTTCATGTTGGGATTGTGTTTTATCCCGTTGTCTCCCCAGTACAATCATTGAGTCTAATCTGGCCACCCCACTGTAAAAGGTCCCAGGCCATGGCAGGTAGCCCTTATCATCACAATCATGGTTATAATAATAATAATAACAATAATAACAACAACAATAATCATCATTATTATTGTTATAGTTATTATTAGCATAATCATCATCATCATCATTAATAATAATAATAATAATAATAATAATACACATAATGACATGAACTTTTCATTTCCAGCCCCGATGAGCCATTACAGGTCCAGTATGACTGACAGGCTTGACTATGTGTGACTTTGTGTTATCAGGGCAGGAGAAGTTGAGGTATCTCCATGTGTCAGCCCAGGTGCTTGCTGAGTCTGGGATCTCTTCTCAGCTTCTCATCCAGCATCAGGTACTTCTGTGGGCCATAGTCTTTATGCCTTAAACCGAACACATAGCGATATTGGTGACGATGTGAGGAGGACCTGGAATTCTATCAAGCACTGGAGGCCACATCAAGTATTAAGTCAGAATAGCGAGTAGGCTGGAAGACCTGCTGGATTATCCAGGATCAGTATTAAGTAGTCGAAAATTAACCGAAGAATAGTTCATATGTGTCATTCAGTTGGCATAGTAATCATGAAGCTGGAATGCCAATAAGGTTGTCGGTTGAATTCCCTTATTGCTGGTTTAAATCTTCTCTTTTTTGCATGCAGTGCTGCTTATGAAATTTGGCCCTGGAGAAAAATAGTCAGGAAGCCCTGATCTATAATTTGTGGATCAGCGGGACCAGTTGGTGCAGGGAAAAGGGACTGTGTGTGCGGCATGGTGCACATGTGAGGCAGTATAGCACCCTGCGGGTACCTGCTGAGGCGCAGCTTCAGTGCCTTGATGCGCAGCACAGCACTGGTGCAGTAGGCCTTGTAGGCATCCTCCTCCTCCTGGGTCATGGACAGGTGGTTCTGGTGGTACCACTGCTGTTTCTGCTGCAGCTCCTGGGTCTCCTGCACAAATCACTGGTGCCAGTTGGTATGGCTATCCTGATACCATTCAGAATCACTCTGACAGTGAGCTGACAAAGTGGCCCAGTGCCTTCAGGCCTCTACATTAGCTTTTGTTGGCTTTCAGAATCTTCTCATGGCTGATTTACTGAACAGATTCTCTGTAAACTGGTAGGAAGACTCCAGACTAAGCACTAAACTGGGCAAAGCCCCAGTGACTTGGGTACCTTCTGGAAGCGCTCCTGGATCAGATTGGCTCTGTAGACCAGCTGCTCCTTCAGGCTGGCCAGGCAGTCCTTCCTCAGCTGCTCTGCCTCCTGGTGCGTCAGATGCTGGGGGTTCCCGAGTTTGGCCAGAAGCGATGCCAATTCATCCACCTCCTTTCTCTCCCTCCGCAAGCGCTCCTCATTAGCTACACGCTCCTTGGAGTGGAGGAAAGAGGAGCAATGCACACACAAACACAGAGAAGAAGGACATGAAGAAAGAGATATGAATGTCACCAGCAATGCGCTTTCTCTGGGAGTTCAGTGGACAGGGCCCTCACCAGTTCCTCCCTGTAGCAACGAGCCTGCTCACTCCAAGCTGTGCTATAGATGGAGATCCGGAACTCACAGTTATTCTCCTCCTTCTTGCGGAGTGCAAGGATGTCTCTGACCTGGAGATGCACAGGTAATCACGCAGCACACAGAGGAATTTAAGGATATACGCAGATGCTCCTCACAAAAGCAACTTTGGGCGGCGACACAGAAAGGGCTGGGAAAGCCGCTGTTCTTTGCGTACCTCTTTTAACGAGCTCCTGATCTCCTGGGTTACCCTGTCCTCCTCGTTCATCAGAGACACCAGCATATTGTAGAGAGACAGGTTCGTACATGGCTTCTCAGATGGGTCCACCTGCAGTGCAAGAAGGCCATCAGCAGGCCCAGAAACACAGCTCATATGGGCAGAGGGACCAAGACAAATGTAACAGCAGGCAACATAAAGTTTATCTTGGCTACCGTCACGGCATTGTATTGTATCTGCCTTCATATGCTGTTAGAGTAGTACTAATAAGAGGCGTGGTATTGCTATCTCTATGTGGTACCTGTACCTACGACATTATGACCCATCTCATTTAGTGGCCTAGTGTCCTGCAATACAGTGTTCCACAGGAGTGAGCGCTCTCGTTCACCTGGAAGGTGGATACCATGTCAGGACTGAAAGGCTGCTGTCTCTGGGATGGGGGCCACTCTTGGAACTTGACAAAGCTGTGGTGTGCAGGGATGATGCGGTCGTCCTCCAGGTGGTAGGTCACCTGGATGAGGCCCTCCGCAGTTAGGAAGACACGTTCGGCCACGTCCTCGCCAGCCGGCTTCGAGCAATCTCTGCCAAACCGCTCCACCACCTTCTGCAGGTGCCACATTGGAGGAACACTGTTACAACAAGCACTTATAAAGGCTCTGTGTCATTAATGATCTGCCCAAGGCGACTCCCAGGATTTACTGCATATCTGCTGGATACATGATTATGGGTGGATCGAAAGATGGATGGACAGAAGAACAGTTCTAAGGTTATTTACAATCCTTGTATTACCAGTATGGGGCACTGCTCTCGACTGGTGGTCCCTCCTGGCCCTGGAGCTTTGTCGAAGATGATGTGTCTGTGGTATAGGAAGTCTGTGCGCCCTTCGAAGCTCTCGGTTATTTCAGTGAGTCGCTCCACTCGCTTGGCTAACCCATCCACTCGGCTGTGGCTGTAGAACTCCATGTCATGCTCCATCCCCGAGAGCAGCATTACATACCTGTGGGCTATTGGGCCACGTGACATGGTATGCAGTGAACAGGTCACCTGATGAGGGCCACGTGATGTAGTATGCAGTGAACTAGTCATCTCATGAGGGCCATGTGGTATAGTATTCAGTGAATAGGTCACCTGACGAGGGCCACCTGATATGATATGCAGTGAACAGATCACCTGACGAGGGCCACGTAATGTGGTATGCAGTGAACTAGTCATCGGACCAGGGCCATGTTATATGGTATGCAGTGAACAGGTCACCTGACGAGGGCTACCTGATATGCGATGCAGTGCTAATCACTGTGCCGCCCTGACCAATCATTATTTCCCTCCTTAATGTTAAATTAATTATGAGCCTAAAGCCCAATTTGGCAATGAACATACAGAAGACACAGTTTATTAACCAAAGAAAAAAAAGGTTTAACTGCATAACCTCCACTATAACGCAGGCAATGTTAGTATTGTGTATTGGGTTTATAATCCTGACCCCCTTCTAATGTTAAGCACTACAGGGAATATGTGTGTGTGAGTGAGTGTGTATTTACTCTTAAGGGCTTGGCTTCTTCCGGGTCCAAAACGCTCCAACGTCACGTTGGTGATTCTGTTCAGCTCACGCTCCACCAAGTAATCTTTGCGATGTTGGAACCATTCTTTTACAGTAATTGGCTCAGTGCCTTTTAGCCAGACCACACAGAACCACAGCAGAAAAGACAGAACACATGGAGAGAAATAGTGAGATATATAAAAAACACAAGTGAAAAACCAGAGCATGTCAAAACTAAAGATTCCATCTTGGCTGTCTGTACAAGCTAGCAAAAACCCATTAATGTAACATGAGCTGATCTGGCCTGTTTCCATAGCAACCATGGTAGCTATGGTAACTGGAGACATCCTCACAATCCAAGTCATTGTAGGTGGTCAGACGCATCACCAGGCCGTCCTTGAGGAGGTAGGGTGCGACCTTCTCCAGCTTGGCTTTGCAGTACTGGATCACCTTTACTCCCGCGGGGCACCTCATCTTCATGTCTGAAGGTGAAACATGGCGGTGAGACGGAGTGACAGGTGGGACAGTGACTGAGAGGTAGTGACACACAGCTAATGACAAGGCTACACGCATGACACGTTACGTAGTTAGGGCTCTGCTTTATTCTTCATAGCAAGCAATTGGAGTTTTAAACAAAAACGAAAAATTTAAATTTAAAAGCTCTTCATATCCGTGGGGCTGCCACTAGTTATTGTGTTACAACCAAGTTATAGTGAAACAGCTAGGTGTCATTTACATTGGTAGTTGTAACTTCAGGAGTGATAACAAAGGAGGCTGAGTCAAAATGCACACTGACAAATGTCTGAGCATTGGTTGGTACTTGCTAGACACCTGAAACATGGGAGATGTTTTCGAAATGAAAAAGTAGTCAGTGCAAGATGTTTTTAAAATATAGCAAGTAGTGAACAGCCGTCCGCCCACATGTGAAAATGAGACAGACCGGCCTGTGCAAAAGAGCTCCTAGCTTTGTAAATAGCAGCCAGAGAAGTTTGAGAGGTTAGCGTGTACAGATGCACTGACTGTACCACGAGAGTGAGGTGTGCAAAGTGTCACGAAAAGGATGGACCATGACTCCTTTACACCTGACAGGCTTAATAAGAGTGACAGAATGTAGGATTAGGGTTTATTATTTGGTTTGTGCTCCTCATTGCAGTTCTGGCCCTCATAATTTATTTAATGCATCCCATCTATGCTGTACCCCAGCCTTCTTCCCTGTGCTGCCTGGGATAAACTCTAGGTCCCATGCAACTGGGTATTGGAAAAGGATGGATGGATGGATGGAATAATGAATTCATGGATTGATAGATAGATGGATAGATGAATAGAAGGAGGGATGCATAGTTTATTGCTGTTATTTCTCTTAATCCAGTGAAAATAATTTTCACTTAAAACGCAGGGGAAAGTAAAGATGGTTACCTTGTTGAGAAATCTCAATTCTTTTCACCCAAGATGGAGGCATTACAAATAGCTTAAGGTCCTGCTCTTCCTACAAAGAAACACACGTGAGGCAGCTGCTGAGAAGTCACATGTCTGACGTGGGGGAAATACCGTGTCCTTCTTCTGTACACCCAAGGAGGAAAGACAGTAATGCAATATTTATGTGGACATATCCTTTAAAAACAGTTTTAAAACCACTATATGTGTACATCAATGTGCTACCAAGAGAAGTTACAGAAAATAAGTCCTAAATAATCAATCAATTTTATTCTTATATAGCACCTTTCACGACAGTCGCCCCAAAGCACTTTACATGACATTGAGAGATAAGAAACAGGGAAAAGACAAAGACAAATAACCTAACAGCTAGTTACAAGTGCACAATATGTAATCCTAACACTGTCCAAACACCAGGGGTTAGTACCTTAGCTCCATGCATTGTATTGGTGTTTACACTCTCAGTTCTTTCTAATTCCATATATGCTCTGCCTGAAATCTTTTTCTGCTACTTAGCACTGGTTAATAATGCTTGGTATGGTGTGTCCATTTCCTGTTTTCCCTAATGCCTCCTGTTTGTTAATCTCTTGCCTTGACTTAAGATATCATCAGCTGGGCCAGAATGGAAACCCATCACTTCATCAGTCATGGACCGCAGTATGAGCAGAGCCCAGTTAAAGACAGTCTCTGGCCTTGTGGCCCATAGAGTCTTGGGGCACAAGTGTGACCTTCTCAGATTGTGTGAGGTATATCACGCGAGAAACAGCAACTGAAGACAAATGTTCACAGTATGTTCAAAAAGGCAGGAGAAGGTTCTGGAAGACACACCTCGTCGCTGTACTCATCCTCAGGATCCTTTGGGTCAGGAGGCAGCAGCCGGGGCTGCACTGCGGAGCAACACAGCACAGACTCCCACTTGACTGCATCCCCCAGGTCAAATGTCATTTCCTGTGGGTTTTGCCATTAGTAGAAACGTGAGCTCATCCTGTTACACACAGTGACATTACATGCAAAACATTGACACTGACCGCACAGCCAGACCAGCACTCCTGTATGTTGACCCAGTAGTTCTGGTGGTTCCAGATGCTTTCCACACCCAGGAACTGCTTGTCAGTAGCAGGGTAGCTCCGTCCGGTAAGCGGGTCAATGAAGAAGTTCTCTGGGACCTCCCGGCTGCCGGACAGCACCAGAACCCAGCAGTGTACCCAATGGCCCATAAAACGGTCCACCAGGGGGCGCTCACTCTCCTGAAACAAGTGACAGGACACGCAACAGTGCACAGTATTTCTATAATGAAACAAGCAACATCACACACTCAACATTTATAAAATCAATAACATCACAGATTTATAAAAAGACAGAATCACACACTGCACATAAAACACAAATATAACATTCATATATATATAATCATACAATCATCTGAAAACAGGCATGTCCACACAGTTTCATATTTGTCACACTCCCAATGAATGAATAAATGGTCTGGAAATGAGGCTGACAGAACGGTGGTTTTAGGCCCACCTGCAGCCTCTGCTTGTCCTGCTGCTGTCTGGCAAAGGCAGCCTGCGCCTCAGCCTGCCTCTGGCTCTGCCGCTCTATGAACCTGCTGCTCAGGCCTCGTCCAGGTTTCACACTGGACTTTTTCAAAGGGCTCTTCTGTCTGGATATCTTCTCCTAGTCAGAAACACACGGCAGACTCTCAGAGTACAGCAACAGATCTGCAATTCCTATTTTTATTAGCAAGCATTTTTACCTCCTGCCTCTAGGGTTGTGGGTTCAAGTCCCAGCCCTGCTGTGTGTGTTTTATAGAGTTTTCATGTAATCCCTGTAATGTATGCTGGGTTCCTCCAGCAGCCTATAGAGATGCTTTTAGGTGAATTTGTGTTTCTAAATTGCCCTGCAATGGACTGCCATCCCATTTAGTAATTAGAAATGGTAGTATATATATTCAGACTAATCGATACACAGTTTATAAAACTACTGCAATATATCAAAACATATCACTGGAACAGCCAATACCAGATCTGTTGGGTTTTGGTTACAAAGTCCATGCTGACCTTGTCCTGGCTGACCAGCAGGGGGCACTCTTGGTGTGACTGATGGAGCAGACACATTTCCTTCACAGCATAGCCGCTAACACAGAGAGCGTCATAGCCAGCACCCAGCAACAGGGAACAGAGCAGAGTGGCGAAGTCGAAGCAGCTGCCTCTTTGGGTTTTTAGGACCCAGGTTGGGGAATAGAGATGTGTAGGCTATAGGAATAAGGGAGACACCTCAGAATAAAACACAGACACACACACAGTCTACATTCTAAGATTTAACTGATCAGCTTTCTTATTCTATATTTCAGTTTAATCATTTGTCATAAATCATGTGATGCATTATGAGCTATATGGACTTTCTACAGTTTGTCAGACATATATATACAGTGCCCTCCGGTTTCATTGGCACTGGTTGTAAAAATTTTTAAGAAGGGTTAGTAAAAAAACCACTGTTTGCTGAGGTACTTTCATCTTGCACTGAAAAAATGAGAAAAATCTGACTTTTAACTGGAACAAGTTTATTCAAAGAAAAACTAATTCCTCATCAAGAAATAAATATTCTTAACAAAAACATATGTGCCATGTGTTATTGTTGGCACCCTTGGAAATTAATCTGAAACAATGTAACTGAAGCATGTTTCCCATTTACATTATTAAGTTGACTGGAGTGTATAGGAACTTACCAGCTAAAATCAATGATTTCCTGTTTAACTGGGATATAAATGTGAGGAAACACAGAACCAAATTCCCTTAGCCAACCATCATCATGGCAAAGAAAAGAGAATACTCAATGCAAATGAGGGAGAAGTGTTTTGCCCTTCATAGCTCAGGGAATGGTTATAAAAAAATAGCTACCTGCCTGAAAATGCCCATTTCTACAGTTGGGGCAATAATAAAAAGTGGTCATCAACTGGAACTGTGATAAACTTACCTGGAAGAAAACCCAAGTTTATTTTACCCCCACGTACAGTGAGAAGGATGGTAAGAGACAAAAATATGTCCAAGGATCACTGTTGGGTAATTGCAAGAAAAAGTAAAATCCTAGGGTTATCAATTCTCCAGAACCACCATCAGATGGCATCACCATACCAACAGATTATTTGGAAGGTATGCCAGAAAAAGGTCTTTTCTGTCAGTTATACACAAACATAAGCACCTGGAGTTTGTTAAACGTTACTACAACTTTGACTGGAACCATGTTCTATGCTCTGCTGAAACAAAAATTGAACCTTTTGGCAATAAACACTCAAGGTGGGTTTGGTGTACAAAGGATGGCTATAATGAAAAGAACCTTGTCCCAACTGTCAAATATGGTGGAGGTTTTGTGATGTTGGGGGGCTGTTTTTCCTCCAAAGGCCCTGGAAACATTGTTAGGGTACATGGCATCATGGATTCCATAAAATATCAGGATATTTTAAATGAAAACCTGGCTGCCTCCCCCAGGATTATGATCCGAAAAACATGTCCAAATTAACCCTGCAATGGTTAACTGACCACAAAATCAAGGTTCTACCATGGCCATCTCAGTCCCCTGACCTGAACCCTATTGAAAATCTGTGAAGTGAGCTGAAGAGGAGAGTACATAGGAGAGGGCCTAGGACCCTGGATGATCTGGAGAGATCATGTAAAGAAGAATGGTCTCAGATGCCATGTTCTGTATTCTCCAGCCTTATAAAAGGTTACAAGAGAAGACTCCATGCTGTTATATTGGCAAAGGAAGGTTGTACAATGTATTAAATGTAGGGGTGCCAACAACTGTGTTTTTGTTAAGAATATTTATTTCTTGATGAGGGATTTATTTTTCTTTGAATAAACTTGTTTCAATTAAAACTCTTTTTCAGTGGAAGATGAAGGTGCTTCAGCAAACAGTGATTTTTTTCTAACCCTACGAAGTAATTTTTACAAGGGGTGCCAATAGTAGTGGAGTGCACTGTGTATGTGTGTGTGTGTGTGTGTGTGTGTATTACACTTTTCAAAATAGCCCTCTTTGACTTTGATGACAGCATTGCAGACTCTTGGCATTCTTTCAGCCAGCTTCCAGAAAGGGCCACCTGCAATGCTTCTCCAACAGTCCTGAAGGAGTTTCCACAAGTTCTGGGCACAAGTTGGTTACATCGTTCTTACTCTTTAGGTTCGGGGGATTGTGGGGGCCAGGTCATCTGTCACAGCACTCCACCTCTGTCCTTGTCCACTAGATAATACTCACTAAATAACCTGGAGGCGTGCTTAGAGTCGTTATCATGTTGAAGAATAAATGACTTTCAGTAGGTGTGTCCTGACTTTTCACTGGTACTGTATACATACTGCGGTCTACACCTGCTTCTGTTTGCCATTGAAATCCCATCAGCTCCAAATGTAGGGCTTTCCTAGCTTCCCTTTTGTTTGATGAAGCCCACACCCTTTCCCAAAGACCTGGCAACCGTCATGGGCCATTCCGTCTTTGCCCTTCTCAGACTTTGTCTGCTGTATAAGAAAGTGGCAATAACCCCCCAAGTGGTAAGAACCCCCCCCAAAACCCACATGTTCCTGTCAGGAAGAAAAGGTTTCTCTGAGACACTTCACATCCCCAGTTTCTCTGAGACAGTTCACACCTCTCCTTTCAACAGTGAAGTCACTGAAGTGTTTGTTTCTCGATGATCAGCTTTGCTCTGATGTATTCAATGATTTTCCAGGAGCTGTGTAATAGCTCTGTATTAGACATGACTGAGTTACTTTTACTATGTTGTGGTGGCTTGGAACCTAAAGCCTAGTTCATACTTCACTTTTCCACGTGTGCTTTTGGTCCACGGACAGTCGTGCGCATGGAATGTTGTGTTCATACAACATTTGTCTGTGGAAAGCAGATGGTTGTGTACAGCAGTGATATTCCACCAGACCAGCAGAGGGCAGATGTATTGAAATATAAACAGTGTAGTGGAATTCGTAGGTTAATACAACATAGCGTGGTATCTTGAACTCCTCACGATGTAAATTAGTCAGGACCGCCCACTCGAGCGAATTATATCATCAAGATTTCAAAATGTCAGAATTGTGTTGCTTTTTAAAATACCATATACCATGGTATAATGACTGGACAGTATGAAACAGTGAAGTGCAAATTCGTCTTTACTCCCATTCTACATTAAGTGTGTTTCTTAGTCATGACAAAGTACACTTAACTGATAGGACTTTTTTCAGATTTCAGTTTGTGTTTACTACAAAGAAAAATCTCTACTGATATGCCCTATTATGATATTATGCTTCATTCTTTTCCAGCCTTTGGATCATGTTGTTTGGACTCACCAGGTCAAATGGGGGATCAAGAGTCACCAGGGCCAAAAAGTCTGACACGAAGCTGGAGCACCCGTCCCAGGTGTGGAGCTCAGGGTATGGCAGAAGGGTGGGCCGTAGGGTGGTACTAACGAACTTCTGTCCAAGAGGGGAGACAAGGGGACGGAATCACTGGGAATGCCTCCAAATGAATGTTCCGTGTGCCCATGATGCCAAAATAACAGCATAGCGAGTCGTATGCTAGTATGTCAGCACAGGAGAAACAACAAACCCAAGATTCATTTAAAGCTGAAAATAAAATGAACCCATCAGCAATAAGACTCTACAGTTTGAGAAGTGTTTTTGCGTTAAATCATCACCTGTCTCAAATAAAATTTATATTTAAAACAGTTCTTCGCCACATTTAATGCATTTGATGTTATTCAAGTGATCTTCCAAAATATCAACGGATTTAAAAAAAATGAAGTGGCATAAATACAGTGAATCTTAATGTGCTTTAAAAAGATTTAAATCAAAATACTTAATAAATACAGAAATAAATGCATAAGCAACACCCCATAGTTCAGTAATAATTCTGATTTTGTTATAATGCATGTCACCCTAACAGCAATTAACACCCTCAGAAGGTAAGATTCTAGAGTATCTTGAATGTAAACTTCCCTGAATGCTGATCTGGATTCTTTCCCTTTAAACTTTAGAGACTTCCCAAGTTCTGGTTTCCCTAAATGCAGACAGATCACAACTACTATAAATACATAAGTCGGCAGGTCACCCAACTGTTTCCATGAAAGCCGCCACACCCCCAACCCCCACAAGAAAACCATCTCAAATTAACGTATCATATGGGGTACCTGGACAAAGACAATTACATCAAATACAGAAGTGAATAAATATACATGAGTATGAACAAAAGAACACTCATATAATACTTCAGTTTAAAGGGAATAACTGTACATTAAACTGGAAAAAGGTGACATGAATCTTCCGAGGTGACCAATAAGGAATGACTGTGAGTAGTCATGTACTGCCTGGGTCTAGACAAAGACATACCTCTTGCCATTCTGCGAGGAGGAAAGCATAAACAAATGTAAAAAATTCTTGCCAACATTTCAAAGGAAGTGAAATGAAATAAAAAAGGGAAAGAAAGAATGCATTTAAAATTTCATTCAAATATAATTTTTCATTAATTTTAAAAACACACTAACGACTCAAAACATTCTTATTAGATTTCAGCTGCATCACCCTTCGAAGTGAAGATCATACTTCCCACTACAAAATGTGAACTTGTATGTGTGAGTGATTGTATGTATTTATCTGTGTGATTGTGTGACTTTATGTGCGCATAGCTGTGAGTCTGAGTGTTTGTCTGTCAAGCTGTATGTGACTGTTTGTGTGTGAGTCTGTGGGTGTTTGTCTGTCTATCTGTACGTGTCCATTTGTGTGTGAGTCTGTGGGTGTTTGTCTACCTGTACGTGTCCATTTCTGTGTGAGTCTGTGGGTGTAACAGCCAGTTCGTCTGCCTGTATGTGTCTCTTTGTGTGTGAATTTGTGTGTGTAGCTGTCTGCCCGTCTTCCTGCCTGTATGCCTCCGTCTGTGCGTGAGTACCTGGACCCCACACTCGTTGAGTGGGTACAGCAGTAGATTTTTGCGGATGGGGTACAGGTGGGCGTACTGAGCGTGGAAGTTGTGTGCCATCCTCAGCAGCTGCCGTTCCTGAGGCGAGTGTTCCTTGTAAGATGCGGGGCAACATGATGGGTCAGGCTGTGGGGCTCTCACCCACCTGTTGGGTTGGTTGGATGGAGGAATGAGTCCGTCACTACATGACAGCATGCACATAGTACCCCAAGGTGGGGGTCCTTCTCTGCCACATGAAGCCCACATGACACAGGAAGACCACACAAACTCCACACAGACAGTTTTGGTTGCATTTCATATTCAATGTGAGGCGATGAGCGCTACTGAATGAGCCGTCCTCAGTATTTATCTGTTTCTAAAATCATCTTTTCATTGTCAAAAATGAGTAATACATTTTTTGTATGGACACATGCTCTGCTTAAGATGCTAATCTGACATGCACAGTTAGATTTCTTAATCTAAATTTGACTTAGGGTTTTTTAAAACTCACAGGGGTGAGTCTGCTGAAGATGCATCTGCTTGGGGCAAGGTCTCCTCGAGCTCTGGTAGTTCTTCATCCACACTTCTCTCTGGGCCCTGCTCTTCCTCTCCCTCTCTATCCAGTATCCTCTCTTTCTGCTGCTCCTCCATCTGGCACAAATGAGCTACTTATATATTGTTTTAGGACAAATTAAACTACTTAAAAAAATAGTTAAAAGAAAACTCATGAGTCAAAAAATCGATTATTTCATGATCATTCCACGACCAGATCCAGACTTAGCAAAAATGTTAAGCAATGTTGAACTCGGCGTCTCGTCTCCATGGACACGCCTGGAACAGGGTCACGTGATTCCCGCGAGGTTACCCCCGAGAGAGAGAGCGGCATTAGGAACGTTTATAATTTGCGTGAAGGACAAACTCTAACAAATAATATAAACTAAAATCGTAGACTTTTAATAGTTAATCGTGTCTCTTTAAGACTGCTAAATAATTAATCAAGAATAGTATAACGTCAAATTTGTCATCTGAAAACATTGTCAAGTACTATTGTGGTCAGGGAGATAACGTTACTTGGGATTCAATGATAAACTAATAACATTAGGTTAATGTTTCACTACTGAGCGGCACAAACTCCTTATCGGTTTTGTCTGGAATCAATAAAACAACAGAAATCGTTACGTGCTTTTTTGAAAGAGACACTATCATAATATTTGACAAAAAATATTTCCGTTAAGTTAACAAGACAGAGATTTAATCGTAACTTTCAGAATCTCATTTTTTCTGTGATTTTTAAAATCAGATGCATGGACACAGCTGTGTGAGATTGTGTGCCAGGGACGAATCCCTGACCTTTTTTTGTTCTTTTTTCTCATCCCCTATTTGAGTCACAGAAAGCCTCCTCCCCCAGCCGCCGCAGAGACAGCTTTATAGCTCGCTTTCGTGCTGGGCCCTAAGAGAGGCAGCGGGACCTGGTAGGCTGAAGATGGCCTGTGCACGGTTCCTGATTTCACTCGTGCTGCTAATCGCTCTCCGGCGCACGGCAGGTTTCTGGCTCTTTAACGTCATTTTCCCGCCGAACGCCAAGCCCCAGCACGTGCCCAGCAACAGCACCCCACCTCTGATTTTGGGTGAGTTGGGTGAG
>JAAGVU020000019.1:10917347-10927398 GCA_011763525.2 Mormyrus iriodes
TTTTCCCGCCGAACGCCAAGCCCCAGCACGTGCCCAGCAACAGCACCCCACCTCTGATTTTGGGTGAGTTGGGTGAGGCGGGCGGCATGCTAAATAATACTCAGAATGTAAGCTGCTGGGATGATCAAGCGTTGCAAACTTTGATCAGCTGTTGTATGTAACAGTTTTATTATCCTTGTAAATAGTGTGTAGGGTTTGCCAACTACCCCAGGGCTTTTGATGCAGCCAATTTTAGGTTTAAAATGGAATAATTCAGATTTGCTGTAAGATTTCTTGGGTGAGCCTGAAAGTTAAAAAGCGTGTGTGTTACGCCAGGAACGTGAGAGTTGGCAATCTTGATGATAGTATGCTGTAACAATAATTAGGAATGTGGTACTGTGCAGGAAGAGTGGAATGGTAGTCATTTAGCTACTATTTTTTTTTTTGTTCCCTTCATGAACTTCTTCTGATTATTGCAACTAGTGGCACAATATCCATTAAATATGGTTAGTTTTGGGTCCATTTCCTGTCTCCGCCTTCCATTTTCTGCACTGCTTCTCAAAGGAAGCACATTGTACGCATGCCAAATGAGAACTTTCAAAACTTACTGGCAGCAAACACCACATCTCCAAAGCTGGTGGTGCCCTACTTTCAGGATCCTTTGCACTGTTTGCTGTCTGGGACTGGGGTAGCCAAAGTGGCTGTTGGTTTTGCAGGTCGTAGTGCTGTAATGCTGACAAAGAACATCATGAGTACAGGAGGCAAGCAGAAAATAGGAGAGGTATTCTGAACTAAGTAAATTATAGTCACGGGATAAACGCTTCCCTACTGTTTCATAATCGTCACGGATAGCAAAAGCATTGACTCCACATGTGCAGGACAATCTGGAATTTATCTGAGCAACTTTCTGTTTATTGACGAGATCACATTGACAAGGCCAAATTCACCCATGTACATTAAAGTGCATGACAAGAAAAGGACAATAGACCTACTAAAAGGCACCTTTTTCAAATCTGACAGTGCCAGGGAACCTGGGAAACCAGCTGGAGGCCAAGATTGACAAACCCCGCCTGGTGCACTGGATGTGTTACAAGAAGACCAACGACTTCTTCACCATATGGATTGACCTTAACATGTTTATGCCTGTTGGAGTCGATTGCTGGATTGACAACATCAGGTCAGTAAGCTTCTGTTTCCTTGTGAGCTCCCTGAATGTGAACGTTGGAGAGAGAGAGAGAGATTTACACTTACATTTATAGCATTTAGCAGACTCTCTTATCCAGAGTGACATACAGCAGTGCTCGGTAGTCCACGACTATTCTTCAGTCTTGTACAGCTAGACTTAAATAACAACTGTCAGCCAACTGTGAACAGAGAGAGTGGTTCTACTTTCATACAGCAGTAATAATTAACTCAAAATAACCGAACATTTTCTTATGTTAAAACATTTCAGTCCTGAGACAGTGTGGGAGGAACCATTTTATTGAAAGTAATTTAAAGATATAATGCCTCCCACACCTACATTTTTTCCACACGCTTAAGTTTTTTTACGCCTCCATTCAAGCCACATCTTGTGTCTTTGTCTTGCTTCTGGGCTGAGCCATGGTACTGCATTTCCATGTCTGCTTATGACATCCTTCTCCATACAGGATTGTGTATAACAGGACAACACGCAAGACCTCTAATTCTCCAGGGGTGGAGGTGAGGGCCCCAGGGTTTGGGCAGACATTTCCAGTGGAGTATCTGGACACCAACAAACTCACAGGCAAGTTCTGGTTCTGTTCTTGTTACACTCGCCTGTAAACCTTTGTCATTCTCATCAGAATCATAATGTAATTTTGCTCCCTCTGTCCAGGGTATCTTCACACTATGGTACAGCACTTGGTGAACGCAGGGTATGTTCGCAATGAGACCATCCGAGGAGCACCTTACGACTGGAGGATTGCCCCCAGTAAGAACCGCCTACTATGCCCCGAGGATGCATTCTGCCCAGTGTGTGCTCCTGTGTGGTGACAGTGCTTTTGTCTCTCAGATGAGCAGGAGACATACTTTGGACGGCTTAAGGCCATGGTGGAGGAGATGTATGAAGAGTATCAGCAGCCAGTTCACCTGCTTGGGCACAGCATGGGATGCAACTACATCCTGTACTTTCTGAACCATCAGTCTCAGGCCTGGAAGGACCGCTACATCCAGAGTTTCATAGCGTTGGGTGCACCCTGGGGAGGGGCAGTCAAGTCTCTCAGGGTGCTGGCATCAGGTGGGTCATACACCTACAGCAAAGCATTATGACATCATTATGATTAGGTGAAGGTGAAATAAGACTGGTTAAACATTGCACATCTGTAACAAACCAAAGTGCTTGCCTTTTTTCTAAATACACAAATCAAACTGTGTTTTGACTTAAAACTGAATGAAAATGTGGATAAACCATTTTTTTAGAAAATGTAATAAATGCTTTATTTATTTAAAAACGTGCACACACACACAGGCTTTACACAGCCTTTATATATGATAATCTTGCAAAAACTAGGTGAGTTTCTGACTTAAAGCTATGTGGATGCTTTGTCTAGTTATGGTTGTAAGGCAAGAGCAGTATAGTTAAACAGCAGTGCACCAGTCCATCTCTCTGTGGCACATAAATACGATGGCAGTTAGGTCTTTGTGTATTATTATGCCTTTTTAATTACCCTTGGGGATAATTAAAATGATTTGAATTTACGGGCGATAAGTAAGTGCTGCTAAGGACAAATACCCTACATTCATGTAATTCAGTTGCATAATTTTGAGTCTCTCCACCCTAGCTCCGTGTGTGGAGTTCGCATGTTCTTTTTTTCTTGTGGGGTACAGTACAAAAAACATGCTAAACTGTAGTTGACAAATTCTGTATGTGCATGTACATGCGTGTCCACCTGCCCACCCTGCCATCTTTTGGCATCCCGCCCTCTGTTGTTCCCTGCCTTGCACTGGTAGCTTCCAGGATAGGCTCCAGACTCCTGTGACCCTGCACAGGACAAGTGGGTATGGAAAATGAATGAATGAATGAATGGATGGACATAATCTTGAAATTCACTCAGTTCCATAATTTCCTGTACAAGATGTTTTAGATTTCTTCTTGGACAAAATGTTTTGCATGCCATATTTTTATTATAAGTATCTGAGCAGGAGGAATTGACCCTGCTCCTTCCTTTTGGTGCCCCCATGATGTGCAGGTGAAAACGACGGAATCCCGTTTGTATCCAACATCAAGATCCGTGAGGAACAGCGGATGACTACTACCAATCCCTGGATGATCCCTTCAGAAATGGCTTGGCCTGAGGACCATGTCTTCATCTCCACTCCATCCTTTAACTACACCGTCCGAGACTACAAGCGCTTCTTCCACGACATCAACTTTGAAGATGGGTGGTACATGTGGAAAGACACCAAGGACCTAACTGCTGGCCTGCCTACCCCCGGTGTGGAGGTGTACTGCATGTACGGGGTGGGGCTTCCCACTCCAGTGACCTATGTGTACGACGAGCAGTTCCCGAACGCGGACCCAGTGGACATCTTATACGATGACGGGGATGACACGGTGGACAGCCGCAGTATGAGCCTCTGCAAACGCTGGGTTGGCCAACAAGAGCAGCCAGTGCACGTCATCGAGTTCCAAGGCATGCCCCACCTGGATATCGTCTTCCATAACAAGGTGCTCACGCTAATCCAGAACATTCTAGAGGGAAAACCATGGCCATCAGACCAGCCTCCCACCCCCACCTCGGCACAGTTTGATCAGTCTCCTATACCTAGCCCCACACAGCTGGACAAGACCTCATCATCTATGCCAAATTCTGCAGGTAATAGGATGGGACTATAATTATTAGCCATAAACATAGGCTGAGCACTGTGAGACTCAAACACATTGCTGCTGGAATGTACTTATACATCTGAATGCAGTTTTTGTTGTTGTAACTGAACAGTAACTGCATCCCGATTGTCTCTTTATGTTTTCTAATTACATTAGCTGTTTAAATTCCACATAGGTATTATGAACTGATATTTAGTATTAATATATTTTACTGATATCCTGTGACCATGACCAGGATAACAAGTTAAAAAAAATCTAATGAATGTAGTTATTGGAAAGGGTTAAGCGTGCAGTTTTCTAGGAATTAAGTACATTTTTTTTTTTCCCCCTTTTTTTTAACAACTGGCACCATGTTTCTCTTTCTGTATGAACATTTGACTTGTTGACGTGAACTAATTTCATGCATTGCAAGTGGTTATAGTTGTAGAATTGTTTTGCATAAATATTTCAATAGATAATGTTAATCAATAAAACCACTTTAATTGTTATCTTTTCCATTTTGTAATTTAACGGTTGTGTTCTCATCATTGGAACATACTGATTGGTGATTGCAGATATACATAGTTTAGCAGAGTGATCTCTTCTGAAAGCCGAAGCCTACATATACAATGTAATTTTCAGGAAAGCCAGATCAGAACTCTAACTCCAAACACTATCACTGAGAAACGCAGGATTTTGCATACATGTGATACGTAATCTACATGTACCCCTATATGTTTATTGACCTTTTTACGATTACCTCAACGAAATGGGGTCAGTCTCATTGTCCGAGTTAAATTCTAACTTGCACCTTTATGGATTATTACTGTTTAATTCTGATTTTGAGTGTATTAATATTTCCCTAATTCAGTTAACATCAAGACACCGAACAAGTATTATCTACCGAGAAACTTTCAAAGCATGAAATGTGATTTTTAGTGGCACTGGATCCAAAGGCGTTTCTAACTATTGAAAAGATCATGGGCTAAGTTAAATTTACCCTGGGCTTGACTTCATTTTTTAATTTTTTTGAAAGAAGATCGCGTCGGGGCTATAGCCTGAGTGATCGAACCTAACGACGCCCATGGCTGGATCACAGATTCGTAGGTCAGCTTTTTACGAAGTTAGTTTATTTCATATCAGACAACAAAGGTCCACATTTTTACTTTACGAATAGGTTTAGATATGTGGTGTGGGTAATGTATGGAATACCTTTTGAGCAGTGCACTTTCAGGCTTCAGTGAGCATATCAAGTTTGTTTTGTTGTTAGGAACATTATCGAATTACACAATAAAGCCCGTTTTATCATTTAGAAAATGATAGGATTTTTAAACCATTAAGTTTACCCTGCAACAATCCCAGACATTTTTTTCAAAGAATTAAACATTCAGACGGAACAACAATCAAAGCCTTTTCATAGGTTGGTGCGGCTGTAAGATTCGTGTCAGCAGATTGTAGTGAACATCAGGTCAGTCACCTATAGGGTTCGAAGTCTTCCCCTTTTTCAGGGGTGTTACCCAGCTCCACAAATCAATGAAATCGGTGTGACATTGTTTTTCCTCCGCCCTCGAAACGGCCAATCGATGTCCTCGGATCTCGATGTCTTCCGCCTTTTGATTTTTCGCCTGTTTTCGCATACTTCGTGTTTTTCGTCCGGTCCCGTGACTTCCCCAGGTCCGGTGTATGGTAGGTCCTATGGTGGTGAAAGCCATAAAAAGCAGCCCAGGTCAGTATCATTATAGCCACTAAATTATGAGCCAGCGGAAGAGATGCCATTGAGTTGTGGCTTGATGCTGCTTCTGTTCCTACTGTTAATGGTGCTTTCTTACAACGCCAAGCCTGTAAACGAATGCTTGAGAGAGAAGTCCTGCAAAACCCGTCCCCCGGTCGTCTTGAGTAAGTAATATTGGTATCCTTGATTATGTGGTGTTGACTTAAGTTTTCGTCTGCAATTGGATTGACATGTATGATTTAATACATGTCATGTTGTACACTGTGACCGTGCTTTGTATAAATGAGTGATTCATTAAGCATGGAAGATTGGGGTCAGTTAGAACATTTCTTTGAAAATCATTGTAATAACGTAGCTAAATAACCTATAGTAACCATTCCTATGCGTAATGTATATAATATACATAATCGGTTAATGACTGTAAGCGTTTTGTAATAATGCTAGTGCTTTGTTATTATTTGCGTCCCGGAACTTCTGAGTGCTGCGGAGTACCTATGCCTGATGTTATTTTGACTGTTTATTTTGGAATGAGGCTGTTGCACCAATAAGTCATATGACAGCGTGTTGAAATGGCCCTCCTATGTCGTGTGTGAAACATCAGATAAACAGTGAAATGACCCTTTGCAATAATACGGAGTTACTGATCACGTTTTCCGACTCTTAAACCCGCAGTAGTTCTATTTTGCGATTGAAATGATTGTCTAATTTTGTGCGCTTCGAAAGAAGTTTGCTTACTACAGAGTAAAATACAAAACTAACAACTGAAAGTATTCGCCGTTCTTTTTAAACTTAGGAATGATATCCTTGATATCCGCGTGATGTGATTTATTACTCCTAAAAGGGGAAAATCTCTCAGCCACAGGTTAACTTAGGTCATATAATCAGTTTGTATTATAACACCAAGAAATGACGCGAACATGTAAGCTATTCCCAAAATTTGATTGAAATTAAAAAAAAGCATTTGATCTCATTCGTTAGAATCAATATGCATTAATGGACGTATTCATGCCGCTTAAGATAATTTTTCTTGTATTACGCCAGTACAGATGTTAGAATATTCCGCAACTGCTCACTTTTGTTTCCCTGACATGCTTGAGAATAGTCTGCCTACAATGAGCTTACTTACTACTACTGCGAGACATTGAAACTGTTATATACTCCAGCTGACCAATGAGCTGGTTGAATCATGGTTCTAAGATAAAACAGAAAATTCAATTATGTGGTTTACTGCCGCTATAAGATACTTAATCTTGTCTGTACACATGGTCCTGGCTGACGTGAAAATTGCTTTTAACTAAACTGTCTCCATTATTTCTCTATTTTTATGCGGTTTTCTTTTACTTGGGGATTTATTATAATTATGCGTCCTGCAGTATATTCCTTATATATGTTAAGATTTTTTTTTTTTTGCTATGAGATATTTGGTAAAAATTCTGCAGTTTCAGAAATTTGCTAGAATTGAACTCCGAAAGGTAGAGTTCACCACATCAACCCGACCGGTGGCATTGTCACCTCTTAGCATCGAGGTGGTAAGGCACTGCATATCCCCAGCTAAGCTCAGCTCGGATACACAGTGCTCACTGCCATAGGCCTGCCAACACCAGCCTCTGATTAGTGGGTCTGCTTTAGTCACATGATCATGTGACCTTGTCCTGCAGTCCCAGGAGACCTGGGGAACCAGCTGGAGGCCAAGCTGGATAAGCCCAGTGTCGTCCACTATGTCTGCTATAAGAAGACAGATGATTACTTCACCCTTTGGCTCAACCTAGAGCTGCTGGTGCCTGTGGCCATTGACTGTTGGATCGATAACATGCGGTGAGTTGGGCTGGGAGGGGAACATGAACTCCTGGAGGAAAACTGGGCCTCTCTTGCAGCCTTTGGTAAGGAGCTGTTAACGCTGTGATCAGTCCGTTGTTGCCAGTGGATGTAGCCCCTAAAATTCAGCTGCAGGCTTCCCTGGCAGCTTCTGGTGTGGTTGAGGTTTATTGCAGGCTGAAGTACTTCCCTTTCAGTTTATCTGTTTCTCCATCTCATGTTGGGTTGACATTTCTGCCAAAGGTGTTGGGAACGCTGTTGATTCTCTTTCTCAGTTTTGTGTTCCGCATTAATTAGCTGTATGTAACTATGTATGCAGTACCGAATGTTGACTCTCGTTGGGGATTTGATACTGAAATCAACCAGAGGCACTTCTAGAGTTTTTCAAACTAAAGCCAATGTAAAGCACCTTAATTAGGGCTTTGTAATCTCCAGGTAGTTCAGTTACAGCTTTCCGTGTTAACCTTTTATGTGTATCCAAGGTTTCGCCATAAATATAGCCCTAGCTGCTTACATGATGTGAAAACTCAATTTAACTATGGGTATGGAAACCAAATATACTTGTTGGGGGGGATGCCTGAGACTGGCAATTAAGAGTAGCTAAAGTGTGCACATGTGCACTTGTCTGCTTCAGGTTGATTTACAACCAGACTACGAGAAGCACAGAGGCGCCCCCTGGGGTGTATGTGCGGGTGCCTGGATTCGGGAAGACTTACCCCCTGGAGTTTCTGGACCCTAGCAAACACAATGTGGGTGAGTGGCTGAGCTGCTACAGGCCGTGTGCACACGTGTTTGTGTGTGTGTGTTTGCGTGGCTATATAAGTGAGTAAACCATTTCACCAGTCATCAAATTCCTGTGTGGCATTAGGAAGCGGCAGCAGGATATTTTGGTTTGTGGAGACTGTCAGAATGTTAGTGCTCTAGCCTCAACCTGATGGAACATCTTTGTGATGTGCTGGAACACAGAATCAGGCCAGTGCTAAGGTGGCCCTCCCCAGCAGTCAGGAATATTCCCACTTTAGGGAGAATCAGAGCTGGAAAAGGTCTTCCGCAACACAATATCTGTTGACGGAGCCAGTACTATTTAATGGGGAAAAAAAAACATGCACCATGAGATTTGTGTGCAGAAGTATATGTGTGGGTATGATACAGCATGTTTGTCTCTTGGTAGGTATATACTTCTTCACCATAGTGCAGTCGCTGGTGGATTGGGGATACACGCGGGACGAGGACCTTCGGGGGGCTCCTTATGACTGGCGCAAGGCCCCCAGTGAGTACAGACACTCCCAAGCTCACTACCGCCTCCCTGCTGAGGACCCATACACCCCAAACACTCTACATGCGCCATTAGAACTTCAGATCTGGGATCAAAATGCCAGCTTTGAAAAATAATATTCTGTTCGTGTTAGCTATTATAAATATTTACACACATTTCACAGTTTTCTGCGGGTGTTTCTATAACTTTCCCTGACGAATTTTGTTAATCTTTGTTGTGCAAATAAAAAAAAAAAGAGAATGTAACCAGAAATGTTCTCTCAGTTAATGCTCAGTTATCGTAAGTTATCAGATATCGCCCTGAATGTAAGACAACCCGGATTATAAGATGCCCCCCCCACTTTGTTTGGCAACTATTTTTAGAAGACAATAAATATTACAAACTCCACAACCAATGAAAGCGCAGAACGCTTTCGATGCAGCAGACCCACATGAAGAGGGTAAAAAACGTACTGCAGAGAAAGGTTCAGCCATATTAATAAATGCTATGACCGCTTTTTTTTTTAAATGAATGTTACTATCCATATTAACAGAATCGGTTTAATATTGGCAGCGGCACAGCCAGGGAAGCAACAATTCACACGACACTCAGGGATACATGCTAAACGCATGCATTGCAGGGCTGCCAGCTGTCACGCATCTGGCATGACACTCATGCAAGAAATCTAACAGCAAATCTATATTATGCTATGTAAAAACACTATTCTATTTGGTGCCATCTATTACCTTTTCTGTCTATAATATATAAGACAACACCACTTTTTCCAGATATATTTTGATAAAAAAAAAATTTAAAACCTGTCTTATATTCTAGCCAACACGGCAGATACCTTCTGCTATTAAAAAGGAGTTTAAGATAATTCTTACACTGCTGCACAGAACACGGAATTTTCCAGTTACGATTCCTTTTTTCCCCCCACTAACGGCTAATGCTTTCTTCTGGTAATGACTAAGAATCATTTCTATGCAAACTGGGAACAGCTTTAAAACAGTGTCCTCCCTGGACTTGATATCCTTTCAAAATTTCCCAACAGCCATTTCCAATCATCCTTTGTTGTCTGATATGAAATAAACTAACTTCGTAAATTCAATGTTAATATAAATACAGCTTCATTATGGTGAAGCTGTTGGTGCTGTCCTCTGGACCAATCCTCTCTGTCCACATCACAGACGAGAACAAGGCCTACTTCCTGGAGCTGCAGAAGATGATCGAGGAGATGGCTGAGAAGTATGGTGGCCCCGTGCTCCTGATGGCACACAGCATGGGAAACATGTACACACTGTACTTCCTAAACCAGCAGCCGCAGGCCTGGAAGGACCGCTATATCAAGGCCTTTGTTGCCCTGGCACCTCCCTGGGGGGGTGTGGCTAAAACACTCAGAGTGGTGGCATCAGGTAGAGGCGCTCTGTATGTGTGTGTGTGT
>JAAGVU020000019.1:10927498-10949066 GCA_011763525.2 Mormyrus iriodes
TGTGTGTGTGTGTGTGTGTATGTATGTATGTATGTGTGTTGGAATCCTTCCTATAAACAGTAGGAGTGCATTAGCTCACTTTGCAGGTCAGCTACTGTAGTGCCCTGTGTGAATCCGTTAGTGAAGTGGGCTCATTTGCTGATCGGGTGCTCTGACCCCGCCCCCCCATCTCAGGTGACAACGACCACATCCCGCTGATCAGCCCCCTGAAGATTCGCTCGCAACAGCGCACTGCCGTCACCACCACCTGGCTCTTCCCGTACGCCAACAGCTGGTCTGACGACCAGGTGCTGGTGTCAACGCCCAGCGCCAACTACACGCTGCGCGACTACCAGCGTTTCTTCTCTGACGTGGGCTTCCCAGAGGGTTGGGCCATGCGGCAGGACACAGAGCCTCTGGTGAGCGCCCTGGAACCGCCCGGCGTCACTGTGCATTGCCTGTACGGCAGCGGCGTGCCCACGGCCGAGGCCTTCCACTATGACGCCTCTTTTCCGGACGTGGAGCCCAGTGTGGTGGAGGGCGACGGTGACGGTACAGTAAACCTGAGGAGCGCCATCCAGTGCCGCCGTTGGCTGGGGCGCCAGCCACAGCCTGTCCACCTGGTGGAGCTGCCAGGCAATGAGCATGTGGCCATGCTGCTTAACGTCTCCACTGTGGCATACATCAAGAACGTGGTCCTCTCCCCCTGACAGCCCGGGTGAAATGGTGATGTCATAGCCCCACCCCCACACAACAAAGGAGGACGAAGAAGTATCCTAAGAAGCCAACTTCGTAGTCAATAGTTCATTTCTATTGGCTTATGGGACTGCAGAGTATGACATGCGGGCTCTTCCACTAGTCTCAGTTAGTTTGCCCCTACTTATGACCTTTTATACGCTGTATAAAAGAACAGAAACTGAATCCAGGATTAAAGCTGGCTCCAGTTTTAATTGGCCTTTTAGTATTTTTGAGCCGTTTTACTGTCATTCATTTAACTTTCATCTAATTCTTGTGCATTTACTACCCTGTCAAACTGCTACCAGTGACAGTTGCCACTGCAGCTTGAATATTTGACCTTTTGTAGTTTTATGGATCTCTGGCCGTCATGCCAACAGGAGGCCTTTATTCTCAGTGTGGGGTGGGAGGGGGATCTGGCCATTTTTAAGGCTGACCTTTCACCTGTCATTGTTTTTCTTGAATATATTGATTATTAGTAATGGTTTTAAGATGTTTTTTTTTATTTTGATATGCATTGTTTTGTTTACAGAATTTCCTACAGTATCCATAGAGGGGTGACTAGTACACTTTCTGAACAGATGCCTGTTACAGCTGACCTCCTTTCATGAATGAACTCGACCTCAAACCAAGAACATGTAGTTGTCACATAGTTAAACTGTAAAACTAATGTATTTGAGCTCTAACGTGTGGCGCATGTGTGCCCGGCCAGCTGAAACCATTCTCTTCACAGCACATTGTTAATAAGGGACCACACAATACGCCGTACCACACTCTCCCCTCGTTATCCTGGCACCAGCCCCACGGGCTTCCTCAGACTGCCACGTGCTGTTGCTTTGGCCTTGGACTGTGCTTTTACATGCTGAAATATTTAAAGTTTTTTTTGGTGTATTACATTAAGTGCTAATATGACTGTAGTTTCATTATTGATAGTGCCTAGTTCCTGAACAGTTTGGTAATTAAATGATGATGAATCTAAGCTTATACTGCTGAATGAATATGTATTATTTTGTAGGTCAAATATAAAGCTATAGGTATAAATCTATATATGGGAACGATTAGTCTATTAATAAGGTGAAATGGACCCATAACTTTTTAACACAGAAAATGACGTATAGATCGGTATTTTATATTTATATCAGACCGAATTCATTAAGATCTTGCTTCTAATAAATTCTGAGGACTGTGAAAACCTGCTTTACACAATGTCTGCTCAAAATGACCCCATCCAGGGGGGGGGAAAAAAAGACGTCTTACCAAGATTACCTACCCCATGTCATTAGAAAACCTGTGCTAAACAGCACCACCTGCTGGACATAGCCCTGCTGTGCACATGCCAGCTGCAAACAGCATCTGCTCCCAGCCACTCTGTACAACATTAAAGGACATAGCCACTTGCACGCGGTGTGTTCTCTGTGCCTTGGCTTGGATTGCCATGTTTGAGCTCCACCCAAAAATGAAGGCTGGATCAACAAAGTGGAACTTTCTCAATAAATATCAGAAACCTGTTTACTTAGAATTAATAGTGACAGCAGTGTTTTCCTGTTTTTTGCAAACACCAAACTTGTGTCGTTTATAATCAATTTTAATTCAACATCAAGTATGTTTACAAAATATTCACATAAATAAAGTTATCCATCCATCTATCCTGGTCAGGAATGCAGGGGCTCTGGGAATCCATTCCAGGCAGCGTAGGTCACAATGATGGAGTACAGCCAGGACAGCGAGCCAGTCCTTCACAGGGCATAAATAAACTAAAGGTGACGGTACACAGGGCAACTTTTTGTACAATGGTGCCGGGCAATTACCAACCAGGTGAGACAAAGGGCAACTGATTTGGATGACCGTGGAGCTTTTCAAATAGAAATCTGTTACCTGATATCAACGGGAACATGCCCGAGCAACATTGCTCAGACAGTTGCCCTGCATTTCCTCACCCCAACATGACGATTTACCAGCCATAGGCTAATCCTGAGTCAAGGATGGCCTAATGATGACTGATGTTAGTTCTGCTAGCGAGCCAAGAGCTGCCAACTGCAGCTCAGCAGAGCTGAAAGCAGAATATCTTGTTTCCAGCCTTACAACGGAGCTGCTGGCAAGTGAGTTTCAATGGGAAGACGCTGTCTTCATGGGAGTCCAGGAGATTCTGGGGGAAAAACCATGTGCCAGGGGACAGAGGTTATTTCACACAGGCTTGTGGTGGCTGGCAATTCAGGCGCCTTTCCACCGTAACAAGTACCCTACTTTCGGTACTTTCCCTTTTCCATTGACTTCCAGTCGAGTACCAGTACCCAAAGTTCCAGTGCCTAAAGTACCAAACCAGCTGGGGTACTTTTTTGGTACTTTGGGGTGGGACTTGCAAACGTGTTCATTGCTGATTGGTTATGCAAATAGCCTGCCTCTGAAACGCAATACAACAGGCATCTTGAACAAAGTTATGAACTCAGAAATCAAAGATAAATGACGTAAAAAAACAAAACAAAGTAATAATAGTTTAATAATAATAGTCAATTTGACTGTGATCAGGATGGAAGAACCAGAAGATCTGGATGGCATGACAAGAAATAAAGTATATATCGCTATAATATACTACAGGTGCATGATATTGGGAAAAATTTCAAATATTGAGATGGGATTTGGTTGTAATAAAGTGATATTTTTTAAGCAAAAAGGAAGTTTAAAAAATCTCACAAACTCATCTATGATTTAAACAGCAAGTATGAAAATGATTACAACTGGCTCAGAGAGCACATGCAGAGCTCATGCAAAAGCAGCAGCGGGAACCTTTTAAATTATTTTTTAGATGTATACTAGTCTTGAAAAGGAACGATCATTAAAGTTTCGATGCTTGCTAAGCTTTGTTTTCCATGACGAAGTTAAAATGTTTTAGTGAAACTTACACCACCCGTGCTATAATGTGTGAACAGTATGAAGGTATGAAAAAGCCTGATCTCAAACCAGCTGAACAACATGGTGCTTATGATGTGAGAATTGCCTGTGCAAAGCATGCAACATTGGTATCAACATCGCACATTCCTCAACCGTATAATATACTATAGCAATTTTTCAAATTTCGTACAAAGTACACTGCCTTGTGTTGTGATGTCATTCAGAAGCAGTACCAGATTTTTTACACCAGTGGGAAAAAAAAACACAATGAAGTGGTACTTTTTTGAAGTACCAAGAGTACGATACCTGGTGCGGTGGAAAAGCACCCTTAATATAGTGTGATTCATAGGAAAGGTATGCAAACTGACTTTATCACAAGTTACTAATAATCTTCTATTAAATGAAGAAACTCGGGCAAATATTAGATACCAGGCAGGTTGTACCACACATAGAAACATGCACT
Source organism: Mormyrus iriodes (assembly GCA_011763525.2). Classification (NCBI taxonomy): domain Eukaryota; kingdom Metazoa; phylum Chordata; class Actinopteri; order Osteoglossiformes; family Mormyridae; genus Mormyrus; species Mormyrus iriodes. The sequence goes on from JAAGVU020000019.1 coordinate 10,931,565, forward strand.
GCAGTAATCACCACAGAACATGTGCATTCAGGTTTAAAGTGTGGGCAGAGAAAGAGAGACGGCACCTGGAGCTCCTGCAGACACTCGGCACGCAGCCTGTCCGACTGGTCACCCACACACCAGGCCAGGCTGATGTGGAAGGAGGGCTTCTGTAGGGAGAAGCATCACTGACCTCATGTATAAGGTCACCATAATAATAACATAACTCAGAGAGACACTGCCGAATGACCAGCATGTCCACAGAAATACGATAAAGATGAATACTCTGGCCTGCTGTATATGCAGAAATGTGATGGAAATCCATATCAAAAATCTGTAAACTGTGCTTATATAGGATCATCTAAAGAAGCTTTGTTTCATTTTCGTTGTTTCTGACTCAACCCCTGGCCTTGACAGTTGTGCGTGTTCAATAGTACATTATTAAAAAGAATCCCACACAAATGCAGATATGTATTTCCAGAAAACACAATCAGTGACTATTTACGACTGTTTATATGCCACGCACGCCACACGGGAAAGCCACCCTGACCAAAAATGTGGAGGGGGGGGGGGGCTCTGACCTGGTAGAAGGTACTGAGGTTAAACTCCTCCATTGTTTTGTCCACGACTCTAACCAGTTCCAGTAGCTGAGCATGTCCAGTGGAAACCTCCAGTCCAAGAAAGGTTCTGTAGAAGAACACAACCACAACAACACGTCTTATAAAGTGTTTTCTGCTCCATATGCAGTGTAACCTGGACATACACTATACTGCCAAAAGTATTGGGACGCCTGCCTTTACACACACATGAACTTTAATGACACCCCATCCTTAATACATGGGTTTTAATAAGGAGTTGGCCGACCATTTGCAGCAATAACAGCTTCAAAATCTTCTGGGAAGGCTTTCCACATGGTTTAAGAGTGTTTTTATGGGAATTTCTTCCAGGAGAGCATTTGTGAGCTCAGGCACTGATGTTGGATGAGAAGGCCTGGCTTGCAGTCTCCACTCTAATTCATCCCAAAGGTGTTCCATCAGGTTGAGGTCAGGACTCTGTGTAGGCCAGTCAAGTTCCTCCACACCAAACTCCCTCATCCATGTCTTTATAGACCTTGGGGCTATCCCCAAACTGTTCCCACAAAGTTGGGAGCATGAAATTGTCCAAAATAGCTTCGTATGCTGAGGCATTGAGAGTTCCTTGCACTGGAACTATGGGGCCAAACTGAACCCCTGAAAAACAAACCCACACCATAATCCCCCCTCCACCAAACTTTACACTTGGCACAATGCAGTCAGGCAAGTACCATTCTCCTGGCACCTGCCAAACCCAGACTCGTTCATCGGATTGCCAGACAGAGAAGCCTGATTTGTCATTCCAGAGAACACGTCTCCACTACTCTAGAGTCCAGTGGCGGTGTGCTTTACACCACTGCATCCGACACTTTGCATTGCACTTGGTGATGTAAGGCTTAGATGCAGCTGCTCGGCCATGGAAACCCATTCCATGAAGCTCTCTACACATTGTTCTTGAGCTAATCTGAAGGCCACACGAAGTTTGGAGGCCTGTAGCTATTGACTCTGCAGAAAGTTGCTGACTTCTGCACACTGTGCACCTCAGCATGCGCTGTCCACGCTCTGCGATTTTACGTGGCCTACCACTTCGTGGCTGAGTTTCTGTTGTTCCCAATTACTTCCACTTTATTATAATACCACCAGCAGTTGACCGTGGAATATGTGAAATTTCCTTGCTACTGAATATGTACTTATTGCACAGGTAGCATCCTATCATGGTACCACGCTTGAATTCACTGAGCTCCTTGAGAGCGACCCATTCTTTCACATATGTTTGTAGAAGCAGTCTGCATGCCTAGGTGCTTGGTTTTATACACCTGTGGCCATGGAAGTGATTGTAACACCTGAACAGATTTGGAGGGGTATCCCAAAACTTATATAGTATATATAGTGTACTAAACAAATATTTTACCAACGTGTCTAAAATTTAGAGGTCCTATACGGTCGTTCTTAATTATCATAATTGATGACTCATAATTAATGCAAACTGCTGATGACACAAGCTATCAGACTGTATGTGTGAAATATAAAGCAGTCAGCTGACTCCGGATTTACTCCTGCACATTTCCTGCATGACCTCACCTCGTCTTCTCCTGGTTGGTGTAGACCTTCAGCTGGCTCACAATACAGCTGAACCTAGAGGTATGGAAACAGGCACATGCCATAAGCACGCAAATAAATAGATAAAACAGATACTGCTTTATCCTTTTGGATCAAATTTATTCCTTAATTTTTTTAAAAATTAAAGACTGATTACGGCAGAAAAACTCCAACCCTGTAAGACTGATGAAAGGATGGAATAACGCAGAAGGTCTGATCATGACAGGACCCCCATCACACAGATAAAGTAAAACCTGGAGGAGCTCAGAGCCCAGCTCACCGGGAGGATTGGGCCAAGCCCGTCTGGAGGGACACCACAAAGGGCTGGATCCAATGGTGGCGGAGCACAACTGTCTGGGACAGGCTGAAGTGGAATTCGGTCGAACAGGTCAACTGAAACCCACGGGTAGTTGTAAGCTGGAACATCTCCTCCAGCATCTCCAAAAAGCCATCCTCAGGATCATCTAAGAGCAAGGACGCCCAAAAGGGTGTGTGACACGATTAGGGCTAGGATGATGACACCCTCCAGTGATAGAGAGATCAACACTTACAAGGCAGGTACACGTGCGTAGCCCAGTTCCCTTGCTCGTGCTGGAAGGAGCGTACTCGTCCACCATGTAGTGAGCTGTCCTCTATCACATTCTCCTCTGGAAACATCTCCAGCACACTCTCTGGCAGGGGTAGACGGGGCTTTGGCTGAAGGGGAGGAGTCTCTTCGATACAGAGTCCATCCTTTAAGCGGACATGGTTGTGGTCTCTTGTCAATTAGGACAGAAGACACAAATGCATTTACATATTTAACCAATGAAGTTCCACATAACATCACAGAAAATTTCATGTCCCTTTTACAACTAAACATCCAAAACTGAGAAGCTTGTGTTCCTTAGCTTAAAGTATACTTTGGTCAAAAACGTGAGCATTTTTAGCACACATTCGCACCGCAGGAACCTTTTTCAGGAGCCCTGAACTTCCTGAGCACACAAGGAGTACTTTTCACAATATGGTCAAATTTAGCTTTATATAGGTCTAAGTTTATTTAGGGCGAGGTTCAGGTTGCAACTGCATCTTTTACTACTTTGGGTCATTAAAAACAGTAACCTAAAGTGTTTAAAGTGTTTTGGGGGACTTTTCGAAGAATTTCTTGTCTTGCAAGATGAAGTCCAGGCATATCTCCAAGGAGTTATAATATTGCCATGTAGCTGTCATACTAAAATACGTTACGGCTCAAACAAAAACACTCTGAATTATAATTTTTTGCTAACCGCCATTGCATCTCAAAGCTCAATTTCTCAAAGGGATTTTTGTTTAGAAACAAAAAAATTTCTTATGTCTGGAAGTTGCGCAATTCACAAGCCAAATTTCATTAAAATAAGAGAATGCTGATACAAAATCTTTTTTTGAAATTTGTTTTAAAATGTTAAATATTAAAATGAGATGACCCCACCGTAAAATTGCATGATGAGAAAATACTTGTATAAGAGTTTGATTATGTAAAATGAATGATTGTATATTAACAGCCAAATTAAAGACATCGGTTGCTAATTGAAGTAATAATGAAACCTGTGATAATATAATTACACTAACATAATTACAATATAACTCAAAACATATTAACTTGTTTACTACTTACTCAGAGCCCGCAGTAGATTTAACCTTTTTACAAAACCCGGATGTGTACTCAGTTTGACTGCGCTGTCGTTTTTCGCCTTTTATATTTCCATCTTCTTCTTCGGAACTGCTACTGTACCCAACTAACATGTCGTTAGACAGTCATACGGTGGTTAAGCTACTATTTCGACATGCTGCGACAGAGGTAAAATTGACCAACCGCACTAAGCGCTGAACTCCACGCGTTCGGCTCCCTCCGACTAAACAAACTATAGTTCCGCGAAATCGATGCGAACCACCCAATCACCGCGCATCTGATTGGGCCTCTGCTCACGTGACTGGAAACTCGAATTACGCGTCTTTACAGCCTATCACTTCCGCTCATTGGGTTATGATGGGGTGTGTTATAGCTGAAAGTGTATAGATATTCCAGTTTAAGCTTTATATAAATTTTAAGTACAACTGTGGTAAAATCTGCCATCTTATGATCAGCATTAAGCACTTTTGTATTTGAACACAAGGAAGTGTTAACATTGTCTTTTCTGCCACCTGCTGTACTGGAGGTGTCTCTACACGTCCGGCGATTCGTAATTCAAAATGAATTATTGGCAGGAAGTACATAGAGAAAATGCATACTGCCCTAGAACTGCTACTATGAAACACAAACATATAAATAATACCATGTGAAACATGTAAGTTACATTATAAGTTATGATAGGCTACTACAATAATACGAACGAACAAATATTACAAACCTGTTTATTGCTTAATATACAAATAAAAATGTATTAAATATCCTATTAAATGACGTGTTTTGCGACCACTACGCGGTTAATAAAATACCTCAGACCATCTGCGTATTTAATAAAATGTGTTCACAGAAAAAATACAAAAAATTGACGCGGAATGTCTAAGAGCAATGCTTCAACAGGAGCATGTTGAAAGTCGGTATTGCAGGCAGCATGCAGGTGAACCTTTTTGCAAAACCAAAATGAAGCAATACAATTTGTAATGTAATAGAAAGAAAACTGCCAATTTATATTTTGTAAGAAAAGATTGTTCCTGTATTTCAGTTCCATATATAGCCTATTTCATAAAATACAATGGATCTTAATATTTAAAAAAAAAAAAGAATTTTCCTTTTGTGAGAATGAGTTCATGATAGCTCCATGTCTAACAACTTCGAATATAATGCATTGTAGCTAATAAAATTCTTTAGTCCGAAGACTTGGGTTGCATATAAGATTAACAAACAGCTGGTGAGGAATAAACGGTCTTGCAATTCTGGGGAACAGTGTGCAGTGCACACAAACACATGATATTTAATGTATTTTAAATTTAAGTAGTTTAGCATCCTGTGAATATATATGTATTGGTTTATCAGTTGACGAGCAGATAAAAAAGTTGTCAGAAATGTTTAGAGAAAATTATGAATTCATAATCGATTTTCCGAGCAAACGACAATTATTAGGTTTTGCATGTTTATATTGTCTACACACCAAAATATTTGGGCCTGATATCAGACATTTACTCCCTCGGGATGTGATGTGTTCATGCAGCGCAAGTTTCCGGTGTGTGTTTTGTGGCCGGCAATTACTGTATTTCGTATTCAGGTTCCCGTGCCCTCGACAGTATTTCGGCTCTGTGAGTATTTTTTAAAATCAGAAGTCGGATTCCTGGAGCAGGGCAGAAAGAGTCGCAATAACATCAGGAAAGAGAAACAAAACAGTAAGATCGCACGAAAGACAAAAGCCATCGAAGGGATCCGTCGGGGGAAAACATGCACATTTTTAAAGTGGTTTGATGTGAAGCACAAAACAGCTCCTTCCTGACCGTCCCGGCCTTGGGCTGGCTGGAAGCGGCCTAGGTCCGCGGATTGGGGGCTGTCAGGGCCTGCGTTCTGCCCTCTGCGAGAAAAATACTCTGATTTTTTAAAAATAATAATAAGCGAAACCACGCTATACCGACCCTGGACGTCTGTTGAGGTAGTATACCAAAATCGCCTTCTGAATGTATGGTTTTAACAGAAGCACTCGATCCGTAGTTATTAAGAGTATTTGGCGCATGCGATCGTGTTTTATTGTAACTAACTAACTCGCTGTTTTATCAGGCAAGGTGGAACTAGCTAGCTTCCGTTTGCGATCGCTAAAAACGGTTAAGACAACGTAAGAACAAAATGCGGTGCCTTGCATGTTTGAGACATCTTGTTTTTAAGTGGCCGATCAAGCTCAGTTACTGTGTATCAATCGGGAGCCGCCGAGCTAGCAGCCGGAATAAATGAAATAAAATGTATCCACATAATGGTGGCTCGCGGGTTGTGCAGAAGGTAACAAGGTTATGCTATAACGGTATGATTTCCCCTGCTGATCGACAGCAATCTAATAAGATTTAGAATATAATATCCAAATATTCGAATTGTTGGATAGTATCAGATTGACCCCCTGATGATATTATTTTTGGTTGTTTTATTGCACTTAATAGTCGTATCCATTTTATGCAGTCGACTGCCGATATTTGATGAAAACGGCTGTGGCCGTGCAGATGTCGGATATCTGTAGGGTTTATCTTGACCTTTATGTTCTTTTCCCCCTGCAAAAGGTATTGTTTTGCAAACGGTGTAAGCCGCCGACCCGACGGGAGTAGGTGTCACTGGACTCGCGGAAAGTATAGGTTTTTGGGGTTGACTCAAACTCCTCCTTGTCACTGTTCGTTCGGCAGAAACGCGGCGTCCGATTATCCCCATTTAATCGAACCGGGGACAGATTCGTCCGTTTGTCTGTCAAAACCGCTGGGGCATCTGTTATGATGTTCAACGGTTTCCGCTAGAACACCTAGTATTTTTGAAGATGGTTCCTTTTTCCAATAAAAATGCTTTATGTCATATTCGGACCATTTCGTAATGGCTTCTCTATATGAATGTTTCCCTTGCGTAATTATATTCTTTGAATTGGAGAGAAAATGAGTATTTGCATAAAATATTGAAATGTTGGAAATGCAAAAGAGTTTAAATCCTATATATATATATATATAAAATGGGCGATCTAATTATAGCTAATCTGCAAGGAAAGCCAAGGTTTCATTTGATTAAATCGTTATCAGACTATCTGAAAGAAAAAAACCGATTCACGTAAGGAAGATTGAAAATTTTAATGACTAATCGTAATCCCACGTGATGAAAGGATGTTACTAGACAATGACAATTATAAATGAGAAAAAGACAATTAGCTGCTTTTTGTTTGAGTTGCGGTGACGGGCTGCATTACGCCTAACTACGGCGGAGGCCACAGGAAGTGAAGCAGGAATCACGCTTTCATTCTGAAATAGTCCCTGTGGCTACAGAAGATAAGCAGAGCTTTGTATAAAACGGTTTTCTAGAAGCCTTTGCACTGGTTGCATTGATAATGAGCTGATGGGGGCGTTGGGATGTCCTAGGCGACTCGCCGGCTGGCCGTGGCTTTTCGGACAAGCTGTCCGTACCGTCTCAGGAGGGGCGGGGGTAAAGCCTCTGCCTCGCACGAGAAGCTGTACCACGTTTCTCTTTTCGGGGGCCGTCTGCGTGAAACGTTTTCAGTTCACCTTCAAAGACACGCCGGTCTCCGTGGTGCAAGGAGCACACAGAAGCTCGCCTGTAAAATATACTTCTCTGTTCCTTTTGGGTGTGCATCGTAGGAGATGCGCTAGGGAAGTTGGTCAAATGTAAGCGGGGCCAGTTGACCACGATTTATTCCGCAAGCGGAAGACAAGAAACGTCTTGAGTTTCTGCATATTTACCTGTTGACAGGGTTATATTTAAGATTCTAGTTAGACGCCGTGACATTGGTATCAGAGAACACTTTGTAGTGGTGTTAAATAACAGAAGAGTGTGTGTCAGGAAAATGCCCCTTCACACGGTTAAGGCTGCCATGTGGATTTGACCTGACCGTTAAAGTAACTTACATTCCAGATTGACGAGGTAAGGATGGTAATTTACATCTTGATTCGTCCAGCTGCATGTCACTTCTGTGCACAAAGCAGCTGCAGAGATTTCTGGGAGTCGCTTTACCGTTTGTGATGCGGCTCGCGGCCGTGAAGCACCGGCGCAGGGGAAGTCCTACTGACACGTGACCGATCCAATTCTGCACCTTTCGTGTATGAGGAACTGTCTGAATATGTCTGTGCTGTGGCATGTTCACTTCTGCTCGGCATGTTTCAAGTTGAAATGAATGAAGTGACAGAATAGCATGATGTATATGTAATATATGATTACTTGTACTGGCAATCAAAGGATATTTTTTAAGACTTTATTTTAGTAGTAATTGTGTAATTGCTCAGAAAAAAGCACAAATTAACAGTAACACAATAAAAAATAAGATATCCATAAAGTTACTGAAATCTTGTTGGATAGATACATAAACGCCACTGTGGTTCCCAAGTCTTTTTTTGGGGGCATCTCAGCTATTTGATGTACAGTATTCGTTAAATTTCTCCACCAGCTCAATTAATTAACTTGATTTGTTAAATGCCTCCGCCAGTGGGGTATTGATTGGCCAAACAGGGTGGGGTATTGGTCAAATCAAAAAATACATGGGTCTATTGTATGGTTGCTACTAATACTGTGGTAATTTTAGGAGAGGTTTTGAAATGGCTAAGCTGACACTTTGACAGACATTGTAGTTTTACACCATCATAAAGATCATTTTCATTTCTGTGACTGCCTAAAACTGCTGTGCGTGCGTGTGTGTGTGTGTGTGTGTGAGAGAGAGAGAGAGAGACTGAAACCCTATAGGTCCTTTAGTTGTTTACCATATAGTTGGTCTGAAGAGTAAGAGCAAGGTAGCCAACCAAGAACTTTGGGACTGTTGGAGAAGCATTCCAGGTGGCTACATCTGGAAACTTGCTGATAGAATGCCAGGAGTCTGTAATGCTGTCATCAAAGCAAAAGAGGGGCTATTTAGAAGTCTTAATTTGAGAAAATTGTGAAATATTGAACACTTGGTCTTTGTAATATTTGATATTACTTTGTTGCCTTGAGGGCTTTTACTATTAGGTGAATAACAGCAAAAACAGAAAGAAATGCATTGAAAGCATACTGTATGTATAAATACAGTGTGTGTGCGGGTGTAAAATTAATGAGTAGGGAAAGTAAGGGCGGAGTATAAGAGTATTTGAGGTGCAACATGGAGTAACAGCAGGACATGGTAAATTATTCTATATAAAAGAATGTGTGGAGTGAGAGCAGAGTATACATCGTAGTACTGTGAGTGACTGCAGAGTATTGTTATAATGATAATAATAATACATTTTATTTATATAGCGCTTTTCAGGACCTATATTGATAGATGCTTATACTGTGTGTATGTAGTATATAAATGAGTATTGTAAACAAGAGCAGAGTACAGCAAGAACTAAGGTGGTCAAGGGTGAAGTATATTAGCATGATTATAACAGTATAATAGAGTGTGAGAGTGTATATAAATGGTTAGAGGGAGTAAAGGAAGCATACACTTAAAAGCAGACTAAGGAGGAAATCGGCTAATGGCAGCATATATTCAGTGTCCACGTCAGTGATGGACTCTTGGGTAATAATGCATTTGCCTTCTTTCAGCAGGAGCTGTGTGAGCATCGAGGGAAGAGGGAGAGACGGATGGACATGAACAGCGAATGCAGAACTTTTCTTCTCAATGTTTCTGACTTAAGTTTTAGTGAACTTTGAGAACCCACTCGGTACCGTGGCACCGGACCCAGGGTGCAGATCCACTTGCAGTTTGGAGTCGGGTCATTTGCTTTTGACTCACCTTCTCCAAAACTGACGTGAGGAGCGAGAGACTCAGCAGTGTGTCCGTCCCTGTCACTCACCTACTGCCGGAGTTCCCTACCCTTGTCCCCCTCTGCCACCCCCCACCGATGATCCAAGGCTGCCCGTAGAATCCCTGAACCCTGAATCCCTACTCAGCAGTCAGGATGACGGAGGCGTGGCAGCAGCATGCTGTGGCCCCGCCCGTGGTGCACACCATCCCTCCAGGGGCGGAGAACGCACTGGGCTGTGCTGTGTACGGCATCGTCCTGCAGCCGGATCCCAGCCTCCAGCAGCCCCAGCAGCACCAGCAGCCCCAGCAGCACCAGCAGCAACAGGCGCCACCCCAGCAGCAGCATGCTGTCCAGGCACAGCAGCCCTCCCTGCAGGTAGGGGGCGATGGTGGACACAAGTGTGGGGCCTGTGGCCACGACATCTCACACCTGGCCAATCCACATGAGCACCAGTGCATGGTGAGCCAGGACCGCTCCTTCCAGTGCACCCAGTGCCTTAAGATCTTCCATCAGGCCACCGACTTGCTGGAGCACCAGTGCGTGCAGGTGGAGCAGAAGCCCTTCGTGTGCGGGGTCTGTAAGATGGGCTTCTCCCTGCTCACCTCGCTGGCCGAGCACCACACGGCCCACAGCAGCGGCAACCCCATGAAGTGCTCCATCTGCGAGAAGACTTACCGGCCCGGCTCCTCTGGCAACGCCACGCCCACACCCTCTGCCACCAACCCCCAGCAGCCGGCGGCCGAGGGCACTGCCAATGGGGGCGGTGCTGCTGTGGGAGCCTCAGCCCCCACCGCCTTCGAGGCCTCATCCCCTGACCGGCCCTACAAGTGCTCCGTGTGCCAGAAGGGCTTCCGGCATCTGTCGGAGCTGTCACGGCACGAGCGTGTACACACGGGTGAGAAGCCGTACAAATGTGACGCCTGCGACAAGAGTTTCAGCCAGTCGTCGCACCTGGCGCACCACCAGCGCACGCACAGCTCTGAGCGGCCTTACAAATGTGCTGCTTGCGAGAAGAGCTTCAAGCACCGCTCGCACCTGGTGCGGCACATGTATGCTCACTCTGGTGAGCACCTCTTCAAGTGCAACCTCTGCGAGATGCATTTCAAGGAGTCCTCGGAGCTGCTGCACCACCAGTGCCAGCCGGCCGGTGAGCGTCCTTTCCGCTGTGCCGCCTGCGGCAAGGGCTTCAAGCGGCCATCAGACCTGCGGCAACATGAGCGCACACACTCAGAGGAGCGCCCCTTCCAGTGTGACGAGTGCCAGATGAGCTTCAAGCAGCAGTATGCACTGGTGCGCCACCGTCGCACGCATAAGGGTGCCGCCGACCGCCCCTTTAAGTGCAACCTCTGCGACAAGGGCTTCCTGCAGCCGTCTCATCTGCTATACCACCAGCACGTGCACGGCATGGACAGCCTGTTCAAGTGTGCCTCCTGCCAGAAGGGCTTCAGCCAGTCAGGAGAACTCCTGCGCCACAAGTGTGGGGGGGCAGCTGCTGCTGCAGCTGCGGACCGGCCGTACAAATGTGACGTGTGTGGCAAAGGCTACAAGAAGTCGTCAACGCTGCAGCGCCACCAGAACTCGCACTGCTCCGAGAAGCCGCTCAAGTGCTCGCTGTGCGACCGGCGCTTCCTGTCCTCATCTGAGTTTGTGCAACACCGCTGCGACCCGGCCCGCGAGAAGCCACTGAAGTGCCCTGACTGCGAGAAACGCTTCAAGTACTCGTCGGACCTGCAGCGGCACCGGCGCGTGCACACGGGCGAGAAGCCGTTCAAGTGCCCCAGCTGCGACAAGGGCTTCAAGCAGCGCGAACATTTGGCCAAGCACCAGAGCGTGCATGCCCGAGAAGCGCAGTTCAAGTGTGTGTGGTGCGGGGAGCGCTTTGGTGACCTGGGCGCCCTGCAGGAGCACACCGTGCAGCACACGGCTGAGGGCGGGGGCTACACCGTGCCCCCCTGCATATAGTGGCACCTGCCCCGCCCCCCACACCTCCCCCCATAAACTGTTCCGCATGTCCTCCCCCCAGCATCGTGCAAAGGTGCCGGGGGATCAGGAACCAGCGTACGGCGGCCACCTCCCCCACACCTCTGAAATTAGCCACGGATTTTCTCCAGGCGACGTGGGGCTGCCTGCCTGCTGGGGTGTGTGAGGTCACCCTCACAACTCAAAGGAGGAGTGACCCCCCCCCCCCTTCTCCTCGTAAATTTTAAATGTGTCAGTTGCTTGGTTGGGTGGCTGGAGCAACCACATAGCATTCTCATCCACCTGGCCCATGACTGCTCCAGACTGGCATTCGTTTCCAGAACCAGGACTCAAGATTCCCTCCTTCACCACTGTCCCCCCCAGGGCAGAACGCTCATGTGGTCCGCAGCAGTCACCTCCCCCTTTTACTGAACTCTGACTTTCAGATAAAATGTTTAAAATATGAAAGATCCAAGGGGATGGAAAACAAACTAAAAACAGGCATTAGACATAACTTCTTACAGGGGACCTTCTGCCTCGGACCTTCACCTGGCCAATCATGAAGCTGGACCCGGACTGCTTACCGTGACACCAGGATTGGGGAGCAGGGCAGGGTCAGTAGAGCCTGCCCCCTTCCATCCCCCATCCACCCCCCATCCACCATACACACACACACACACACACACATATGGCTGACTGCAGTTGTCTGGGCCACCCCGCGCTTCAGGGGAAGGCATGAACATCCGGGGGATGGCCCGTTTGTGCGGACATCTTTAAGCGCCGGTTGGTGCACCACTGTCTCCCCTGAGTCACGGCTGTGGTCGCCGAAAAACATTTGAAAGTGTCATAAATAGTTGTGAAATATTACCGTCATGTGCGTGCGCGTCCCTGCCCCAATCCAATGATCAGCGTCGTGTAACAAACCCAGCCACCCACTCCCCCCAAAAGAAAAAGATGGGGATCATTAACCAGCTGGAGAGTCAAGGCCTTCGATCAATTCTCCACCATTTGCTATATAAGTAAATAAATAAATATAAATATATATATAAATACATATATATATTACTTCTAATTTCTATCCATATATACAGTTGATACACTTATAGAGAACAGTCTATCTTTCCTGCCATGCCTGAACCTGTCCAAGGTCCCCGTGTTACTGTATGTACATAAATAATGTATGCTAACATGTTTACAAGTCATGTAGTAGGACCTGCCTTGTGTGTGTTTATAAAATGCATCTGCTGTTGTGTCTGTAGCTACTTTTTCTTCCGTGTACTTACAGTTATTGTAGTGTTTTAAGGTTGCCAGGAGGATCTGAATTCCACCCCTGCCCCAGCTGCTAAAGCACCCCTTCATTTCAGTTGTTGCCATTCTATTCAGTGGAGTTGTCCTGCTGTTCTAGACCCCAGTAGATAAACACTCTGTTTCATTAGAGGGGACTCTGGAGGGTCGATGCCAAGGGATTTAGATGAAGCCTTGCAGATTTTGGGAACCTGTCTACCACTCCCAACAATCCCCCCCACCCCACCCCACCCTCCCGGATGGGGCCCCTCTGTTCATCGTTAGTGGGGCCCAGCTGGAGGTGGTGACCTTTGTGAGCCTCAACTGGACGACACTGTGGCAGTGTGACATGGAGAGCAGCAGGTGCCATGATAGTTAAGGAGCTGGACTTGAAAAGTGACAGGGCAGGCTGACGTACCATTGAGCAAGGGCTTAACATAAATTGCTTTGCTGAGACGGCCTGCTCTGTACACAGGCACAAGTGTGACACTGGGCTGCGTTTAAGTCACTTGTCCTGAGAGACTGGTGAGAAGTGGTGAAGAGCTGCACAGCCTGAGCTAGGGAGACCCTCGCCCTCCTCTCTTGGTCTGTAGCTGAGGGTATCTGCTGTTTTCCAGCCATGTGAGGAGGAGGATAAAGGAAATCACACCAGCCAAGATCACGGCGGGTCATGTGATCAGGGCCCGTCTTGCTGTGCGGCACTCTGAAGCTGGTGGGTCATGTGACCAAGGCCTGCCTCGCTGTCCAGCACTCTGAAGCTGGTGGGTCATGTGACCAGGGCCCACCTTGCTGTGCGGCACTCTGAAGCTGGTGGGTCATGTGACCAGGGTCTGCCTCGTTTTGCAGCAGTCTGAAGCTGGTGGGTCCCTCTTTCACAGCCAGTCTGGCTCAGACAAGAAGGGAAAGAGAATTAAAGTGATGCTGCAGCAGTAAAGAGAAGAAGAAGAAAAACAGGGAAAGGGTTGGCCAATGATGTTGGTTTGCCTTCATTCTGTTTAGTTTTTCCATCTAATGTATGATAGGAAAAAGCTGGGGCTTGGACTGTACTGAAATGGTGCTGGATGTTTCAGTTTGTATTTAATGACGTTTAGCAATCACGTTCGGACCTGTCCCAGCCACCTCTGGGACATGCAGAGGCTCGAGCCGAGACAGGTTCGGAGGTGAGGCCCTCTCCCCCCCACAACAGATGTCCTCGGGAGGATCAGTGGCCCCTCTGGGTCCCTCACCCCAAAATGAGGGGGTGTGGATCCTGTCGGCTCTGGGCCTGACAAGAGGCCATTTAGTTTCTTGTTCACTGTGCAGTCTGACCTGTTGTTGTTGTTGTTGTTGTTGTTGAGATTCCTATTAAAAATATTGGGTATTATTATTATTATTATTTTGTTTTTTTAAACTCCAAGCATTGCAGATACACTACAGGTCAAAAGGTAATTAGGTTAAAAGAAGTGTTTTTGTATTTTGCCAGTTTGTGTTGTATAATTTCTCTTTTTAATATTATTGTTTAAGAACTTTATATCTATATTATGATTAGGAGTTTTAAGGGCTTTAGATAGTTGATATTGGATATGGTTGATTGACAGGTTGTATGGCATAAGCGACATGACCTTTGACCTTTGACCTGGGCAGTGTGAAGGCCCTGTGCATGCACACAGTGTTAGCTTCTGTAACCTGCTGTTCCTTGTATATGTGCTTAGGAACACTCCCCCGTTCCCCATTTAGCTTTTTTTTTATTTGTAGTTTGTGGAAAACATGGCAAAACCCTTGTGTGGCAATTAATATGTACATTCAAGCTAAAAAAAATAATCTGTATGTAGCATTTAATACACACAGCACTAACAAATAAAAATTTTTTCATTAATACCGTGACGTTGTCCCTGTGTAACGGCAGCAATGAGCCTCCCCACCCATGTGAGAGGGGTGAGTCTGAGCACACACACACAGCTGACCTGTCATCAGCGACCCGTGTATACGTGCTATAGTACAGTTAACCCCAGAAAGCAGCATGATTGTCATGCTCAGCTTCTTAGCAGAGAACCTACTACACTTGTTCACAGTACAAATAGAAACTCGGATGGCGCCTGCTCGATATGCATCGTATGCTTTTAATGCTAATCGAGTTGTTTTACATGCACAAATTGACTTGTACTATTCTGGGAAAAATACATTATAAAAATATACTTCATTTTCAAATAATATCAAGCAGTGCACACAATGTATATTTAAGTGTTTCATTTGATAAAATGATGCCTTTATTGTCGTACAGATAGCAACTAGCAAGTATAACAAAATTCAGTATGCATATATACGATCTTGAGTTCCTATGGGATATAAGAGGGTTCATGCAAGAATCTTTCTGGAAACAAGGACTCATATACTCTCTGTTCATGGCATAAAATGAAAATACTACTCAGGCACAGTGGTGGGTAAACAGGAACTAAGCCAAAGATGTACTTTGAAACTGTTGTGCTGCTGCCATGTGTGTCTGTGTGGCCATTTTCAGCTATTCTGCCCCCTTCCCACTTCAACTATTACAGCACTCAGAGAAAATAAGCTAAACCACAGTTTACCAGGCATTAGGCATTATGTTCCTGCCATGATGAGGAAGAAGGGAAAGACCTTCAGAAATTGGGTATGAGCAAAGGTCTCTCCTGGAGGTGAACAGTCATGGTGTGGTCACTGAGTCCAGACTGGGACCAATCCATCAGCCATTACAGCCCTTGGTGTGGGCCTTTAGGGCCATCTGCGGGGAGAAGGGGAGGATCAGTGTAGGTTTGGGATAAAATAACCCCCCTACCTCAGAGGGTCCTACTCCAGGAGGCCACCACCTGGGCGATCCCCATCTTGCGTTCCCAGTTGCGCACGCTGTGCTCCAGCGTTCTGTGGGCCATCGTGACCTGTACATACTGCAGCACATCTGGTACACTGAACTCCTCCACTTGCCTGCGCAGCTTCCTGTTCAGCGCCTCTGCCTTGGAGCGCTCCTGTCAGCAGGGGATGCCAGGAGGACACGGTTACAACACACGGCCAAGTAGGAGCCAATGGGCACGCCCAATGACTGAATGACCTTCTGTGGTCCTCTATAGGACACCAAGGCTGCAGCAGCCTACATAGCATCCAGAGAATGTTTCACTGAACAGATACATTCACAGCAGAACCAGGCCAAATATGAGCTACCCCTGGAGGCCGCGACTCTTGAGTAGCCAGTTTTGCACTGCACCAGGCACCATATTTATGGTATTTCAAAACAGTGTCAAAGTCAATGGCACTTTCTCCTTTTTTCCACTGTGTGAAAAACTGGTATGGATGCAGAATAACATCATCACAATGTGTGTCAAGATGAGTGCCCATCTGAACTTGTCCCATGTATCTTGTAGGCACTCAGTTCCTAGTGTGCTTCCCTAATCCTCGGGCTGCTGTGTGGCTTGATTGTTGACCACTCAGCCCGTTAAGCGACACGGCGGCCTACTGAGTAGGGAAACACACTAGAGACTGAGGAGCTACAAGATGTGGGGGGGGCGCAGGATGGCCAGCGACACCTGCTGGCCAAATGGGGACAAGACAAATGGAACAGGGTCGCACAGGCACCGGTCCTGACAACTTGAGACACGGTGTTCTGTAGTGAATTTGAAAAATTACTGTAGTATATTATAGGGCTGGGTAATATGATGTGTGATATCAATACCAACATTACATGCTATGCACATGCAATTCTCACATCACAAGAACCGCGATAGTCAGTTGGTTTGAGATCAAGCTTTTTCATATCTTCATACTGTCTGAACATTATAGCACAGGAGGTTTAAGCTTCACTAAAACATTTTTATTCTGTCATGGGAAACAAAACTTAGCAAGTTATGTGATTTTAATGACTGTTCTTTTCAAGATCACCTAGTATATGTTTATATATAGTTTAAAGTTTATTGCTGCTGCTTTTACCTGAGCGCTGCATGTGTTCTCCGAGACAATCGTAATCATTTTCATCCTTCCTGTTCAAATCACTCATAGATGCATGTGAGAAATTTATTTTGAACTCCTTTTTTGCTTTATAAATATCACAGTATTTTCACAAAAAATTCACACTGCAATATTAAAAATGTTTCTAATATTCTGCAGGTTTAGTATATTATAGCATATACTTTTTTATTTCTTGTCATGCCATCCAGATCTTCTTCCGGTTCTTCTGACCAGACCATGATTAAATTTTGGGTCTAATTTTTCCACGCATCCAGTATTATTACTTATGTTTTAACTTTGTTTATCATTGTTATCCGAGTTTATAGCTGCACTTATTTAACTGATCGCTATCAGTTTGTTCACATGAACAATGAATCTTCCAAGCCCACTAAAGTCAAATATGGTGTCCCACAGGGATCAGTGCTGGGCCCGCTACCGTTCATTTTATATATGCTACCACTTGGTAACCTTATGTTAAACACAGAAAAAACAGAAGTACTGATAGTTGGTCCCAAAGCTGCCCGGAATAAGTTTAAAAACCTCAACCTTGGTGGTCTTCCTATTCAGCCTAACACAGTGGTCAGAGATCATGGTGTTCTGGTTGATTCAGATTTATGTTTCAATGCTCACGTAAGTATTATTACTAGAACTGCATTCTACCATCTACGGAACATAGCCAAGCTTTGGCTTTGGAAGATGCTCTCTTTTCATGATACAGAAAAACTAATACATGCCTTTATAACTTCCAGACTGGACTACTGTA
>JAAGVU020000019.1:10956697-10968504 GCA_011763525.2 Mormyrus iriodes
ACTTTTACAACATAAGCAATTAAGAAATAACATGTATTGTCCAGGAACAAAATTTGTGTTACATAGTGTTATTTATCAGTGAGTTGACTTATTATTGGTTTGTCTGTAGACATATTTTATAAAATTTCACAAAAAAGCAGTTTGTCATCACAAGATGAGTCCCTGCAGTTCCTCCAAGCAGCCCCTGTTGAAGCCCGACCCCTGCTCAGACCCAGACAGCATTTAACCACTCCCATTACCCTCTGAGATTCGGCTCCATAGTTTTCTGACTCTAGCTGTGAGGCAAAGTTCAGATGGTTGAGGTGTCGCTCAAACATCTCATTCTCCAGTTGCAGGGCAGCGTTGGATCGCCTATGGGATTGAGTAGGGGGTGTTAGGGTTATATACTCTGAAACTCCACTCATGTACTCCACTTTGACCAGTTAACCCTAATTAATTTAAGGCATGCTAAAGCAGTCAGGGCTACATATTAGAATATGGGCAGCGAGATGGAAATCCTGCAGGTTGTAGGATCTTAACTGTGTTGATCGGATTACTATTCTTTAGAATAAAATAACAAAAACAGTTCACAATGCAGGCCTACAGGACTGTGCGAAAGTCTTAGGCAATCCAATAAAATGTTTAAAGCTATTTATCTGGGTAGTGAGAGTATATTTGCTCAGAACAAAATGACACAATTTCACATTAGAACATATGCAAACACCTGGATGAATTGAATGGATGCTGCAAATACTGGTCTGACTTTAGGAGAAGTTTTAAAATGGCTAAGCTGACACATTTTATCAGACATACTTTTATACAACAACATGAAGATCATTATTTTCTTAGATGGCCTAAGACTTTTGCACAGTACTGTATTAATGGACCCAATAGGGAACAGGGACACCTAGTCCTCATAAATGACCTCACATGGCTTGTCTGACCCTGTGGGGTGCTTATTACCCCCAGTCACTGCCATGAGGTGACTGCCCAGACCAACAGACCCCGGGGGGTGAAATCATCCTTTGGCTTCCTCCTAATAAAAACCCCTCCAGATGTGGAACTTGACACAGTTTTTCTGTGGGTCTTTGTTAAGCCATACTTTTGTGGTATTTAGCATCAGACCTGTTAAGGATCCCTCTGACCCTGAGGATGAGCTTTGACTTGCAACCACTGTTCTTCTTTGCCAGTGTAGTTTGTCTCTATTTAGTGTATGCTATCATGATTTTTCAGACTGCTCCCCTCCACACATTAAATCATTTTGCAGTTTTTGTGTCTCCTCGGTACCTTTGGAAGTATGCTAAGTTCAGATGTCACAGTATTGACTGCAGGGGCGCAGTTAGAAATTCTGGGACCCCTGACAAGATCTCCCCTTAGCCCCCCCCCTCCCGGTGGTCCCCTCAGTAGGCCCCCTGATTTTGCCAGGGTATCCATGCCCCTCTGATGCCCCTGGTTGATTGTCACACCCAAGGTGGATCAATGCATAGCAGGACATTCTGGCACTACAGCAGCATAAAAGTGCATGCAGACAATACAGACAGTGTAAAAAACAGATACAGATGTATAATAAATAAATAAAAGATCGATGAGGCGGACTTCTGATCATTGTGTGCATGGTTCAGTAGTAAACTTTACGGGTATTTTATGTATAGTTACACCAAAACTAGGAACATGCAGAAAAATTTCTTCAGTTTCTCCTGAAGTTTCCCGTGCATTTCGTTAGAATCATTTGCGCCTATTTTACCTGAGTTCCTCCGTGAGGTGAACAAGCTGTTGTTTCTCCATTTCTGGATCTCCGGTGCTGAGCTTGTTCTGCGCCATGGTTGCCAAGGTAAACACTCCGCACGGCGCAGCAAGACCAATTGGATTCAAGAAAAATGTTTCATCCTCGACGCTGATTGGCTAAAAAACACCCCCCCACTTAAAAATCGCGAATTATTTAATACACTGCCACCGTAATACTATTTCCTCTGTTATATATAGAAATGTTCAGATGAAGGACATCCTAGACTGCGGACTTACATAAATTTAACGTGTTCATTTCCTGATTTTTATATAAATAAATGCGAGGCTCCATTTATTTCGTTAGCTTCAAGCAACCCATCTGTTCAATCGCCCTTCAGAGTGCTGGAAATCCTGATTTATCCGATACCAAAAACAGCGAGAACTAAATTATAAAGTGAAAATGAGAAGGAAATCATCACGAAGGCTGTCAAGGTGATACCATTTTCAATAATTCCACTCCCGGGTACGAAAGCTCCGCTGCACTCAGCCGCAAAGCACTGCAGAGAGTGGTGCGTTCTGTCGAGCAGGTCATCAGAGGGGAGCTAACACCCCTGCAGGCCACCTACACCAAGCGATGCCGAAGGAAAGCTGCAAAAATCATTAGGGACCCCAGCCACCCCAACCACGCATTATTCACCACGCTACCATCCGGCAGAACTGCAGCATCAAGAGCCGGACCAGCAGGCTCCGGGAGAGTTTCTTCCACCAGGATGCTGAATTCCAAATAGTATAAGCCACTCCCAGGTCACCACCTCCACTCCCCATTGAAGAGAATGCCTCTGGTGCATTAAACTGTGGTGATACACCTACAGTATGTCTGTCTGCTCTATGGTGCACCGTATCCATATTGTATTGTAATGTGTATTATACCGTTTCCTTTGTGCATATGTAGAATGTATACCGTTGTACAGTTGTTTCATGTACAGCTTGGGTGTATTTATTGTACTGCACTGCTGATAGGAAACTCCCGAAACAGGACTTTCACTCACTAGTTCACTCGTTCTAGTGATGAAATAATAAAAGTGAATTGATTGTGTAATTAACGTAAATGTAAAGTAAATATAGATTTTAGAGGTAGATGTGTTGTTGATTTTTCACGGTTCAGCTCCTCGCAAGACCATGTACTAAATGAATGGGTTGAAGGATGGATTAGAACAGGGGTCACCAACATGGTGCCCGTGGGCACCAGTATGCCCTGAAGTACCACATGAGTCGCCCGCGCACCTGTTCTAAAAATAGCACAACTCACCAGTGAACAGCGTCTAAAATTAATTTTATCTTATTGCTATTCATCTTTAATCACATTTGCATTTATATAGATTTGAAAATGACAATATCTAAAAAAAGCATTTAAAACATGTTTATTATACATGACGTTTAAATAAGTTTAGGTAAACTGTTGTATTCAAGTTCAACAGTCAGTATTGTGCGCATGACAGAACTTCAGCGTTCGTGGAGAGTAAGCTAGCTGGCGCTGCGAAGATGGGGAGCTGGATGCGGTTTCTTATCCCAAAAACATGGCAGAAAAAGAAAGAAAATGTATCATTTTCACAGTGAATGGGAGGAAGAGTTCTTTTTTACTACTGTGAAAGAAACCTGCGTGTGTCTCATTTGCGCGGTGACTG
Source organism: Mormyrus iriodes (assembly GCA_011763525.2). NCBI lineage: Eukaryota > Metazoa > Chordata > Actinopteri > Osteoglossiformes > Mormyridae > Mormyrus > Mormyrus iriodes. Next base: position 10,960,087 of record JAAGVU020000019.1, read on the forward strand.
TGTCGACGGCAAAGCGGCACAATGTGGAGAGACACTTCAATTGCTGAGATTAATGTAAATAAAGTGTTGAATATTGATATTATCTGTTTCCCACCTTGTTAAGTCATTGTTGATCAAATCATAAACGTGATCAGCGTCTTCACATAAAGGAGTATCATTAATCATTAATAATAATATAACTAAAGGTAAACTGAGCAAATTTGTTATTTAAGAAGAGTGTATCAAACTGGTAGCCCTTCGTATGGCTCAGTACCCATGAAGTAGCTCTCAGTTTCAAAAAGGTTGGTGACCCCTGGATTAGAATATATTTTCGTTTGTTAATGTCGACCTCCGCGCTTCAAGGGGGCGCCAACGATTCTTTTTCTATCTCTTTAGTACCACCAATATATTGTTTCAATGAATGCAGCATTACTCTTCCTGTCCCAGTTTGCTTCCGGGTACCTGTACTGCAATCGGGAGTACGGGCCGGGGGAAAGAGAGGCTTCCAAAAACGATCCCCCGAAACCCGACTCTTAGTGCTTTCTGCCACAGATTTCCTGTCTCAGCGCCCGGAGAGGGGGCGTCACAGTCGGGGAGGGGGCGCTACTCGCGGACGGCGGCAGCAGGATTTCACCTCACCGGCACAGGGACCATAAGCTTTCCTTCTGCACCGATTTCTACCCCACCCCATCCCTGCATATGCATCCCGAAAACAGGGTGCGTTATTAAATCAGTAGCCCTAATCTGGTGTTGCCTGCACTTGCTGTCTGCTGCATCTCCATCCATCCATCGGTCTACTCATCCATCGCGGAAGGCTGGTTCGGCTGGTAATCGTGCTCCACCTCCTGAGACGCGGGAGTCCCTGGTCGAATATCCCGTCTTCGATAGGGGACTTGTGGCCCATAGGGGGTGGGGGTTCAACCGCAGTCTCCAGAGTATCCTTCTGTTCTCCCAATATATTTCGCTATATGGTTATCTAAGCAGGTGCACAGTCTGCTCAACGTCTACCTCAGCCTCCCATCTCCTCATTCTTGTTGAAATTTGTCGCTCCATCGCTGCCCAATATCCACCTAGCTCCTCACTGAGTCCGGCTCATCTCTCACAAGCTTCCTAGCAGCGGTCACAACTCTGCTGTATAGTGACCTCCCTCCACGCCCGGGAACGAACCTCTTTCACGACACCAGAACCGCGGTCTAACGGGAGAGCCCGTTGCCCCGCGTACTTCCGCTTCACCGAGTCCTGCAGGCAGTCGAGCTCCCAGCAGCCGGAGCTCCCGCCGCTCGCCATGCCCGGCCCCGTGGCCGGTAGCAAGTCTCGGGTTTACGCCGATGTCAACACGCTGAAGAGCAGAGAGTACTGGGACTATGAGGCCCATGTGCCCAACTGGAGGTGAGATACGCGCACATTATATTTTATTGAACATTGTGTTCACGGTGATGGCGCTGCTGTCTCTCACAATGTTTTATTGTTTCCCTTGCATGGCAGTATGTACTACAGTAACAGATGCATTTTGTGATTAGGCCAATGTTGCTGGATAATTCTCATTATGTACGGCTTGTCATTAATAAGGCTGGATTCATGATCGTATCATTAGCTGGCCATGTATTAGCAATCTGATGCAAAATTTGCACTGTAAAGCAGTAACTATGTGATATATGAACTCTTTATTATGTGCATTTATATGTGAAAATGATGCACAAAGTGTTTCGATGTACGTGCAGCACCTCGCCAAATTGTCCGTTCAGTGAAGTGCATTAATGGCTTTTTACCTTTCGTCTTGGACCCACATTTGGCACCAGCGATGTCGCTTTTAATTCGAGGCTCAGTACGCTGTGCTGTTTCGTCCGTTTCTCTTCACAGAATGTCAGCGTTATTTTTATTATGCGACAGTGCGATACTCTAAGCAAACAACAGGCCAAGCAAGGAAAAATAGCCCCTAATCGCTTTTAAACATGCCGCCCCCCCACAGGAACCGTGAAAGGTTAGGAGCAGCACGTGGTTTAATAGAGGAGATGGCTCGGTAGTATATTTGGGGGCTGGGTGAGGTGGCCAAAGCGATCAGTTATACAAGTTGTTCCCTCCCTCTCGCCTCTCTAGCAACCAGGAGGACTACCAGCTGGTGCGCAAACTTGGCAGGGGAAAGTACAGCGAGGTCTTTGAAGCCATCAACATCAACAACAATGAGAAGGTGGTGGTCAAAATCCTCAAGGTGAGCTAGCAAGGCTGCACCACGTCTGAGCAAAGCAGAGCTGCATGGTGCTAAGGGTACTTCTTCTAAAAGCCCCAGAGACTGGGTGGCAGTGAGGATGTAAATGATCACATCTTAGTCCAGATGCTGTGTGGGGTTATGGTCATGCTGGGATCTTGTGGGCCGTGCCTGTCGTCGTCAGACCAGAAGCAGATCTGAGTGGAAATAGAAATTTAGCATAAATTACCAGCTTTTCCATTTACACATCAACATGTCTCCAGAGAGAGACAATTTGCAAATAGGATTTATGCAAAATGCGTTGGGTAAAATGGTGAAATGTTTGCAGAATTGTGACGCTTTGCATGTACTGCCCAGCTGTGGGAGTCTGCCGGTTTGCTTGTTCTCTTGCTTCCCATGCTGGCTGGGGGGGGGGGGGTGGGCGGGCAACATACCTGTTTCACATGCTGGATGTAGACTGTGTCTGAGGGTGGGGTCCCTTGACACTCCGCATGCTGACACACTCATTCTAGCTTATTCTCCAAAGCCCGGAATCCATCTGGAGGGGGTTTCACACATTGGGCTGCACAGTCGAGCTGTAGCACGTGCAGGTCCTTACTATTTTATTTACTGACCTCACTTGAAGATTTGGGTGTTAAAAACATTTGATGGCTTCCTTCCGGAAGCATCACAGGTGAAACGCATCATGCAGGCGAATTAGAATCAACCCCAAAGGGAGGAGCATCTTTCACGGCAGCTGGCCAGCAGGTGGCAGGTGTTTCACACATCTGCAGAGCTAGCAGCCTTTCCCAGGTACTTCACACGTCCTTAGGGGATAGAAACCTTTCCAGCTTCCTGAATAATACCAGTTCAGCTTTCGTTCTAGTGAATCACACAGACCAGGCCGGCTACTGCAACCAGCTTTGAAGAGGCCCTTTGCTCCATTTGTCCGACTCTCTGTCTCGATACTGTTGTGATTTCTGCTTCCTTTGGGTGTGTACAGGCAGTCCCTAGGTTAAGAATGCCTGACTTATGGACAAACTGCCTTAAAGCCTGTTATATAAAAAAATTGGGTTAATTACAATGGTTCATAATAGCGAACTTGCACTACTTCGTGATGCTCATGAAAGTATTGCATGGCTACAGCAGTTTGTTAGCTTGAGGTACATTACAGTATTGTATGCAGTTACTTTTAGTATTAGTATTATTATTATTACTGTATTAAATAATATTATATACTGTATTACTATTCTGACTTGCCTACAAGTTCGACATAGACAGATTTAGGGAACGGATCTCATTTGTAACCTGAGGACTTGATCCCTTTTTTTGGACCCGTGTAGCCTGTCAAGAAGAAGAAGATCAAGCGGGAGATTAAGATCCTGGAGAACCTTCGGGGGGGAACTAACATCATCCGTCTGGTGGACACAGTGAAGGACCCTGTGGTGTGTTCCTCAATCCCCCCTCATTGCTTACTATAGGCTGGCCCACAATAACAACAGCAACTTTATAATAACCAATCAGAGCTCACCAAGTTGTTATAGGGTCTTTCCATTGTAATTCAGCATTTGTGTTACCATTTCTGATGTGGATTATTTTGATGTGGATTTTAAATATTGCTTTTGAGATATAGTGCCATTTTTACACTGTAGGTAGCAAAAAAATTACATTTGAGTGTCTTTTTATGAGCTGTAATTTTTTTTTGTTTGCTATTGCAGCCACATGGCTTAGTTATACCTCACTGGAAAGTATACAAAGAGCACTGTGTCATGGAATGCCTGGACTTCATCTTGCAAGACAAAGGAGAAATTCTCAGAAAAGTCCCCAAAACACAGTACACACTTTAGAGTACACTTGAGGTACACTTCAAGTACACTTTAGGCTATTTTTATGAAAGAAACATTAAAAGAGAGTGAGAATAGTGTGTCGCTTCACCAATTTAAAATTTCTTTCTGTAAGTTTAGAACCTGATAGCTCTAACACCTTTTTGAATAACTTCTTTTGTTTGAAAGTAGGTAAAGAGGAAAGAGTAATTTCTTCCCAGTTAAGTGAGCAATTTGTACCCCTCCCCCAACATTGTTGTGAGGCTCAAAAATAGCGTTGTTTAAGTTCTGTACACTTTTGGGGTGTTCATGAAGGGTATCAAGTAACAGGTCAGTATTTTACATGCGCAGAGTGCACTTACATGTGTATATCATTATAAAAACTCGTTACACCCAGTCTTTCACTTTTTTTATGACCAGACATAGTAAAAGTATATATATATTTGTGACTTATGGTGTTGAATGGGTTCTATATCTCAAAGGGGATTTTTCGAGAATGAACTGGAAACATACCTCAGCTGTGTGATATGTAATTCACATGCCAAAAACTTTCTCCAGAAATATGTTGAATGACTGTGTCAGCCACCCTGTCCGCTTCAGCCCATTCTGGAATGGTTGCATTAGACCTGCCCTGTTTGTTTTCAGATTCCTTTGTTCCTTAAGTTTTTGTTGACAGAGAATTAAAAGGTTGACTTGCTGTTTGATTGATGATAATAATAATAATAATACATTTTGTTTATTAATTTTCTTTCTTCTCTTTCAGTCTCGTACCCCGGCTCTTGTCTTTGAATGCATCAACAACACAGATTTTAAGGTAGATGCGATCATTCCTTAAACATGGTCATGGTATATTGTAATGCTCTTGTCTTGGGATGTACAGTGATGCTTGAGGTGTGCGTGCTGACTCGTGGCTTGGGTTCCCAGGTGATGGGAAGCACAGCAGACCATCACAAAGTATATGTTTTACTTGTTAGCTCTCTATATATTCATTCTTGAAGTAGTTGTTTCTCTCTAGTGAGCGGAGCAGTGTAATTTTTTCCCCTTCTCCAGCATTTTACGATTTTTGATCTCCAGCGTGTGAATGTGCTGCTCATTTTGTGCTCATTTTTGCCCTCATTCACTGTGAGCTCCCTACTTACCGAACACCCCACTTGTGGAGATAAGATACATCACCCCTGATTAAAAACTGAATAAAGGCAATTAAGTTTATTATGAAAAGGAGTACATTGATGTAGTTCAATGTTTAGCCCTTGATTAAACATCTTTTTAATAGAAAGGTGCTTTGTTTCTAAATGACACAGACATGTTTGCTTTTTAAATATTGTGTTTTCAGTCACTAAGGTTCTGGGGCTGATGTTTTTTTGAAGCTGAACTAAAACATGAGAAGTAAAACACAGTTGTCAATTAAACCCTTATTTCAGTCATCACTGCAGGGGGGAGGAAGTGACCTGTTAAATGACTCTTTATAGTAGAAAATATGATATTCGGCTTTAAGGGCATTTTCATCAGGGCTTGCTGTCTGTGAGGGCGTCTCATTGCTGATCAGGCCTGACATGTGCCTGACAAGTGCCTGCTGACTGGTTTTGCATCTCAGTCTCCAAGTGCGAAGTACAGCACAATTAAAGCAAGTCATTAAACTAAGTAAAAATACAAACTGCTGCTCGCTGTTATTGTAATGATATATAGGATGTATACATTTTAAGTTTGAGGTGACTTGGCGGTTTGCTGGATTTTGCAGGTTGTTGGCTTGTTATGGGTTCAGCACCAGTTGTGATGGCGGATATCAGTTAAGTTTCATGGGCCATTTCAAATAAATAAAAGTAAAAAGATAAAATGGCTTTGCAATCCCTGTTACCATAGCAACAGCAATAGGGCTAACAAGTCCTATTCCTATGTAAGTCCCGCCATCTGTTTTGGCTGTATTTGATACTGCCCTCTCAGTGGTGATGGAGAAACGCTGTTTCTCATGAAGCTGTCGTCATCTTTCAGGAGCTGTATCAGAAGTTAACTGATTTTGACATTCGTTTCTACATGTACGAGCTACTCAAGGTAAGAGAAATCCCACAGTTTGCTTGATGGTTGCTTTAAATAGCGTGTGTTTTACGTGTGCTTGACTCATTCTTCAGGCTTTGGACTACTGCCATAGCATGGGCATTATGCACCGAGACGTCAAACCTCACAACGTGATGATCGACCACCAGATGCGGAAGGTAGGAGGCACTCATCACTTTTCTAGATAAACATGTAGTTCAAGCAGCCTCTCTCTTCTTTTGCCGCTGCTGTTATACATGTGGTTCACTAGCCCCTCTGTTTTTTTGGCACTGCCGACATACATGTGGTGCGGCCGGCCCCTCTCTTTTTTTGGCTCTGCCGTTATACAGTGGTGTGAAAAATTGTTTGCCCCCTTCCTGATTAATTTTTTTGTTACATGTAAATGTTTTTGATCATCAAACAAATTTAAATATTAGACAAAGATGACACAAGTAAACACAAAATGCAGTTTTTAAATGAAGGTGTTTATTATTAAGGGGGGAAAAAATCAAAACCTACATGGCCCTGTGTGAAAAAGTGATTGCCCCCTAAACCTAATAACTGGTTGGGCCACCCTTAGCAGCAATAACTGCAATCAAGCATTTGCAATAACTGGCAATGAGTCTTTTACAGCGCTGTGGAGGAATTTTGGCCCAGTCATCTTTGCAGAATTGGTGTAATTCAGCCACATTGGAGGGTTTATGAGCATGAACTGCCTTTTTAAGGTCATGTCACAGCATCTCAATCGACTTCAGGTCAGGACTTTGACTAGGCCACTCCAAAGTCTTCATTTTGTTTTTTTTTAACCCATTCAGAGGTGGACTTGCTGGTGTGTTTTGGATCATTGTCCTGCTACAGAACCCAAGTGCACTTCAGCTTGAGGTCACAAACAGATGGCCGGACATTCTCCTTCAGAATGTTTTGGTAGACAGCAGAATTCACGATTCCATTTACCACAGCAAGTCTTCGAGGTCCAGAGGCAGCAAAACAGCCCCAGACCATCACAGTACCACCACCATATGTTACTGTTGGTATGATGTTCCTTTTCTGAAATGCTGTGTTACTTTTATGCCAGATGTAATGGGACATGCACCTTCCAAACAGTTCAACTTTTGTCTCGTCAGTCCACAGAATATTTTCCCAAAAGTCTTGGGGATCATCAAGATGTTTTTTGGCAAAACTGAGACGTTCCTTTTGCTCAGCTGTGGTTTTCGTCTTGGAACTCTACCATGCAGGCCATTTTTGCCAAGTCTCTTTCTTATGGTGGAGTCATGAACACTGACCTTAACAAGTGAGGCCTGCAGGTCTTTGGATGTTGTTCTGGGATCTTTTGTGACCTCTTGGATGAGTTGTCGCTGCGCTCTTGGGGTAATTTTGGTCAGCCGGCCACTCCTGGGAAGGTCCACCACTGTTCCATGTTTTCGCCATTTGTGGATAATGGCTCTCACTGTGGTTTTCTGGAGTCCCAAAGCTTTAGAAATGGCTTTATGGCCTTTTCCATACTGATAGATCTCAATAACTTTGTTTCTCATTCGTTCCTGAATTTCCTTGGATCGCGGCATGATGTCTGGCTTTAGAGGATCTTTTGGTCTACACCACTATGTCAGGCAGGTTCTATTTAAGTGATTTCTTCATTGAGGACAGGTGTGGCAGTAATCAGGCCTGGGTGTGTCTAGAGAAATTGAACTCAGCTTTCCAAAGAGGTGATAGACTACAGGGGGGGAAATCACTTTTTCACACAGGGCCATGTAGGTTTGGATTTTTTTCCCCTTAATAATGAACACTTTCATTTAAAAACTGCATTTTGTGTGTACTTGTGTCATCTTTTTCTAATATTTAAATTTGTTTGATCTGAAACATTTATGTGTAACAAACATACAAAAAAATAAGAAATCAGGAAGGGAGCAAAAACATGGGGTCCAGCTGGCCCCTCTCTTCTTTTGGGACTGCCGTTATACATGCGGTCCAGCCGGCCCCTCTCTTCTTTTGGTGCTGCCGTTATACATGTGGTTCACTTGGCCCCTCTCTTCTTTTGGTGCTGCCGTTATACATGTGGTTCACTCGGCCCCTCTCTTCTTTTGGCTCTGCCGTTATACATGTGGTTCACTCGGCCCCTCTTTTCTTTTGGTGCTGCCGTTATACATGTGGTGCAGCCGGCCCCTCTCTTCTTTTGGCTCTGCTGTTATACATGTGGTTCACTCGGCCCCCTCTTCTTTTGGTGCTGCCGTTATACATGTGGTTCACTCGGCCCCCTCTTCTTTTGGTGCTGCCCTTATACATGTGGTGCAGCCGGCCCCTCTCTTCTTTTGGTGCTGCCGTTATACATGTGGTACACTCGGCCCCTCTCTTCTTTTGGTGCTGCCGTTATACATGTGGTTCACTCGGCCCCTCTCTTCTTTT
>JAAGVU020000019.1:10986315-11022103 GCA_011763525.2 Mormyrus iriodes
GCTAAAAAGGCCCGGTAGGACTCCTTCTTCAGCTTGACGGCATCCCTCACCACTGGTGTCCACCAGCGGGTTCGGGGGTTACCGCCGCGACAGGCACCGACCACCTTACGGCCACATCTGTCAAATACTTTGTGAGTTATTGTAGTAACAAGATCAAGCGTTTGAGGCTGTGCTTCCCTTTGCTTTCCTTATGTGGTGCTGCTTTAATTTTGGAGCCATTTGATCCCTTCCTGATTATCACCCATACAGTGTGCCTGCAATGTCTGAAAAAGATCAACTAAATATTTTTAGAGTTATCACACTAATGAGAAATTGCTGGCAGTGGCATGCTAGTACAAATACCAGATTTATTCCCTGTCCAAGAAATGAAAATATATAGTCAACAATTCAGTTCCCTAGTATACACAGGGCACAAATACTTACTAGTAACTTAATTACTACTGAGGTACAAATCACGAACAAACATAGTAGCTACTTGAGATAAAATATGTGTCATAATTAATTAATGATTAACAAACATGACATCAGTATTTCACATTATTTGTTACTTGTTCCTTCACTAGTTCCTTAGTAGTTCACAAAGGTTTACAGAATTAACAGATGCAGAACCAAATATAGTAACTACTTGAGATAAGATGCGTCACGATTCATTAATGATGAACAAATATGAGATCAGTATGTAACTTTTGTTATTCATTATTTGTTCCTTCTGTTGTTCCTTCAGTAGTTCACAGAGGTTTACAGAATTAACAGATTAAGTAACAAATATAGTAACTGCTTCAGATAAAATTTTGTCACGATTTGTTAATGATGAACAAACATGTGATCAGTATGTAACTAAGATTCAATTAGTGATTCATTACTACATAAGTAATAACATGCTGCATTATTTATGGCGCCTCAAATAAAGTGTTATCATGAAGATACAAGGAATATATTTGCAAAATGCAACACTTAATCCTCTTAAGCATAATACTGTTCCTCTAAGAATCTAAGGGGTATGATCCAGGTTTTAATATTGAGAGTGTTGTATGTTTTGTGAAACACAAGTCTTATTTTGTCACAGATGTCAATTTATCACAGAATTATCTTGAAGCAAAGTGTTTATGCTGTGTGATAATCTGACTATATAATGATAATTTCATGAGCCTTGTTCACAATTAATAGTAAATATTTTAATTATTTTGAACTATATGTTTTGCCTATGGCTGTCATTTCAAATTAAAACAGCATAGTCACGGTTTTTAGATTTATGTTCATACAGGATGATGGGTTGGTGCCCCGCCCTGGGTTGTTCCCTGCCTTGTGCCCAGTGTTTCCAGGAGAGACTCTGGACCCCTGTGACCCTGTATAGGACAAGTGGTGTAGAATGTGAAACTATGAATGACAAAAGAAAATGACATGTAGAATGAAGTTTGGAAAATGTACATTTTTGTAGTCATAAATAAACAAATCAAGGAAGTCATGAGGCGCAGAGAGGTCAAGGATAGGGAAATAATCAAAATGAAAAAATGAAAACATATTTGATACTTTAATCCAAGCAAGGAGACAGGTGAACAAAAATAAAAAGTCAAGGATAAAAAGTACAGCTAGTGAGTCTGCATAAGCTACATGTCACTTCAGCTTGTCACTAAACAAAGACAAACCTTCAGTTCTTACATATAATAACACTGCAGTATAGGGGAAAATTCTTTGTGATTGGACTGCCGGTTTATTGTATTCACTACCAAGGCCTGTCTTCAAAATCTAGGAAAAAATACAACATGCACCTTGAATGATGAATTGTCCATTGTTTTCAAAAAAATGCAAAAAAATAGAAGAGGTCTGTGTAAGCAATTGACCAGAAAGGGTATAAGTGCAGAAGTACCAGAATTAATGTAAATGGGTTTTAAGATAATGATCCAAAAAAGTCTTACACAAATAGGATAAATGGAAAATTAATGCTCAGTAAGGTGATAACACACAATAAAATAGCTTAAATCTTAAAAATCCTACCATTTAAAAAGTTCTGCAGCTATGATAAAACTCAGGTAAGGCAGAGTGAGGCCAGGCTGGAGGGATGCTTACCTGACTGTAGCTATAGCGATCTACTACAAACATGACAGAGACTGAGTACTGCAGAGTTTCAAGCAAGAAAGCAGGGTTTCAAAGAAAAGAAATATATATCTTATGGGGTCAAGACCCCCTTCAAACAGCCAAACTAACAAGGTTCAGAAAATCAACTGAAGAAGACACACACCCAAAACCTACAATAACCCGCAATATGTTCACCAAAGACAATTTCTTCCAGTTTCCTGACCCACCACTGACAGGCCATATTTATCTCAAACAATGAAATTAGTTCAGTAAGGGCCAGCTGGGCTTCATTAAATGGGGAAATGGTTGCCGTAAGTCTCATCATCAATCACCATTACTATAAAATTTCACCCAAGCATTTTCCCTTGCTTTCACTGGCAAAATAAGTCAACACGATGTGAAAATCTTGCAAATCTTGAGATTTGCAAATGTCTTCCAACTACAGGCTGTAAACCACCCCCTGAAATAGAACTTGACTTTATTACTTGTCAAAAATAGATACACATTATAATGTCTAGATCTCAATGAACATCATTATATTTAATGATTAATATCACATGCTTTGCCTAATATACCACAGTTTATTAAGTATACCTGTATGCATTTTACTTGATTTTATTCTTATGGTAATGCCATAGACAAACTTCTTTATTATTTTTTAAATGAGTATTGGTGCATTGCATTAAATGAGGTACATTTTCTCTATAATACTTCGATTTTGGTGTTTTGACACAGCTCAAGACCATTTGAAATAATTACTACCTTTTACACTGATATAAATTCAATTTATAACTAGTTATAATAATGGTAACTTTATGTGATATTAATTAATAAGTTGCAAACTCCCAATTACATTGTCTTGAGTTGCTCCATCTGTCATACCTTTGCCCTCAAGTATGGTTATATAAATTTTTTTATGCAAGATGCATGACATTTTGTTATGAAGCTTGTCAAATTAATATAGAGAAAGAAACTAATGAAGAAAATACTTGATACTATGATTTCTGCCAAAATTGTTCATGTTTATGTTCGCTGGCAGGTAATTATAAGTCAAATAATAACCGTATTGAATTCAATTTTACAAACCCTAGACAAAAAATTTATAAGGCGACGAGTAGATGACAATTTCTGCCTCAAATGTCACCAGGGAAATTAATATATGACAAACTTCTTAAACGGTCACAAAAGGCTTATAAAAAGTAACATTCCTTATAGTTCCAAAGCAGGCAATGGACAGAATTGTGACTATTCCAAATTAATTTCATCATTCTTTAAAAAATTAGTCTTCCTTGAGCTGTTCACAGTGTTACAATATCAGTCTAAATGTCAAACCCATTAAGAGTTAATGCTTTTTCTCTGCTCCTCGTCTGATAAGCAACATCTATGATTGTCCATTTAACTTGGACTCACAAAAATTACTTTCTTGCAGATAAGTTGAAGATACAAACTGACGTATTGAGCCACAATCTTAATAGAAAATAATGCAATAATGTAATTCTAATTTACTGTAAATTGTATCTTCAGCCATCAATTTGTAGTGGCAGCCCATCATATTATACAATATATTATATTGGATGTTTACATTCTCAGGCAGGACATTACTGGATGTCATACAGAGCAACAATATTTTACAATGAAAAGCAAATCCAGAAAAACCAAAATGGCTCATTCTGTAGTAAATTCTTTGGCACATCAAAACTTGTTTTGTTCCTTTCACTTCAACCAGAATATTAATCATATTAAAACAAAGAAAACAATATTGTTTACCTTGCTTAAAAGCACAATGATGACATAAAATATTAAAATAAGATTCCACTTAATATCCGTTGTAAGTTGCTGCTTGTGTCATTAAATGGATTTATCAAATTATAAAAAGATCTTGTAAGTTTAACCAGTGATATGCGGCACCAGTACAATAATAATTGGCAAGTAATAAGAGGCAAAGTGCTTCTCGTTGAAGTATTGTTTGTATCTTTCCACAGTTTTGTATTGTTCCATTCCCAAGGTGATCTTGCTTCTGTGCTGCTGAGGCAGTGTCAGATTGGGGGAGACGTGCTTTCTGATTCTCACTTCTACCAGCCAATGGCCATTTCACACATTGCAAGCCATGCAACAAACAAGCATGTGACAAGCAAGACAACAAGTTCAATTGAAAAAGTGGCATATTCTCAGTTCAGGTAATTTATAACAGGCAGCCACCTGGTCTTAGCCCACAGGAGACTCAGATACCTTCCATAACAGAACGATGCCATGTATCTCCTGTTTCCTAGTCATACCGTAGATGTCTAATGAGAGCCCAAACTGACAATACTGTCTTGTTTGTTAGGCTCAGCCTTTGCTTGAAGCGAAAGCTTCTATTGCCACTTGTTATTTACTTGTTTTTCAAGCTTAGGTGCAGAGGCTTCAGACTATATAACTGCAGAAAATATGTAAGGAAAAGCTATTTTGTGTGCATTACACTTTAATTTCAGTTTCATTAATGTAGTAGCATCATGTTTCAGGAACTTTTGTACCAATTCTAGGATGGTGTACCTACCCGTTTTAAACGCAATGGGAATTAATAATTAATATTCTAACTGCCAGTTAAAAGTACACTAAAGCAGGAACTATTCTTTCTAGAACTCACTCTTTTTGAAAGAGGGAGATAAAAAGTGTTTTGGAGGCAAGGCCCACCCGATCCACTCACTGCAGAAGAGTATTTATTCATATATTAATGACAAAAGTACATATTATACAAAAGTACATGCTATTGAATCACAATCTATGTTATTATTTATGGTTCCATTCCACCTGCAGTAATAACTAAATCACCCAGGAATTGTGAGGGATCATAGGACTGATGACTTGACTGACAGTGAACATGTCTGTAGGCTTTTTTTCTGAGAGCTGGACTGTGTTCAAGGTTGGCAAGGTACCCTTTGCGAATGGTACTCATAATTACTCCACATTTCATGCCTGTGATCAGCTGCCGCTATAGTCAGATGATTTAACAACTACTGATGTTTGTGTCACCTTGTATATAATGAGAATTGTCAGAAACCCAAATATTATGCCTTTCAGTGTTTATTTTAAAAATTTCAAATTCAAATGACAATTTTTCAATATTACTTTATGTGATGTCCAGCCCTTCCCTGCTGGTGTCTTCCCGGTGTTCCCCACAGGCGGGGCTGATTAGCAGCCACGCCTGCTGCTTGTTGATCGTTACCTCGTGTTTTTGCCCTTTGTTAATCAACCACAGGTGCCCCTCGTTTACTCCTCCGTGTTCCTCTGTATAAAAGCTTCCCAGTCGTGTGCTCCCTTGTCAGTCATTGTAGTAGTATGGTGTGACCCCTGTCTCCGTGTACCCGGCTCCTGGTGGAGAAATAAAGTCCCCACACGGGTTTCACTGTTTCCGTCTGCTGCTGCGTCCTTCATACTGGCGTCATGCCTCGCCGTTAAACCCGCAGTGACATTAATGTTAATAATTTACTGCGCTAATTAGATTTCATTGTAGTTATTGGTTTTGGTATTAAGAGCAAAGATTAAAGAAGACAGAGAAAATAGTATTACAGCTGTGATAATTACAGTGATCCCTCGTCTATCGCGGGGGTGCGTTCCAGAACCCCCCGCGAAAGGTGAAAATCCGCGAAGTAAAAGCCATATGTTTATATGGTTATTTTTGTATATTTTAAGCCCTTATAAACCCTTTATATTCTCTTAGATATTAAGTAAGATTCGTTGAAATTATGTATGTAAACACACTGTTTATATACTACGCACAAATATACGTATCGTATATCATTGAGGAGTTTTATTTAATACGTAATACAGTTGTAAACACATTGTAATAATTAACAAAAATAATTTTATATTTATTATAATATACAGTAATGCACTCGTTTTACTTATTTCCCCAGTTATATTAGATATATTATCAGGGGCGTATCAAGCTTTTTAAAAGTGGGGGGGTTCTAGGATGGGAAAGTGAAAATCCCCTTTAAATGATCACAGCCAAATTATAATATAATTGTAATCACAGCCAATTATATATAACTTCCTGCATTTCTACATTTTAGATCTTTACATCTTACATCTACACTATGCAAATAAAACCATGCAAATGACACTGCAACAAAATGGCCTAAATTTTCAACACCATTTATACTGCTGAGGTGGTCTAAAATCGACTCTTATATGACATGAACATAGCGCTATACCAGGCAGAATTGACAATGCCCGAGACACCATTATATGCATTGTAAGTCAGTGTAACATCAAAATGATGTTTACCACATTTTAACGTAAAAAGTTGTAACACCCACATCCCCCCCGCTTGCAACGCCCCTGTATATTATGATTATTCCTTTAATATTAGTATCATATTTCTAAAATACGAATACTGCAGTCATGCGTCATTTGCATTCTGGTGCTCTGATTGGGTAGCTTCTCAGCCATCCGCCAATTGCGTCCCGTGTATGAAATCAACAGGGCAAACCAACTGAGGAAGCATGTATCAGAAATAAAAAGAGCCATTGTACGCAGAAATTCGCGAACCAGCGAAAAATCCGCGATATATATTTAGATATGCTTGTATATAAAATCTGCGATAGAGTGAAGCAGCGAAAGTCGAAGCGTGATATAGCGAGGGATTACTGTACTCCATTATTAGATTTTTAAAAAATCATTGATTAAAATATGCTTTCTCGGTTATAGGATGGATGATGAGGCTTGAGGCTGAGAGTGAAAGCCTCAGTTGTATGGGAACATCACGTTAAAGGAGAATAAAAATGCAGTCCTTACAGAATTTGAATATCACAACTGCACGACTGTAATGCAACATCGCAAAAGAAGACATCACTTTGACATGTTATTTAACATAATGTATTTTCTATGATTGCCGTGCCTCAAAATAATAATCATCTAGCATAATTTGGTACATGATAGCAATATAATATTAATTAATAACCATTATCCTCCCACAGCCCAAAAAACAAGCAACATAAGGAAACTGGAGTACCAAAATTGGCTGTATGTGTAAATGAGTGAGTGTACACTCTGCGATGGGCTGGTGTCCAGTCCAGAATTGTTACCTTCCTTGCGCCAATTGTTCTATTCATTACATAAACGATCATCCGATTAATTGTCAACTGAATAGTCATGTTACTCGATTATTAATCTAATCGATAATGATAGCATCCTTGAGTGATAGGAAGTGACCTGAAACACAGAGCAGAGGCTCAATAGCTCAAAATGTTAGGACAACTGGATCCACAGACTCCACAGATCAGGTTGCACGGACAAATGCCCCGTCTGTAGACCTGCCGCTACAAACTCACAGTGATGTAACATGGGCAAATTAGTATCGAGGGGCGCATTGGCCACCCCTAATAAATACGTGGCCACCACTTTTGCCACTTCACATTAAAATAATAAAAACGAAATATAAATATTTTTTATTAATAATCCATATTTCATAGAGGAGATATGGTGCTGCATGGCTAACCCCAAAATATAACTGCCATCCCAATCAAAATTTTCTGCAGGCGCCACCGTCAGTAACGCTTTCCTAAGCAATTTCCCAATGAATTCCGGGACCAGAACTGAACGCATAGAAACTTGAATTGGGTCCCTGCAAAGGGGAGTGACCTTAGGTAAACGTTCCTGGTTTGTCTGTAAATCTGAGAAAGACGTAGCCTTTACAATGTTCTTTTTTGTCACCGAAATCGCAAGGACTAATTGTAAGTCACTGGTTCCACCCACGTTTTGATTAAATTAAGGAACAGCAAGTGCGCTGTACTGTGAGCACCTACGCTGAGATCAGTCTTTCTAGAAGAGGTCAGGGACGATCGTGTGAGGGGACAGCCTAGCGCTATTCTACCAGTGAATGATGGTTCCTTTATGTTTAATATTAAAAATGTCCTTTTCTAAACACGGAATCTTGGATTGTTTAGGTCTTGTGGAAGGAGAGTTAACAAATGCCGTAAAACCGTATTTGGTTATTATTAAACCTTTCGGAAACCTGATGTCTATAACCCTTAAGCCCTCCCTATCCGAACGCACAAGACTCTGATATCCGCTACTGTGCCAGCCTTATCTGAAACAGCACAAAACTTTACGTGGGGAAACAGATCTGATCACCACCGGCGTGGGAGATGTGCCCCGCTAAAAGTGTGCGATCCCTCTGCGCAAGAAAGGCAAGAACTCAGAAACGGGGGGATGACACAGGAGGATACTGTTAAAATCACCTCTTGTCTCACCCCAGTACCAATAGTCTAGAATAATGATATTCACTTCGTACGAAAATTATTTTCTGGTTTACAGTTGAATGTACTGCCGCTAAACTCGCTACAGTCGGGGATTAAAATGAGTGAAAGCGATTAAAATCGCTCCTTGGTTATTGTGTTTGGGATTAGTTTTCACTCTTGTTACCCGAACACAAAGCGCTTCACTCCAGGTACCTCATCAATATTGCACGTAGCATAAACGTGGGAGTGCCAAGGCTCTGTTAAGTCGTGGGGTGGGAGGAACTGACAAGGGAACAAATTAATGGACGGTTACGCGTGATAAACACTGTGGAGGAGCGTAATGGAAATTGAAATCAAAACCAATAAGTAGAATGTCGACCTTCATTTTTAATGTTGAACTGCGTTAACCATGCTCTTTCCATCATATATCGAACTGTGAAATGTCACTTTTCTCACGGCGCCATGAAATGTCTTCATTTAATAAAGGCACTATAATTAAAATAATCGATCCATAATTATATAAAGTTACAAAAATGGGTGTTTTTTATCTGACATCTATTTACAACTATTGCACTTATATTAGACTACTTTTACTTTACTTGTGTACAATATAAATACTCTACACAACAACGAAAACAGCAAAACGCCCCTTCTCAACGATCCAGTTAGGCAAAATTTACCGGAACAAGTTCGACATCTCAGGTAAATGCAAATAAATACAAATCAAATTGTACGCATTGCAACTCTTCCTATGAGTATAAACGATAAATAACCTCTTGACCCAAAGAACGAATTCGTAAAATAAAAACAGGAAGTGTTTCTGCTTCCTGACTAAAGACGACCGATACAGTAAATAATACCCGTTGTGCCACACGACATCTCATAGTGTTTCTAAATCAAATAACCGTTTTCAGCCGATCCCTGGCAGCGCTTAATCCTCGATGCAGACGCGGGTGGAGAGGATGGCTTCCTATAGATGACAATGATGTTGATCGCGGGTCACGGTGGCCCTCGCGGGTTATGCAAGAGCTGCTGGGTGCTATGAAGAATCACTCGGCGACAGGTGCTTGAGTAATCCCGTATGCTCACGGTTCCCCCTCGCAGTGCAAGTCAGGTGCCTCATGCATAATTCATGAGCATGCTAATGAGCCCACTGGTTGTTTCGCCTAGCGAAGCCGTGAACTAAACCAGAGGATTCAGACCACGGTCGGCCGGTCAGTCAGGGCGGATCCCACGAGTGCTCTTCTGCTATATGTCAGTCTGGACACCCGAACGCTGAACCCATGTCTTCTACGGTGTCCCCTCGCTTGTTCTCACGGAAGGAAGTGGACCGGCATCACACTAAAGACTCCTGTTGGGTCCTACTAGGAAACCGAGTCTACGATGTGACGGGATTCCTCCGAATGCACCCGGGTGGCGAGGCGCTTATCCTGCGCCGCTCGGGGAGTGACATCAGCCGGGAAATCGAGGGACCCCCGCATCGGCACTCCGAGAACGCGCGGCGCTGGATGGAGCAGTACTACATCGGGGAGCTGGACAAGGATAGCGTCCGGGACACGGAGGTACTTTGCAAACCTATACAGCGCCAGCATTTACATGGGGTCCCGTCTGGGAAACCTAAGTTTAACGTCAGATTTAGTTTACAAGCAGTCTCCGCTGGAGGTTTCGGTCTTAAAGGGCACATCCTGATCTGCGCATTAACTTGAGCATTTCTCGTCTGGCTTTAGAGGAAGGAACTTGATCAGCTCTGTTTTCGCCATTATGCGGTTAAACGAAATGAAACAATGTAACATAAGTTGTCAGCTATTTAAAAGCTCACACCTTCCACACAAACCGACCTAACAACCTGAGGGAAATCAAGGAGAAATGCCTATAACAAAATATTACGGACACTCAGGATTTGCCGTCAGTGCAGCTCCCTTTTTTCCATGTATAAGATGGACATTATTATTCTTAGACTATGTTACAAATGATGTATTTCGCTATATTGCTGATCGTTTTGTAATTGAAATCCTGCGTCGTCCCTGAAATGTTTATTGCTGACAAAAGTTGGTAAGCAAGTGTGGGCGTGCACCCAGGATATGTGCGCATTTACCTTGCACAGAGGAAAGAGGGAAGGCGTCCGAAGAGCCTTTATTACCCCTGCCATTACTCTCGCCATGTGAAGTTCAAACTCCATTAGAGCCCCGGGCGACACGCACATTGTAAAATCACTTGAAGGTTAAGCGATCAGGGCTCTGGAGTTAAATGCATCCGCGTTAGTTTCTGCTTTCAGAGCTTAGCAGAAGAAGGGGCAGCTTCAGGGTGGCTGGGCCGCCCTCTTTCTGTACTGGGAGAGCTATTCGGCCTCTTTGGATCTGCATGCACCGAATCCAGAAGATGATCATTAAGTGCAAGTTTATAGTAACTGATTTATGAGGTGCGTTTGTCCAAAGCGACTCCCAGCAGAAGGGTTACAATGCTCTCTGGGATTTAAACCCGCCACATTTGCGTTAGCACAATGCTGTATTTGTTGAGCTGTAGGGTCTATACATTGATGTTGCAAGTCATCGTTATTCTGCTTATTCATTTAGTTTTGAATGCGGTCCAATATTTTAATGAATCAGTTAATTTTAATGAATCACAGGTTGCATTGTGCAGTTAGAAACAACAATTGCACAAGTCCTTGTGTTCCACTCAATCGCACAGGCACGCCCATAACGTCAATGGGTTATAAACCGCATTCTTTACTGCACCTTATAAGTGTCTATTTAACAAGTAAGCGACATGTACAAAATTGAGGTATGTGTACACGGATATATAAACAATCCAGACTATGCAGATTACCAGTCTAACATACCAAGAAGAGCCAGAAACTAGTTTCAGGTTGATATTAGTAACAGAAGGGGTAAAGGTAGAGCAGGAAGTTAGTCAGATTCTGGTAACCCCCTCCAATGGGAGGTATCTGCAGTGTCAGAGTAGCTTAGAAAACTGACGTACAAGTAACTTCGCGGTATGCCCTCATCCAGCAGCCTGCTTAGAGCAGGACTAAAGCCTGGGATGTGGATCGCACATGCTGGTGGTGCTAATGTCTGTTTCTGAACGTGTTCACATCAGAGATTAAAGAAAAGTTTGTCAGCAGTGCCGGTCAGGGTGCTGTCTAGGATGAGCTTTTCCACAGTAGGTTTGGGGTCTGCCCCATGCTGAAAGCAGCTGCAAGCCTGTAGTTTGATGTTGGCTTTGGCGGGGGGGGGGGTGTGTGTGGTCTCCCTGTTGCCCCCTCGATGAAGCAGTTGGCCTTCAGAGGCGGATTCTCGCTTCATCTCGCTGCCCCCAGAATCTGCTCTGCTGCTGTCATGTGTCCCTGCCGCTCTGAGAGCACTGGAACACGTCGGGTGGCATGGGTTGAGACGTAAGCACCAAAGCTCCTCCTCTTGATGGAGGGTGTGGGCTGAATGCTTCTCCCACCCCATTAGGGATCCATGGGAACCAGCCCCTCCCCCATTTCTGGTATCATGGCAACGCTCAAACCCGCTTCTTCACCTCAGAGATAAGGAGTCCATAGCTTATATATCCTGATCCCCTTCACCTGTAGATGGACATCACCTGGTTTCATGGGGGGGGGCCTCCGGGGTGCGGGGTGCCTCCCCTCTCCCGTGTCCCGAGGCCTGGCTACACCTTCACATCTGTCTGATCCCATGAACACAGCAGCCTGGTTGACGGGGAGGGACTTTTATATTTCATAATTCAAATGTGTTCCCTGTGACTGTGCCACATTCAGTTTGTCTTCTCTGTTTTTTTATGTCCTCAAACTACAGATAGACAGTGTCATTTATTAAAACTGTCAACATTTTAGTTAATTTAAACTGCCTTAGATAAGGTTTTGGTATCTGTGGCTTGGCCTGTTTGGGGTGGCTTTAGCTGGCGGGCCATTATGTCAGTGTGTGAATTACTCTCAAGGCCTGTCTCTTCCCCTCCTGGATAACTCGCAAAATGTACGCAGGAAGCTATTGCCATCGCGGCACGGTGCAGGAGATTTAGAACTTTTTTGACATTTTCATGTGTGTGTGTGCTTGTTTGTGTGCACGTGAGGCCGTGTTTCAGGTTAGATCAGCATGCGTGAGCCTCATGCCACCTCTGCCACGGCTACTCAGACCGGTCTGTCCTGTCCGCCTCACCTGCCAGGCATCAGGAATGAAACCCACAACACACAGCAGCCTGTGAGAATGTTTCCATGGGTGCTAAGTGCTGGTTGCAGCTGGGGGGGTCGCAGGGATTGCGAGGGTGGAGGCCGGCTGTTCTTGGTGCTTGTGTTTGCAAACAGGTGGCAGACTCTGCACTTTTGGACCCACACAGTGAGCCTGAGGTTGAGGATATGAAAGGACAAAGGGTTATGAGTTGATGCAGTGGTCAGTAGAAGCCGAATTGAGGTGAATCACTATCAGTGAATGATGAATATGATAGATTTTAATTTATTGATTTAAATTTACATAAATTTGGATGGGCTGCCAGCAGGTTATGTTGGGTAATAGAGAAATGGGCTTAGCATCAGGTTGTTTGTTCACTGCACATTTTCTTTTAGCTTTTAGCTGTAGGTTTGCAGTCAGCGACGGGCAGGGGTCACACAGTCCACATTCGCATTCTCAGCCGCGCCTTCCTTTTTGATTTCATGGCAATTCCATGTGTCACCTACTGGCACTCCCTGCAGCCACGCTGGAGGCCAGCCTGTTCTTCGTAGCAGTGCCTGCTGCCGTTCGCGCGTGCACAGCCCTATCAGTCATGTGGGCGTGACCCTCTTCTTTCCAGATGTAGTTTGGTACAGTAAGCAGGCGAATCTTGTGGGTGTGCTGCCTTACTTTTAATGTGCTTCTGGTACATTCTGTGAACTTGCCTGCTGCCCCTTTATAACTTCAAACCCGTATCTGTAGGCGAATGTATACTAGCGACACCTTGCTCTTTGACCCATTTTCTGTGATCGACTCCCAGCCCTGATTGACTCCCCAAGCAAAGTGTCCTCAGCCCCCTCTCCCCTCCTGTCCCGGAATACCAACTCAGATAGAGAAGATTCTAGAAAAATAAAGGTGAGGACTGGCAAAATGGCTACATATGGGAGGGACGTCCATGATAACGTGACTTGTTTTCTCAGGCATACTCTAGTGCTCCACTCCTCTCACCGGCAGATTGGGTCAGGCGACAGCACAGTTTTTATTGGAACCTTCCCTCCAGGTGTTACTTGGCTTGCTTTCGGGGCAGTGCATGCATGCGTGTGTGTGTGTGTGTGTGTGTGTGTGTGTGTGTGTGTGTGGGGCCATGTGTATATTATATTGTGGGTACCAACAATGTGATAAAAATTATTAAAAATGGTCCCTACAAGGGGAAACTCAATTTTATAAAAATCTGTTACCGCAATCAAAAAACTAAGAATGGCAAAAGTCTTGTATTTTGTTTGGTTACTTACGGTTATGGTTAGGGTATAAGGCTGTCATAGTTGGGATTAGGGCTATGCCCATAGAAATGAATGGAGAGTCCCCACAAAGATACCTAATGTGTGTATGGGTGTGTGCACCTGCACATTAATCCCTCAGCTGTTATTTATGCACCCCCTGACCTTTGCCTGGGAGACAGTACACTACCGTGCTGCCCTGCAATCTGGTTCCGGACGTACCGGAAATGTGCTGCGTCTCTGTGAGTCTCCCTCCGCTCGCTGTCTGTACCATTCTTCAGCAGCCGGCATGGGGGTAAAGTACTCGGGGTGTTTGACTGACAAACAGAGTTCTGGCCGGATCTGCCGATGAGGGCAGCTCTGCGCAGAAAGACCAACAGTGTCACCTTGAGAGGTGCTGTGAGACTGGCCTCTGCGAGCCAGCCGAGCGGATTAAGCCACACATGGCGGACTCTGGAGCTGGGAGGCGCTCTCTGAAATTGCAGAACCTTATGGAATCGTTCTTCTGCTGGCATCTGTGTGCTTACAGACATCAGACTTACATGGAGTGTAATTATAGGCTGGCAGTCGTGTGTCTTGAACTGGTTTAACAGATAAAGCTGTAAAGAAGCCCTGCCCTTCAACCAGAATTTCAGGCACGTCACTGGGCCATAGCTCGGGGGGGGGGAACTCTGACCCATGGCTGTCACTGACACGCCAGAGCGCAGGTCAGGCCTGGTCATTCCCTCAGCGTTAGGATTTCCCTGATGACAGAGGCGCACCTCCGATGACTCCAAACAGTCATCGATGTGCCATTATCCCCGGGTCATGAACGCCGCCAAGCTCCGGCCTGTGTGCGGCTCCTCTTGCTTCTCCTCCAGCAGCCGATGCCTGCTGATGCACCGGCTTCATTGTGATGTGTCCTGACCTTCTCAAGAAATCTGTTGGGTTTTAAAGGTACTTTTGTATGCTTCAGTGGAATTTATCTGAAAATATGTTTCAGCTTATAAAGTTAAAACAGATTCTTTCCAACATAATTTATGTTTAATTTAAGTGCCTTAAAAATGCTGATTTTATTAGCAGAGAAGTTTTTATTTATGTATGTTTGAAATATTCAGATGTGCCTGATCATCATAATAGAACATATATTAACTCATAGTTATGCTATTATGATCTCTTCATGCGCCCAGGGTTTGTGGTTCCAGTCCGACCTCTGCTGTGTGTGTGTGTGTGTGTGTGTGGGTTTGTGTGTCTGGGCAGGTATATGTTACATTATAGAGACCAATAAAAACCTGTTATTTTGTTGCCCAAAGGATAACCTCAATTTGATAAAAATCTGTGACTGCAATCCAAAAACTAAAACAGTCAAAAGTCTTGTGTTTTGTTTGATTACTTATGGTTATGGTTAGGGCTGGGTAGGGGGTAAGGTTGTCATTGTTGGGATTAGGGTTTTGCCCATAGAAATGAAGGGACAGTCCCCACATATATATGAATACAGATGTATGTGTGTGTATGTGTGTGTGTATGTTGAGTTTGCATATTCCCACTGTGTTGTGCTGGTTCCTCCTGCAGTCTAAAGACATGCACTTGTGTGGATTGGCATCTCTAACTTGTAATGTACGTGTAATTGTAATTGTAATGTATGTGCGTCTTGCAATGGGCTGGCATCCCGTTCAGGGTATCGGCCCTGCCTCGTGCCCAGTGCTGCCTGGGACAAGCTGGAGGCCAACCCCGCTGAGGATAGCAGCTGGGTGATGGATGGAAACAAAAGCATGTCAGAGAGGAATTTAACCTTCAGTTTAGGTTTAATCACATGACTGATGTGCAGTAGCGAGAGAAGCATTCACCTGGTCAATCTGGTATTTGCAGACATGAATGAAATATGTCAGTTGCCAGGAACGTACTATTTCAATATCGATAAAGTTAGCTCATGTTCCTATGCGGAGTCCTACCTTAAACTGTTCCATGATAGCGCAGTGACTCATCCTGAGCTTCTCTTTCCTTTGCAATACTGTGACTCCAGGGTGACAGGGCTGGCACTCATTCCTGGCACCGTGTGTGTACCATTCCCCTGTGCTGTGTGTGCATGTTTTCACACTGATTCACCTGTCAGTAACAGTGCTTTAGGTGTGTCTCAATTGTAACTGTCATAACGAGGGTGAATGGCAGCTTCACAGTCACATTCAGGCCTTGTCCACTCACCCCCTTTCATGCGTGGTCCACGTTTACAGGCGTGACTCACATTCCTGCACGAGGAGCGGCTGCTGCGCACCTGCATGTGCTGCATTGGGGGCCATACGGGCGCCCCATCCTCGGTACCTCTGCCGGGCCTTGCGGGGGGCCCGATGTAGTGGGAGTGAATGGTAACCTTTGAGAGCGACTTTCTGAAGGCAGGCTGGTGAATTCCGTGCCGCTGGAATGCCTGCTGAATATGAATCTGCATCTGCATTTTTGCCCTGAGAAAGGGTGTTTTGTTCCCCGCAGCCTAACATGGCGCACACAAAGCCCAGAAGCACCGTTCGGCTCACTCAGTCAGAACCACAGCTTCCTTTGTGTGTCTCCTTTTTTTCAGAAATGGCCCTGTCTTTTTTTCTGGGTGAAACACTGTGAACGCATTAAAGAGCAGAGGTGAGCCACACAGCCTGGCAGTTGGATGGGGATGGGGGGGGGGGGGGCTGAGAACTCCAAAGCCACGAGGAACAGTGTTTACCAGCTATTTCCCCTAGGCCTGCGACGTCACATCCAGCTCTGCCCCGGCTCCCCCCCATGGAGGGCCTCTGGTGGCCATAGCTCCCTGGGGGGGAGTGCTGATAGGTCAGATTGATTTTGACGCTCCACCAACAAAAGCTGCCACCCTGCTGGCTACCTGCCGCCAGGGTCCGTTAATTCCCTTGCTGGTAATTATGGCCAACTTCTATGGGGCTGGGGCCACTACAACCCCTTATGGACTTCCAGGTCCCACTTGGGATGTCTGCCGAGCTAGATGACATTCTTTAGCAGCAGCTTGTAGTGATGAATTTGGGTTTTCATGCACACCACTTCTCGCTGCCTTGGGCTTGGTTTGCAGAGTAAAGATTCAGGATGCATGGGGGGGCAAAGAATGGGTATCTGCGGGGTGAGAATGCCAAGAATGTCAACCTCGTTCTGAAGGAGAGGAAAGACAAGTACCCTTTCATCAACTGTGACAGTCATTGGCTGTCCCCTGTGGCCCGGCCCACTCGCAATGCCCTGCCCACATCGGTCTCTGACCAAGAAATTGACCTTTCATTGGCCAAGTCAGTTCTGCCTATCCTGCCCACAGTGCCTAGCTCGGATACCAGGTCAGGAGATCTATATTCCAGGTGATAGCAGTATAAGCAACGATGGATCTTCACTGATCTGTGTTTATCAGCATTTCACACCAATGAAACACTCCGAGGACATGACTAATCAGTCTGCAGATCTTCACTGCTCAGCGGTTTCATTTCCTGTAATCTGCCATTTATACTGAGGTGGGGGTGGGGGAGACAGAGGTTAAACCGTGGTGGGGTGTTAAATTAGACAAATGGTGAAGCATTGTTGATGGCATGAGGAGCGCAGGCTGGCTGCACACGTTCACCCACCGCTTCCTCCGGGGGGTCGCCCATACGTGGCCTTGCCCCCCAAGAGAGAGCGCTCTTTGTGAAACGCAGCCTCCTGCAGTGGCCTGTGGGTCATTCATGGCTGTAACGTTCTGAGGTCCTCCTGTCTACTCTAAGCCAGTGTTCCTCAACCTGATCTTCTGGAACCTCCAGATGGTCCATGCTTTCGCTCCCTCCCAGCTTCCAGTGTGGACTGTCTGGCAGGGAGCTGGTAGGAGCAAAATCATGGACCATCTGTGGGTCCGAGAGGACCGGGTGGAGTAACACTGCTCTAATAGAATAGAATAGAAAGATACTTTACTGATCCCCTGAAGGAAACTGGTTTGTCACAGCAGCAGGCAATAGTAACAATAAATAGTAAACAATAAGTAGAGGAATTAAAAAAAAAGGTATACACAAGATGTGTATAAGTGACCTGAAGTAGTTCAACTTTAGATCTGAGTTTTCATCAGCAGGTGGTGGAGTGTCAAAGATGCTTTATCAGCTTGTAGGTTCAATAGGTTATTGTAGGTTCCAATAAGCTGAAATCTAACATGTTTAATAGTAATTAATAAACGCAGATTAGATTGCATGGTGTAACCTCAATCTTAGAGAAGAGGAACTTCATTCTGTTCACCCTGGAGTGGTGCTGTCGTTCTCAGATCTGCTGGCTCACCTGCTTGGCGTGTTGATGGCCTGCTGTGAACCACGTAAGGGGTTGGGCTGGAATCCCCCCCCCCCCCCCCCAGTCTCATCCTTTATAGCCCGTCCACATGGTTGTGCTGTAGACAGGTTCTGTGGTGCCCCTGCAGAACATTCTGGAGCAGGCCCTGCTCTATCCTCATCAGAAATGCTGCATGTCTGCTGGCTTGGGTCCCACAGGTTCAAAAGGGGCAGGTGGAACTGGCTGTGTCACCTGTCGCCATGGTGAACGGCCCGTGTCCCCTTATCGAGTCGCACGTGTTTGTTTCCAGGTCTGCTCTGTGTGCCTCCCAGCGTCTTCCCTGTTCCTGGTTCCTAAACAGCTGCAAATCCCAGACACATGCCTGTCCAGCGGACTGTGACCCCCGCAGGTCCCAGGTTCGGTTCCTTATCTGGTCTGTATTACTGAGCTGTTAGAGTTGGATGATCAAAGGTGGAATACCTGCAGCAGTGATAGTTATAACAATGAAAGAGGTAATGAAAGCAGAAGTACAGAGGTTACTTGCCAGGGGCGTGTCTGTGCCTGTGTGCGTGAGGGTGAGCAGGAATTGCCTCAAACCCGAGTGCAAATAGAACTGATTGGGCGAGGGTTGTAAGCTGGCTCAAGCCTTCTTAAGAGTGTGTGTATATGTGTGAGTGGCGTTTACCCTGAGCTGCCTGCATGTTTGTGTAACCCTCCCTGTGCATACGGTGCATTCTCACTCGGCGGAAAATCCCCGGGAGCGTGCTGCAGGCGAGTGGAGGTTGCTATCGGCGCCCCCTGTGGGCCTGGCACACCCAGCATCCCCCAAAGATCAGAGGAGCTGTGTTTACTGCTGCGGGAGGCAGCTCAGGGGAGGAGCGAGGCAGAGATGGGACGGCTGGTACAGACACTGTTGCTGTGCCTGGCTCCAGCCCCCAGCAGCGACACACTGTGCCCCCTGTTCCTCTAGTACCAGCCGCAGTCAGTCTCCTCTCGTCCCTCTCGCGTTCCATCTTTCTCCTTCCCTCCTCAGCACATCCCTCTCTCTGTCGCTGATTGGGGGAGCTGGTGGCCACACTGACACCATCACCCCCCTGTTCGGGGAAAGACTGGTTACAAAGAGACGTCTTTATGTGGATGGTGAGATTCTGTAAGCCCCCACGGTTCAGCATTGCCCCACCCCTCTCCCATCTGGCCCCCATCGCCAGCCCAGCTCCGAATTCCCCCCCAAACCCAGCTGTGAGTTCAGGCCTGGTCCCACCCCTCCAGTTTATTCTGCCTCCTAATTAGAAGTGATTAACTGGAAACCACTAACAGTACTAGATGTGTTGTCATCTGCCATGTATGGGGGGAACCTTTTCTCTTTCTTTTCCCTCCATCAATCATGGGCATGCTATGAGTGTCCTGTTTGGTATGCTGCGGATGTTGACTGGCCAGGGAGTATTTCCTATTTATTGTGGTGCCTCCTTTATCACACCTCCCTGCTGCTCCACAGTTCTCCTTTTAGTAGTCTCACTTTTAAAGCTTATTGATCTGTGTTTGCATCGTCATTACATTTAAATGAGGCGGTTGCCACTGCAGCAAGAGTTCTGGGAAATGTACTTCTCTTATTGGGTTTCATTCCTCTGTCTTGCTCGTCGCTGGTACATGGCGCTGCTGGGCCCCATCATGGCCCCATACGGGGTTTGTGCCTTCTGGTGTGTCGCTTGGTGTACCTGGGCCAACACCCTTCCCATAACTCTGAGGGCCTGGAATAGTGTATCAGGCCGTGACTCATTTGCTGTAGAGGCAGGGCCTCTTCGATGCTCCCCGTTACTATGGTGCCCATTGCTAGAGCCACCTTTGTTTAGGATGTGTGGCACCTGCCCCTCCCTGAAGGAGTAAGCTGTTATCATTAGTGTAGGCATTATGAAGTGGTATATGCGTGCTGAAGAAGTAAAGCGGGAGAGACTGCCTCATCCGGAAAGTTCAGCACCTTCTGGAAAGTGCTCACACGCAAGTGGGTCGTGTTCCCACCTCGGCTAGCTCGTTACCAGACTGTCAACCTCACTCTGCATGTTTGGTTGCATTCTGTGTTTTCCTGTAGGGCTGTCTCAGTCAAGAGCCACACAACCAATTTTTTAAGATATTGAAAAATATTTGATAATACACTGAAAAATGTATTTTAATGCATACATGGAGAGTACACTACCATCCGGCTGTTTAATTTTGTAGCATAATGTATTATTCTTGTGATCAGAAATATAACATTGCTTAAAAAAATTCATAGTCACTGGTGTGTTATGCATCCCTCCATGGGTAGATTCTCTATTAGGATGGTACAGCAAACGAAACGGGCAGGCTGAGGTGAGACTTCTCACGCAACGCATGTTTATCTCTTCTGGGAACTCTACTGGTTCCAGTGTCAGCCAGTTACCAGCCTCCCCAGTTACCGCCACTGCGTTTGGAGCCATATCCATGGTGACCATTGTCTGGCGAGGTGGTGGTTCTGCTGGCTGACAGGATTCCCCTGGTGACGCGTCCCTTCAACACCTCGGAGACACTGGAGCAGCCTGAGCCAGTCTGGTGGGCTTCACCACGTATCCCAGGGCTGTTAGAGACTGAATGTCCATACTGGAGTCCCCCCTTGGGTTCTACCATGTCCCGGGGCTGTTAGTGACACAGCGTCCACCCTGGTGTCCCCCCTCAGTCTTCACTGTGTGTCCCAAGGCTGTTAAGGCCAATTCATACTTCACTTTTCCGTGTGTGCTTTCGATTGTGGATGATAGGACGTAATGAAATTTCGTTATCAGAGGTTGGCTGCGGATGGCTGGGGTCAGTATGTGTGTAGCCCAGATTTTTATGTCTAGCAGAAACCATGCGGATCCAAGCACATTGACTGCACATATGCAAGATTAGCTTAATTGATTCGGTATTTCCAATAGGTGGCACTGCGTACTTTCACAGCTGTAGTAGTTATGGTGAGCGGCTGTATGAGGTTGGCTGGAGGTAGCCATATATCTAATTTTCTATACTGTCCTGACATTATACCAAGTTATACGATATTTTAAAAAGCAACAATATTGCAGCATTTTAAAATCTTGGCAATGAAATTTGCAGAGTAGGTGGGTGGGGGGGGGTTGGCCTGGTTAATTGTGTTGTAAGGATTTCAGAATACTGTGGTGTGCCTCGTTATAAGTATGAAGTATGCTTAAGACACCAAATGTCCGCTCTGGAATTCCACCTCAGGCTTCACCGCATTCCGGTGCCATTTAACAGACACAGCCTCTGCTCTGGAGTCCCCCCTCAGGCTTCACCACATTCCAGTGCTGTTTAACAGACACAGCCTCTGCTCTGGAGTCCCCCCTCAGGCTTCACTGCATGTCCTGGGGCTGTAAGAGAAACAACCTCTGCTTTGGAGTCCCCCCTCAGGCTTCACCACTTTCCAGGGCCATTACAGACACAACCTCCGCTCTGGAATCCCCCCTCAGGCTGCACTGTGTGTCCTGGGGCCATTACAGACACAGCCTCCACTCTGGAATCCTCTCTCAGGCTTAATTGCATGTCCTGAGGCAATAAGAGACACAACCACCGCTCTGATGTCCGCCCTCAAGCTTCACTGTGTGTCCTGGGGCCATAAGAGACACTGTCTCTGCTTTGGTATCCCCCCGCAAGCTTCACCACGTTCTAGAGCCATAAGAGACACAGCCTCTGCTCTAGAGTCCCCCCTTAGGCTTCATCACATTCCGGGGCCATTACAGACACTGCCTTGGCTCTGGAATCCCTCCTCAGGCTGCATTGCGTTTCCTGGGGTCATTAGAGACACAGCCTCTGCTCTGGAGTTCCCTCTATGATTCACTGCGTGCCCCAGGGTTGTAAGAGACACAGCCTCCACTCTGGAGTCCCGCCTCAGGCTTCACCATGTTCCGTGGCTGTAAGAGACACAGCCACCGCTCTGGAATTCCCCCAAAGGCTTTACCACATTCCATGGCTGTAAGAGACACAGCCACCGCTCTGGAATCCCCCCTCAGGCTTTATCATGTTCTGGGGCCATAAGAGACATAGCCTCCACTCTGGATTCCCCCTCAGGCTTAACTGCATGTCCTGAGGCCATAAGAGACACAGCCTCCACTCTGGAGTTCCCCCTCAGGCTCCATCACATTTCAGGGCCGTTACAGATACAGCCTCCACTTTAGACTCCCCGCCTCAGGCTTCATCACATTCCTGGGACGTAAGAGACACAGCCTTCGCTCTGGAGTCCCGCCTCAGACTTCATCATGTTCTAGGGCCATAAGAGACACAGCCTCCGCTCTGGAATTCCCCATCAGGCTTCATCATGTTCCAAGGCCATTACAGACACAGCCTTCACTCTGAAATCCCCCCTCAGGCCTCACTGCATGTCCCGGGACCATAAGAGACACAGCTTTTGCTATGCTGCTCTGGAGTTCCCCCATATGCCTCCCATACTCTTCCCCATAGAGGTACTTTCAAAGGGCTATGTCTATAATGCCTGTAATGGAGTGTGACAGCAGTGCAGAGCTATTAGTGTCCAACAGATTAAGGGAGTAGAATAGAACAGCATGTCAAGGTTAAAACTGATTCTAATTGGTCTTCTTAGTGAACATCTGTGGTTTATATGAGTCAGTGTGGTAATTTTGAATTATTATTAATTTTATTAGTGCTATGTATAAATTGTGGCTTTTATGTGAACAAATGAAATGAGCTCAGTTTAGTCAGGTTAAGATTGTGGATGCCATTCAGAGGTTGTGGTTTCTTGGGGGCGTAGCCACAGCACAGATGATGTCATTAGTGATGTCAACTCAATGCTGTAGGTTAGAGTCCAGGAGCTGGTTAATGTTTCATCCGATGGAGGCCAGTTAGGAGAGACCTGTGGCTAGCACCATGACAAGCATGTCAGTGGGTGTGTGTGTGTGTGTAGCTGTATGTGTGACTGGAAAGAGGGGGCTGTGGGAGTAACATCAGGCTGCGTTGGTGGTTTTGGTGGTTTTAGAACCTGCTTGGGCCTGCAGTATGACCAGGTACGTAACAGGACTGTCTCATGGAGAGGGGGACCTTCTGATATAGTGGCTGATATGGAACCCTGGCAGCACACACATAGCCTGCAGTGGGGGGTGTGGGTGGGACAGAGCGCAGCTTGTAGCACAGAATGTTCTGGTGAAAGAGTGCTAAGAGGCCATCAGAGCAGGTGCTTGAATGAAGCTAGTTTGGCTGAACCTGGCTTGTATTGTCTAAAAGAGCCCCCCCCCCACACACACATACATACATATATAGATTACATATCTATATTTTTGTGGGGACTCTCCATTCATTTCCATGGGAAAACCCTAATCCCAATTATGACAACCTTAACCGCTATTCAGTCCTAACGTTAACTATAAGTAACCAAACAAAATACAAGACTTTAGACATTTTTTTAGTTGCATTCACAGGCTTTTAGAAAATCATGGTTTATATTGTGTTATATTGTGGGGTCCTGAAAAATATTCCAATAAATAAGCTAATAACTTACAGGTTCTACTACATTGTGGGTCACCTGCACACAAACCCACAGACACACGCATGCGATGCCGTGAGCTGCTCTCTGACCTATAGTGTTTTTTCATGAGAAGAATCAAGAAACCTTGCTCGCTCGCCTATCAACAATAATATAGCAGCAATAGATAAAAAATGACTGAAATATCTCTCTTTCCTTCTCTCTCTCTCTGTTCCTCTCTCTCCTTCAGGTAAGGGAGAGGAGGAAGCCTCAGGAGGACACAGAGGTGAAGGAGGAGCAGGAGGAGCTGTCAGCCACCAGCCGCTGCAGCAAAGTCGACTTCGAGACGGTGAGAGTGGGGACATGCCTGGCCTTGCCACTAGGGGGCGTGTTTCTAGTGTACAATGACATCATCAAACTGCCAGTATATATTTTATAGGAATGAAAAATATCCAACACACCTCTGTTAAAGTCTTCATGTAATAAATAAAGGGTAACACTTTACATTAAGTGCACCTTCATAATACATGTACAGTGCATTCATAGAAATTTCATAAGCAGCATGTAAGTGTACCTTAACATGCTAAAAAACTTTAACAGCTTTAATATGTATTAATAACAAACATTATATGATGATAACAAACATTATAATTGTATAATCATATACTGTTTGTTATTAACGTATATTAAAGCTGTTAAAGTATGTTAGGATGTTAAGGTATATTTACATGCTGCTTATGAATTTTCTATGAATGCAATATGAAAGTGCAGTTAATGTAAACTGTTACTAAATAAAGTTTATTAAGCAGGAAACAACTGCTTGAATGAGTGTGGCAGTACATGCATGTGCGTGTGCCATGCGTGAGAATCACCTGGCAGGTGGATGGTAGGTGCTGTTAGTCGCTTCAGCGTGGTGGAATGCACTCATCGCTACTAATTAACAGCATGAGAAGCACGGCGTTAAGCCTAATGGGCTTAATGTTTGACCGATTGAGCTGGGTGAGTAACAACGAGGTGGTGGCCAGATGCGCCAAGTGGAACACGTTCTGGGCAGAAGGTCCCGGCAGGTAGCTCATGTGTTTTGCAATATGTGCACAGAACAGTGATGAACAGTGATTCATTCCCCTTGAGTTCAGTTGAGGAAACCGCAGCCTTACTTAATGCAACGCTCAATTTCTGCCGCATGTAATGCAGCTAGTCCCGTCAAAAGCAGGTCATCCAGCTCTAAATCAGCACCACCCCCACATTCAGAAGAACAGGCTGGACCACTTATCAGGAATGAAAACATATTGTCAATTCTCAATATGCCACCCCCCCAACTTGGGGGGTGGCTTTGCAGAGGTCATAGACCTTGTGGAGGCTGGTGCCTCACTGCCAACAGTGCTTTGCACGGAGGGAGGTCGTTGCTCCTCAGGTCTCTGACCCCCGCTTCCTCATACAGGCTGGCCCGCTTAGCTATGCCACATGTCAGTCGTGTCATAACTCCATCCCAGGGGTGGATATGGGGTGGGGTCAGGAAATCTCCCCCACTATGTTTACTCTGTTGCCTCTTTGCTTGAAACTTGACTCCATGTTTGCACTGAGCAAGAATGTTAGTCGGAAGGCTAACCCAGAACAGAGAACAGACAGGGAGAGGAGGCTGTCTGATGCCAGTTTGTTGTTCTGAGGTGTTGATTAGCTGCTGAGCCAGGAGAACAGGAAAGGTGATCAGATGTTCTACTGGTGACATTTTTCATCCTGCTTCACTAAGCCTTTTGAGGAAATGGGCAACAGACCAAAAGCACGAGACCACAGAGCAGTGAGTTTATATGTGAGCAAAAGAAAAGCAAGAACAACTCTTGTGTTCAAAGGGGCAGCTTTGAGTGCAGCGCCCCTATGGGTCCAAAGGGGCGGCTTTCAGTGTAGCACTTCCAATGAGTCCAAAGGGGAGGCTTTGAGAGTAGTGCGTCCTATAGGTCCAAAGTGGTAGCTTTGAGTGCAACACCCCTTGTGGGTCTAAAGGGGTGGCTTCCAACATGGTGCCCCCTATGGGTCCAAAGGGGCAGCATTGAGCGCAGTGCACCACATCACTCCTTGTCTAGCTGTTCACTCCAGGCCTGGCATGTTATTTTTCTTTAATTTATTTGTTGTGATTGATACCATGCTTATTAATATTTTGCATTGGTTACAATCAACCTCAATCCTTTCTGAACAAAAACACCTTGCACGACTGCTAAGCAAGTTCCTTTCTGAGCAGTTTCCCAGCAGCCACTCTGTTCTTTCTAAGCTCCCTAACTGTGGGTCTCTTTGTTATGAATCTGCCTCAGTAGATGACCTCATCTCCGTGGTCACCTGATAATTGTTAACGTGAACCTGTGGAGTTCAACAAAACCTCACATAATGCCACCACTTCCTGCACTGTAGGCTGGAAGCTAAAAAAAACCAAACTGTTTAGTCATGAGTGTGGTGTAATGGCTCCCTCTGTTGGCAGTCCTTGGTACTGTGAGAGTCTTCAATTATGGCAAACCAGGTGCTTGTACATTTGCGTTTGAACTTCCATCTAACTTTGGCTCCTGGTTTTTGGCCCAACCCCCACAGGACTTGGTAGATTGGCACAAGCCCCTGGCGTGGCAAGTTGGGCATCTGGGTGAAAAGTATGACTCATGGGTGCATCAGCCCGTGGACCGACCCATCCGGCTTTTCCAGTCTGAATTTTTGGAGGCCAGCACCAAAACTTCCTGGTGAGACACACAAATCTGATCTGATTGGCCAGTGTGGTTAGATCTCTGTGTGTATGATGATTCTATGTGCAGCAGGTGAGATTGTGGAGTGTTTCTGCATGTTCTGCGCAGTGTGCATTCAGTAGGTAACACTGTATGTGTTTGGTTATTGACCCTTTCTACTTCTGCTGTGTATGTTCTGTAAGTGAGTCTGTCTCCCAGTGCTATTTGTTTTAAATGATACTCTGTGTGTTCAGTAAGTGACTCGGTTTTCCTGTGTTTTGCTTGTTCAGTAAGTGATACTGTGGGTGTGTGTTTGGTAGGTGACTTGTTTCCCAGTGCTCTGTGTTAAGTTATACTCTGTGTGTGTGTTCAGTAAGTCACTATCTTCCTGTGCTCTGTGTATTAAGTGATAGTGTGTGTGTGTGTGTGTGTGTTCAATAAGTGACACTGGTTCCCGGTGCTCTGTGTGTCTCCAGGTACATGGTCCCAGCAGTGTGGATGCCTCTGGTGTTATATTTGAGCTGGTACTGCTACACCACCTTAGCACAGGAAAAAACCAGACTGTTCATCACCACAGGTAAGACCCCCCCCCCCACTCCCACATATACCTTTACGCTCATTTACTTGTATGCTTACCTACTTGAATGCTGCCATGGCCATACAAATATACACATATTCAAGAAAATCACATTCCCTGCATTTTGAGTGCACATCAATTAGTGACATAACGGGAGAGCCTCGCCCTGGTTCTCTGACATGCCCACCCCCAGGTTCTATGACATGCTCACCCCCAGATTTTCTGACATGCCCACCCCCACATTCTCGGACATGCCTACTACCCCCAGATTCTCTGACGTG
Organism: Mormyrus iriodes; assembly: GCA_011763525.2. Classification (NCBI taxonomy): domain Eukaryota; kingdom Metazoa; phylum Chordata; class Actinopteri; order Osteoglossiformes; family Mormyridae; genus Mormyrus; species Mormyrus iriodes. The sequence continues at coordinate 11,013,313 of JAAGVU020000019.1, forward strand.
CCCACCCCCAGGTTCTCTGACGTGCCCAACTTCAGGTTCTCTGACACACCCACCTCCCTGGTTCTTAGACCTGTCCATCCCCTGGTTCTTTGACATGCCCACCCTCCTGATTCTCTGAAACGCTCATACCCTGATTCGCCCTTGATTGTCTGACATGCTCGCCCCTCATTCTCTCCTGCAGATTACTCAGTCATGGTGCACAAGTACAGCTTCCCTCTGATCTTCCTCTTTGGAATGTTCATGTGGTCCTTCATTGAGTACTGCATCCATCGCTTCGTATTTCACATGCGCCCTCCCGCCCACAACTATTACCTCATCACCCTGCACTTCCTGTTACACGGGCAGCATCACAAGGTGAATGGGGCCTGGGGGGAAGGGCACCTTGGCACTCTCCTCTGAAGACCTTTGACACCTGACCTCTGACCTCTGACTCCACAGTCCCCATTCGATGGCTCCCGCCTGGTGTTCCCACCCGGCCTGGCCTCGCCAGTCATCGGCGCCTTCTACGTGCTCATGCAGGCTCTTTTCCCCGATGGACTGGGCCTGTCCATGTTTGTGGGGGGGCTGTGCGGCTACGTGGTGTACGACATGATCCATTACTACCTGCACTATGGCTCGCCCCAGAAGGGCTCCTACATGTACGGCCTGAAAGCATACCATGTCAAGCACCACTTTGAGCACCAGCGAGCAGGTAGTGTGTCAGCAGTGTGGCTGTCTTTCCCCCCACCCTGTGGCCCAAACTTCAGCCTCCATATGCTGCTAACCTCACCAGAGCCTAACCAATAAATTAGCATGCCGATATTATTGGCCGTCCTTAGCAAATTTCTAAGTGGGATCATGAGCAGCCCCAGTCTGCACTGGCTTTACTGCTGTTCTTTGTGCTTGGTCACTCCGCCTCTCCCCATCCCTCATCATATATACTATATTGCCAAAAGTATTGGGTCACCCCTCCAAATCATTGAATTCACGTGTTCCAATCACTTCCATGGCCACAGGTGTATAAAATCAAGTAGCTAGCCATGCAGACTGCTTCTACAAACACATGTGAAAGAATGGGTCGCTCTCAGGAGCTCAGTGAATTCAAGCATGGTACCGTGATAGGATGCCATCTGTGCAATAAGTTCATTCATGAAATTTCCTCGCTACTAAATATTCCTCGGCTAATGGTAAGTGGTGTTATAACAAAGTGGAAGCAACTGGGAACAACAGCAACTCGTAAAAATTGGCCACGTAAAATCACAGTGCTCTAGGCGCACAGCGTGCAGAAGTCGCCAGCTTCCAGCACAGTCAATATCTACAGACCTCCAAACTTCATGTGGCCTTCAGATTAGCTCAAGAAAAAAGAACAGTGCATAGAGAGCTTCATGGAATGGGTTTCCATGGCCGAGCAGCTGCATCTAAGCCTTACATCACCAAGTGCAATGTAAAGCCTCGGATGCAGTGGTGTAAAGCACACCACCACTGGATTCTAGAGCAGTGGAGACGTGCTTTCTGGAGTGATGAATCACGCTTCTCTGTCTGGCAATCAAATGGACGAGTCTGGGTTTGGTGATTTCCAGGAGGATGGTACTTGCCTGACTACATTGTGGCAAGTGTAAAGTTTGGTGGAGGGGGGGATTATGGTGTGGGGTTGTTTTTCAGGGCTTGGGCTTCGCCCTTTAGTTCCAGTGAAAGGAACTCTTAATGCCACAGCATACAAAACCATTTGGGACAATTTCAAACTCCCAACTTTGTGGGAACAGATTGGGGATAGCCCCTTCCTGTTCTAACATGACTGCGCACGAGTGCACAATGCAAGGTCTATAAAGACATGAATGATCGAGTTTGGTGTGGAGGAACTTGACTGGCCTGCACAGAGCCCTGACCTATATATATATATATATATATATATATATATATATTTATTTATTTGTTTTCTAACGTCTGCCACTGTCTTCACCCCGACAGGTTTTGGAATCACCACCACTTTCTGGGATCGCCCCTTCAATACCTTAATTCCGGATGAGTCCTTCGATGGCACCCACTGACTGGGGGGCACTACACACGCCTCCTCCTGTCACCTGATCCTGACCCTTGCCAAACCCCTAGCCCCGCCCTCTCTATGGCCCCATCCCCATCCCACAGCCCTCCCCTCCTCTGTCCCCAGCTGCTTCTCTGCATCCCTCCCTGATATCTCTGTCACCATAGCCACCGATCACAGTTGGGAGAGTTCTGTCAATTAAACCACCCTTAAGAGGGGCTAATATATTTATTTATTGATTCTCTAAAAATGTTTATAGAAAGGACAAAACTTTAAGTGTGGGGGAACATAATTTTTCTGTGTTTCTATTAGGGTTAGTGTTCATGTTAAATTAATGAGCATTTATAATATGTTTTCTTGTTGGCGGTAACAGGAGAGAGAGAGAGAGAGAAAGAGAGGGTAGGAGAGAGAGTGGAAAGGAGAGAGGTGGGGAGGGAAAGTTGACGAGGGGGAGAGTAAGTTGCAGAGTATGAGAGGTGTAATGCTGAAAGTTGGCCTGCAGGGGGCCTCCACTCCCAGACCCTCTTTTGAGCTGACATTAGCATTGGTGCTGCCTACCACTCTCCACCTGTGTGTGAAGATGGCTGCCCATAACCAATCAGACTTTACCTTAAGTGAGTCAGGGTGGCCCTTGGGAGGGGGAGCAGTTGTGGTTTTGGTACTCTGATCGACCGCGTGCTGTGCCTGTGCTTTTCGGCCACCGAGGGTACCCAATAAGAACCCAGAGAAAATGAGGCCGTGGCCGGCCGGGCTCTGCCTCAGTAGGGAGGGTGTGGCTGGGCGCCTGAAGCTGAGTGGTTACTGGTGGTGCTGTAGTGTGTGAGCTGGGCCTCTGAGAGCGGAGACGTGCCACCTTGGGCGATGACCTCATCTGTTGAAGAGCCCTGGATGTGGGAAAGCCCCCCCATCTTAATCTCATGGCGGATATCTCTGGCGCTCCATCCCTCCTTAACCCCTGTGTTATTTTTGGGGTTGAAGTTACCCCAGTCCATTTTCAAAATCAGAATAAATTCTATAGAATCTAGAATTTAGAACAGAAGAAGTAAAATACACAAGAGTTACGGTGTCCTACTCAGTCTCCCAGCTCCATTTTTGTTCCTTCAAACATCCCAGATGTTGGGGGGGGGGACAGGGTGGGCGGTTGCAAGGGGAATTATAAAAAAAAAAAACACAGGTAATTCATGGGATAAGCCACTGATTCCTCTTCTGTTGAAGCTGTCCTCTTATGATGGACAGGCTCGGCAGGGGAAGCCAATGACAGAGGGAGAGTGGGGTGGGGTGGGGCTGGCAAAAGAAGGGGGCAGTGTGGGAGGGGCGGGTCTAAAGCTGAGAGGATGCAAACCAGAAACACCTAAATAATAGTCTGACTTACCACTAGTTTGATAAAAGTTAATGTAATTTGCCGATGTTTGTGGGACATGCCCCACCCTCCCAATCCCTGGTCCATGCTCCTCCTCCCTGCTCCACCCAGCCCCCCCCGTAGCATCTGACCAAATCAAATGATGCAGGAGTACAGGAGGGGCTGTTTGTTTGGATAAATAAAATATATGTGTATATTTATAAACAATATGTTTGCTTTATTGTGGAGGAAAAAATGCACAGAGCATATATTTCTTTAAACTAAATGATACTTCTAATAATTTTCTAAATCTGTTTACTACAATACATTTTTAAACCTTTTTTTAAATGTCTATGCAAACACAGCACAAAATGTATTTGTAAATAAACACGTGAACATTTCTGAACTGTGCCCCTGCTTGTCCATTTTTGACTTCATGCTTCTCCTTCTGTGACAAGTTATTTTAGACATAATGGCCAGTTGGGTTTGGGGGTGTGTGGCTGTAAGAGAGAAAAAAAATCTGTTTTAGAAAACTTGGGCTTGTTTCTGTGATTGGTGGATTTGCCTGGCTTTGGAGTAGCCCAGACTTGTGATTGGCTCCTGCTTTAGCTCCAATGAAATGCCAGCAGATGATGGAACTCTTAACTGTTTTTTTTTTAAAGTACATAAATAAAAATAAGAAATCAGAAAAAAAGAGCTGATGACATTTCCAAAACAGCCAGATCACTCACTGAAAATACTCAGAATTTAGTAGCATGCTTTGGTGTTTTATATGACTTTACAATTTAATTCTATATAAATTTTAAGGGTGATTTAACAGGCGGCTCCGTTGCCTGACTCCTCGAAGGTTGGGGAGGTCTAGCTTGGAGTAATTGTTAGAACATGAATATATATACACATACATTTGTAAGATGCCATTTGTATTGGGACACAACTGGTGAGCAGCTTTGTTAATAATTCATAAAGTTTTGTTTTATCCATCTGGGGAAGATCTGAGGCTGGTATGATGAATAATTCACGATATATGATATGATATGATATGATGTGTGGGTGGGTGGTAGGATGGGGTGGCTCCCCCTGCTGGCTGCAGCTGCCAGAGGTGCCTGAGAGTGAGCTTGATAATGCAGCCAGCTGGGCCGTAAACAGCCTGTAACAGACTGTGGCATCTGACAGAAGCCACCTCAGTGACCCCTGGGGTCTGCGGGGGCAAAGGGGCCTCGTTTTCATCTTGGGCCCTACTCACATTCTGGCTCCTGTTGCTATTTCACCCTCACAATCAGTAAATAAGAACAGACAAATGTCACCCACGTTTTTGGTGTCAGATTATTTCCAAGCCAGACTTGACTTAACATGTCACGCCCAGGTAAAGAATCGATCGGCTTCGGTGGGCTGCTGGAGGTGAATGAGAGCTTGCATTAATCTGTTTCTTTCTCATGAACACAGTCATTGTAACTTGCTGAAAACAGTGTATAATCTATTAATGACAATGATCATATACTCAGTGACAAAAAAAGCTAAGCTCCCAGACAGAGTGGTGGAAATGCAATGAATCTGCATGTGGTGGAAGGTCATGTGACTGTATCGCAATACTCGTGATATTAGACCAAACGGACAACAGAGTTGGCAGTTTGGGCACAGTGCTGGTCCCATGTCAGTAGGGTGTGGCAGCCCCCCGGGCCTGAATACATACAGCGATACGGTGCGGAAATACAGGTTGTACAGCCGTTGTATCCTCTCCTGCGGCAAGTCGGCCCACAGCTGTTGGAACTGGTCCTCAAGATCCTGCAGATTGGCACTGGGTCTGAGTTGACGTCCAAACTGATCCCACAAATGTTCGACTGGGGAAAGATAGAGGGACCTGGCCGGCCATGGGAGGACCTCAACATGATGCAGGCAGTCCATAGACGCACGTGCCGTGTTTGGACGGGCATTGTCTTGTTGAAAGACTGTACCAGGGTGCTGTCTCAGGAGGGGTAAGACATGTGGACGCAGGATGTCAAGACATGGTGCGGGATGACACGGTGTTATAGAGAGTCCAATACCTGTGTCCGGATGGCAGGTGCAGATGTCATGGGGTTCTGTAATGCTTGGCACACAATACAACGATCCTCCCTTGATGTGGTCTGTCTTGGGCGACTAAAACCTTAGACGTGCGTGGGTGACTTCATGTGCCCATTGATTCCAACATCAGGTGACCATGAGATCTGCATGCCCCACAAGCCAGGCAGCTGCACAATACGACCACCCGGCCTCATGCAAACCCACAATGCGACCCCTATCAAACTCCGCCAAGTGCTGGTAATGTTGTCTAATGCGTATTCGAGGCATCCTCCGTGTCTGGTGACTAGATGTGCCAGCTCCTTGCAAATCGAATCATTTACATACCCATCGCTGGTCTGCACATGTACCAAATTACATCCAAATCGGACCATTACTTCTGGGCGCTTAACTTTTTTCTCACTGAGTGTATGTTGATGGTACATATGAACTGTCTTCCATAGGCTGTATATGCACAGGTATCAGCGGGATGAAGTATTTGATTCCCTTCCCTGAATTGCCTGGCTCTGTCTCTCCAGCTGTGGGGCACAAATCCACATGGGTCATTTCCTGTCCACATAACCTCTGTCAGTGCTGCAGTGAAACGACGAGGTTGATGGTGAAAACTTTAGGTACAGTTGAGACGTAACACGCTAAAAGATAGAAGGTGAGAACAGGTGAAAACATCCTAGCAGTGTGAAATGAACAGTGTGAAATAAATTCAAAGCATTTTTGTGCTGTTTTGTTTCAATTAAAATTTTATAGTTCATTGATCAAATTATCTCTTTTTTCTGCTTTCTTTTTGGTGATCATATACATTTGTGTTAATGCAGTGTTGTACAGTATTTTTACTTTATCATAGTTCTCTTTAAACCGTTTTTTTTTTGTTTAGCTGATCTTCTTTGTGTGTATTGAATCTGAAGTGGCAGACTTTAGGACCCAGGGCTGCAGGAAGGGTTCGCCTGGAGCTGGCGGAGCGAGCAGAGCTGGGAGAGCCACCTCCCACACCCTTCAGCGAGGGAGACGCCCAGCATTTTTCTGGCTGACTTCTAGTAGCCTTGGTTTGCAGCTGCCCGGGACGTTACTGTCCGAGCAGGGTAAGGAGGGCATCTACAGGAGGAGTGCAGACCTGAAAGCAAGATTCTGACAGGTACTTACTTCACTTCATCTCTTTTCACATATCTTTCTAAACCCCCCCACCAGTTTTGTTTTCTCTCCTGTCTGTCGCTGCATCTTGGCGCTATCACGTCCCCTCCGGGAATGGGAGGCCCTGTGCAGCTGGTCAGGCCCCACGGGGACAGACTTCATGCGCCTGTGATATCACACCACTGCAGTCCTGCTGACGAAATGATGCTGTTGAACTTTTCTGCTGTTTTGCAGGAGTTCAGTGGAGAGTAGCCTTCCTGGGTAAAGTGGGAATGGCTTCCTGTATGGTTAACAACTGGGAGTGACTCTAGTTTCAGTTGTGTGCCTCTACAGTGCAGTCTGTGTTTACATGTTTTCTGGGCGAGAGTGTGTATCAGTACCGTGTGTGTGAATTTGTGTTGTCCTCGTTTACCACAGATGTCCTGCTTTCTAGCATGCCTTTGTTATACTTGCTTGCTCTCTGCCCTGATCCCAGATAATGGATATATGTTGACTTCCTGTGTGGTGTGCTGTCATGTACCACATCACTTCCTGCTTGGTTTGCCTCTGTCTGTGTGAGCCGTGGCTGTTTTATGAGAGATAAATGGTCTGCATTATCACCTCAGTCACAAGAGCTCTGAAAGGCAAGGACATTAACTTCAGGCAGTTTGTCTGCATGGGTGGGTGAAGCTGGCTCTGATGGATCAGTGAAAAAATGTTCTGTAGGTGCAATTTTGTTGTCAGGTACAGTCTATAAGAATTAAAAAGAAACAACATGTTTTAACTTCAGGAATTAACTACCAGAATGTAATGAAAAGCACTGATAATGTATTATCATCTGATCTGATTGTCTGGTGGATTTACCTGAAAATTCTTTTCTTTTTCTTAACATAAATTCTCCGATGACCCTCTGATTATTCACCCTGAGAGTCACTTTTCACTGCGGCTGACTTCAGCCTCTCCATTCGCCTTCTTTAAACAGCACTAAGATGTCTCATGCCTTGGCAGCCATCTTGGATTTTGTGTTTTCAAACCTGCACACTCATTTCATCCAAATTAAATCTGTAATATAAACAGGATAAACAGGACTACATTTCCAGTGAAATATATATTATGCATAACTGCCATCTTCAGCTCTCTTCTGTTATTGGCATTATATTAAAAACACTTAAACTGAAGGCTCCAGAGGCTGGTCCTGTGTTTCCCTGGTGATGTGCATTAAAAGCAACCACTGAAGAGTTCAATTCTATCCCTGTAGCCAAATGCCTGTGTTGTTCAAATTGCTCTTTTTTGTGTCCTTGATCTGGGCCCAGTAATTAACATCTGTAGCTATGACTTACCATTATTATTAATTAACTCACTTTTCAGGGTGCATGAGGGGGAAGGGCCTGCTAAGGCCGTTTTCATAGGTCACATGACTGAGCTACAACAGCTCATTGTGAGACAGTGTCACTCCATTTTTAAACACACATTTTCAGTAACCTCAGATATCAGTAAAGGCACCAGTGTTTCCTACTGGCCATTTTCAAAAGTGAAAATCCATTTAGCTGATTGGAATAGTTGATACTTTGTATCCATGATAACATAGTATGTCACACCTGATGGATTTATACTCCTGAGATAAACATAAATTGACCACATCTTTAATGATGTACAAAATTGTCATTTTCTATCCGAAAGTATATTAAGATCAATTTACTTGGAACAGTAATCAAAATGTCGGGGAGGAAATCCCTCCCATATCACGGATGTTATGTATTAAAGGGTGGCTGTGCGATCTGGCTTTTATAGTGGCAGTGCGTTTAACTCAGGATCCATCGCAGGAAGGTGAGACCTGCCCCTGATCGGCATTCAGCTCCTGACTGGTAAAGTCACATGAGCACCTCCCAGCCAATGTGGAGTATATTTTAGCGAGGATCCAGAACACAGAAATAGGTTACAGACAGGGTGGCCTTTTTAAAGTAGTGTTTGCAATCCCTATGACCCTGACCAGTGGGATGAGGTGGCAAGATGGTGTTTTATGCACAGAGGTCAGCACAACTTAGCAGGAAGTGTGTGCTGAAGCTGTCACTTGAAATGAAACTGGTTCATTCAATAGAACAAATACTTTTATTCCTGGGATAAATACATATTGCATATTTTGTTTATAACTACGTGCACTGCAGATGTCAATTACAGTATTATCCTGCGAGTGGCCCTCCAACTTGCAGGGAAAAATTTTGGGGGTTGGTGGCAGGATTAGCACTCCAGCCACCGTAAAACACCTCACG
>JAAGVU020000019.1:11045566-11056746 GCA_011763525.2 Mormyrus iriodes
TGGGGTGTATTCATTTTTGCATCACCTGATTTGAGTAAAACTGAAGATTTTGTAATCTAAGTTATATTATTAACCTTTCATGTTCATGAGTTGCAAATGTTCTATAAAACTCAGTCTTGTCAAAATTGTGGAAATTGTTATTGTGGTCATTGAGCTATTGATTAAAATCTGACTTTTCAAAGGGGGTGTACTCATTTATGCTGATCACTGTATTTATCTGTTTTATAGGCTATATTACTAATTTCAAACAGCTCTTTGGATGTTTATGAAGACTCATACATTGCTAGGAATAAGATAATGATAAAAGCAGTAATGAATGCGAGGGGCGTTATACTCTGTGCTCTGGTATAGTTCAGCAGGGCACCGCCCCCCTGGGAAACCTAAACACAGTGGGGCTCTACCCACTCAACACGTAAATACAGTGAGGAATCACCCCAGGGACACTTATCACAGCAGTGAACAGGTAAAAGTGTGGGTCTCAGCACCGACTAGCCTATGTCTTGAGTCTTTGAGTTCCAAGGCAGTTCGCAGCCTGAGCTATTTTCCTCTTCGGGGATACCTCATTCTGTGAAACTCAGCACTATTAATAACTCAGAGATGTTCCTGCCGCTCAATGAATTATAAAGAGAAACTTAATTGCTGCTCTAAGCACCAGAAAAACACATTTTACTACTCTGCAGACTACAAATTTTTAACTTGAGACATCACTGCTGCTCTGCAGACCACACATCTCTACACAGAGACATCACTGCCACTCTATAGACCATAGATCTCTACACAGAGACATCACTGTTGGTCTGCAGACCACATATCTCTACAGAGAGACATCAATGGTGCTCAGCAGATGACAGATCTTTACACAGAGACATCACTGTTGCTTTGCAGACCAAAATACTCTAAGATGGTAGTAATTCTATTTCTGCCTCTGGTCTTATCTGGTTCTGAACTCAGGCTGTCAGACATTTGTTTAGTGACAACATAACTGTGTCTATCTACAAGTTGCGTGACCCATCGCAGTCTGAGGGTGGGAGCTATTCCCCTGGACTCAGCTGGTAGGAATTACACCTAGCTGAACATGCAGTGAGTTTAACGCTGGAGTGTGACATGATCATGCTTGCAGCTCGCATTTCCCTGAGAGTTGCTCGCAAATGTGCCACTAATGGTGTGAAATGTCCTGATCATCCCAGGCTGCAGGTATGAAGGGGGTGCCTGGAACGTCACACAGCAATACAATATCTAGATTAGTCAATACATACAAGTGGGTGTTGATCCACATGGGACCACTGATGAAATAGATGAAACGCATCCTACACATAGTTGCTCTGCCCTATGTATTGGCTCAAATGAAATGAGGTCAACAGTGAGCATTTGACTGGGGCATTTGGAGACAACCCAGTCTGCCAAATCCCAGCAAGGCTATGCCAGCTCATGTCAGGAGGCATCCTGCACGGCCACTGCGACGTGGGGAGCTCAACCACTTTGGAGCTACTCTAAGGTCTTCTGGATTCCTTACAAGGCGTACAGAGGTCCTTGTCCTCTAGTGTGTTAAACAGAATTCAAGAGAAGCATTTTACTTCATCTGAAGAATTTTGTAGAGTTACCAATCTAAAAAGAGCAAGTTTTACTGCATATTCTAATACTGGAATCCCTTTTCTACACTTTGATACAGACCCAGCTTTGCACAAAGCCTGCACTCTATTGATCAAGCCCTCCTGTACTGTATACTGTGTACAGTGTACTGTAGTCTAGCACACATTTGAGCTATACTGTCCAGAATCACATGCAGAGCGCTTGTGGCCCCAGAACCTGGAGCAGGTGTTCAGTTTAGCAGGATTGCTGGCGCGGGATCTAGCAGCCCTATGAGCCACCAGGCCTGGGATCTCCCTGTCACTGGGCCGAGCCTATAGACCACACAGGGACCCTGATTCCGGAAGCTAAACCATACGTCCTGGGCATCAGACAATGCCAGACCCAATGCTAGCATATTTAGCTTGTTCAAAGCTGCACAGACAAAGAATGGTTCTGCTAAGATGGACTTATATGCTCATCTTCCTCCCATCTTCAGCCTTGATCTAGGGAATCACCCAACAGCCTCTCCTTGATTCAAGGATAATAGGCTCAATTGTCTCAAAATGACTTGATAGGACAGGGGACGTTACCCTGGAGTGAAGCGCAGGCACCTGGGGGAATACTCTTTACCAGCATTTGTAAGAGTAAACTCTAAGATAATGAGGCTACATTCTCAATCTGAGTGACAGGCAGCTCACTCTATCAACCATGTTCAGGAAATCCTGAGCTACACTTCCTGGTCTGGCTCAGAAACCACTCTCTGTAATAGCTGGCTCTCTATAGCAGTCCAAATCTGTCTTGGGGGCATATTTGGATCAGAATATGGCAAATCTCCAGGAATATATCTGATAGTCTGTGTATTTGATCCAACAAAAACAAAATGAAAGAATAACATCAAATAAGCGATGGAGAGAGAGGACATGGAAATCAAGAGTCACAAGCCTGTGCATCCACATTAAAAAAACCTCAGGTTTAAGGCTAACATTAGCAGGCAACAAGCAAATCACTTCCTCATCACGCACTGCAGTCTGCTGCTATTACTGCTGTTTGAAAAGGAGAGTGATGGGACAGGGGGTGGGGGGGGGGCAGGAGGAGGACAGATACACCAGCACAAAGACACACGCACAGGCAGACACACACACCAACAGACAAACACGCATATAAATACAGGCACAGAGACGCACACGGGGGCAGTACAGGCTAGTGCCTCCCTCATAACCCGGCGCAGCGTACCCACGGCCGGGGCGTCGTACTCTTCCCCCAGCAGGATCTCGGGGGCAGAGTAAGCCAGGGAGCCGCAGCTGGTCATCAGCATGGTGCCAGGATGGAAGAGGTTGCTAAAGCCGAAGTCGGTGAGCTTGACCGCACCCTGCTCCCGGAAGAAGACCACGTTCTCGGGCTTGAGGTCGCGGTGCACCACGTGCAGCCGGTGGCAGTAGGCGATGGCGCGTACGATCTGGGCAAAGTGCCGCTTGGCCAGGCCTTCAGTGACACCACGCTCGTGCCGCAGTATGTAGTCGTACATGTCGCCACCGTCGCCCAGCTCTAGGATCAGGTAGAGCTTGGTCTGCGTGTCGATGACCTCGTAGAGGCGCACCACGTTGGGGTGCTGCACCAGCTTCATGCAGTGCACCTCCTGCAGCAAGTGCCCCATGGCCACCGCGTCCAGCTTGGTCTTGTCGATCACCTTGACAGCCACCAGTTGGCCAGTGAAGATGTGCCGCGCCAGCCGGACCACGGCGAAGTGACCCTTGCCCAGTGTGCGGTCCAGGTCATAAAGACCAGCCAGCTTGCCCTCACAGGCGCTCTTAGAGGCAGCCATGTTCAGGGGTGAGGGGGGTCTGGGGGGTTGCTGATTCAGTGGGTGGAACTCTACAGAGCCATCGCCTGGTAACCAAAGAGAAAGAAACGTGATTGGTGGAGTGTAACCATGTACAGTACAACGACCCTGGTGGGTGGGCGGGGGGTCAGATGACTGAGGTGGCTGAGGTGAGCAAGGCTGAATTCTGGCTTGTCCCAAAGAGTCAAATGAGATGAGAATACACACTGGAAAATGCAGGTGTTTTCACCTGTTAATGGGGATTGGAATGATCAAAGAGACTCAGTTCTGTCAGATACATGGCAGGTCCACCAGAGAGACAGTAACTCAACTCCATTCCCAAGGAAAGCTGTTACCATGCACTTGTGTTCATGTTACTCAAAGTACTTATATGTTACTTTAAATAACTATATCCAGACAATAATATATACAACATATAAGAGTATTACCTTCCCTAGTGCATGTTTCAATACAGGAGCACACATACACTCACTACAGATAGGAGGAAACATACATGACATGGGGAGAACATGAAAACTGCACACACACACACACACACACACACACGTACACATGTACACGCACACACACACACACACATGATTCGAACCTCCAACCCTGGAGATATTAGTACTGCTGTCCACTGAGCCACCGCACTGCCTGCAAAATGCCAGACATTCTCAAAATTTAAAAATTGTGATTAATGGAGTGAATGTTCCTTCCTGCTATTGGTGTGAAAACGCACAACATGCTGTCTATGCTGTGTGCCCTATGCAGTACAGGACAGCCTCTGGGCCCCATGTGACCCTGACAGGAAAAGTGGCTGGAGGACGGATGAATTGGTTGGGTGTAACACCCTGTGCCTGTACAGGTAAAATAGGCTACAAGTAACTGTAAACCAAATGGATAAAGCTTTTTTTCTCTGGCTGAATACTGGGTTGTGCTTCACCAAGTGTAAACAAGCCAATTTAGAGTCTCTTCATTGTAGGGCACAGCTGGTCAGTTTAAGCAGCACATATTTTGTCCTGCTATGTTGTCCTATAAAGGATATACCATCTCCTTTATACTGCAGATACACTCTCTTGACAAACTGAGAACATCCTGTTTATATAAACATGACCATCAGAGTAAAGGGTGAGGCTTCTGGTTGTAGATCAATAGTCAGTGTAAGAGGTGTGGCCTCTGGATATAGATCGAGTGTCAATGTAAGACGTGGGGCCTTTTACTATACATAAGTATCAATGTATGGGGTGGAGCCTCTGGTTATACATCATCAGTGTTAATATATGGGGTAGAGCCTCTGGTTACACATAATAAGTATCAATATAAGGGGTGGGGCCTCTGGTTATACATGATACTGTATGTATCAATGTAAGGGGTGGGGCCTCTGGTTACAGAACATGACTGTCAAAGTAGATGTAGCCTATGGGTTCTCTAGAAATAATGACCAGCCTCACACCTGAAAGTGCTCACTCTGTGATGTAGCACCATCACATTCCCTTTATCTAAGCAGACACACTCAGGCACTTAGCATGCCAAATTATTACATTCTAATACAATTTTAATAATATAAATGGTTGGTTGCTTAGCACACGTCCTTACCGACACTCCATCATTTATAACTGGGGCATTTTCATGCCTTTATACATCAGGAGGTACACTCTATCCATCTGCATTACAAAAAAAAGATGTAAAATAAAGTGTAAGCGCTGTTTGAGATGGATGGGAGGGGTGAGTTAGCCTAACAGGGGGAGTCCGCAGGGAGGGAGAGTATCAATATGGGTAACAGGATATCATAATGGGCTTTGTGCCACGGTGGGGTTCATTGGGGGGAGGTGCTGGACACACTCCAGATTACATTACAGCTGTTTGTCTCTCATTAAGGCACAGCGATTCGATTGGCTGATACAGGACAAGACCCAGCTGCCATTACAGTGCTGGCGCACGATTGCAGTTCTGTGTACCGAGTGCAGGTTTTCAGATATAGGCACTATCAGGCTGCTTTCTGACTGTTTCCTCAGTTTATTTTTCTGTTGCTGCTCATCGCTAACTGACAAACAGGGCTGCCAATCCCAGTCTGCTCCCCTCTGTGTGCATCAGACATGAATAATCCTGGCTACATGACTTACTTTTGGCTCTCCTTTCACTGTACTCTGGTTATAACCTTATAAAGTCTAACTTTAATTGCCAGCACTTGGGAGTAGTCACACCAGTGTTAACCGAACTGCCTTATCGGACATACGGCTGAAGGGGGCTAGGGTGGGGGGCGCAGGGGATGCCCTGTACAGAGAGTTTGAGGTTTGTGGGGAGGATCTTATTTATGAGGAAATAAAAATTAAAGCAGAAGACGTTGGTAAAAGGTCTGTCTTGTGGGAACATCTCTGTAAAGTCTGGTTTTTCAGGTTGTTCCGATTAGACAGCTAATGCAAACGCACTCACATACAGCATTACAAAGAAACATACGCTTCACTGCCTACTCACGCTAATGCACACATAATGCAGACACGCACAGTCACCCAGCCACCCGCTGCATCTGTAAGCAAATGCAGGAGTGCAGTGTGCAGTCTGGAGTGTGAGAGATAAAGAGCTCATCTCTGGCTGCGCAGGCGCCACGACGGCACCGCATCCCGAAAGTGAGATGCCACAACTGCAGCAGTGAAAATAAATGACCACTGTGCCTCTGTGGAAATCACCGTGGACCTGAGATGTAGCTAATTTCCTCCAGTGAACCACAGAGTGTTCTATAGGGAGAGGTCTGGGGAAAACCTTGTTCTGAAGGAAGAATATGACCCCGCCCCCCAGAGGCCACCACGCAGAGCTCCAAGATCATGGCCGCAGAACAGTGTGTGGGTAGGCTGCAGGTCACTGAGGGAAGTGAGTGCATAAAAATGACCCCCTGAAAGTCACACAGTGTAGAAAACAGCTATCACACACACACACACACACACACACACACACACACACACACACATAAGCTGAAATAAGACTTGATTTTACACAAATCAGAGGATCCCAAACAACATCTTTCCTTAGGCTAAAGAAAGGAAGCTATTAAAGCTGGTAAATGGATTGGAGTGTAGGATGAGTGTAGGGTTCAAGTAGATGTGAAGTTTTGATAGACTAATGTCATTTTTGGGTGCAGATATTAGCAACAGGTTATGTGTAAACAGCAGTCATGTGCCACCTTCAGCAGAGCACTGGGAAGGAATGTTTGCATTTGATCCTGAAAGCGCCATAAGCTGACTCTCTCACACTACTGCCATTACAGAAAGGCTTCTTTTGGGGCATAAGCTTCTCAGACAGAAGAAATAGAGATTAAAGAGCGAGATCCCACTTTAAATATGACCTCATCTCGATCCTTTCCCATCATGCTGCACACCCCACCCCCCATCCACAGCGGTGAGGTCATCTTAGAGTTGGGGGGCGGTGGCGATGAGCGTGTAGCATTTGAAATATTCATCAATGTGAAGAACTTTCAGCTTGAGAGAACCATCTGGTTGGATAAGGTATAACCACCATCTGGTGTGTTATTATCAGAGTTAGTGCAGATGACCCGTCACCTGAGGCCATGGCCCACATTTCGCAGTGTTTACAAGACTTATTGCCACTGACCCGCTTAGCTAACAGAGGGCACCCTGAGTATGTCCTGTAATTATTTCAGATGGACTCCTCTCATAACTAAGGACACCTCAGGAATGCTCTCCTAATCTTCCCAGAATGTTTTTAGATAGTCTATTTCTGAGCAAGAACATCTTTTTGTTCCAAAGTTGTTTTTTTCAGGGAACGTCCTCATTTCTTCCCTTCTCATTTTATTCATCGTGTTCACTTCATAAGTCCGTCCCAATCCTATTTTTGTAGCTTTCACTCCACCCTCCCCCCGTCAGCCTGGGTCTGCTGGGGACAAATGGTCCAGTGTGGCTGAGCAACTGTATCCTCTGCACAAACATAATGGCTTCCTTGCAAGCAAACAGCCCCTCATCCTAGCCCCCCCAGGTTCCTCTTGTGACAGACTGCTTGTGTGTGGAAATACAGTGGCAGGGACACTCTGTCTTGCCCCGAGTGTCATGTGACTGGGGGGGGGGGGGGGGTCATGAACCACAGGGACTTTTCCAAGATCTGTGCTGGAAACAGAAGTCAACACTTATGGATCTAGTACAAACCAGGAGAGCCTGTAGGGAGTCTGATGTCTGCTCTTCTGTCATGGATCACTGAAAGCAAACATGTCTCCTTCAACACCAGCTCATGAACCCTTCTAAGAACTGTTCTTTGTATCCATGCATGTGTAAAAGTGCATCCTTATTCCATACTGCCACCCCAACAATACGTTCTTTAACACTCCACATGACAGCGGCGTGGTATGTCTACAGCACACTTGTATGTGGTCTTCTATAAGTTCCCCTCATTAACACAGCTCACATAATTCTACACAGGACCCCAGCACGATCTAACTCCCTTCCTTGGCTCCAAATGCCAGTGAGATGATATCCTTGGTAGTACTATAGGTTATCAATTGGTTTTCAGTCCCACATAGTTTTATTTGCTAAATTGATACTGCAGTTTGTGTTGTATTCTGATGTAACTGACTGCTCTTTTAGTGTGGTACCTGGTAAGCAAGTGTACTTCTTCTGCTAATATACTTTTATCATCATCATCATCATCATCATCATTACTAAGCAATGGTAAATTATATTAAGTTATATTATCAGGATGTCTATTACAGATTGACAGACCACACAATCACCACCGTTATTTAAGCATTAACAAAGTTGTCTTCATCACCCAGTAAATTTTACGTCGTCACACATCAGCAGTAATTAAAATAATATTCATAATGATTTTGTCCTACTTGGGGCAACTCGCCCGAAAGCGACAGGCATGAACCCCACTATCAAACGCCTGATTTCCCACCACCGATACTTTCACATTCACATTCACAACTTCTGCAGTCCTGGAGCTCGACCGACACGCATTAACACCGCAATAACAAAAACTCGGACAGAAACTCGGGCAAATCGCGAAGTGTCTGCGTCATTACATTAAGGCAAATCTGCACATCAACCACATTTAAAAATCATGACACCCAGCGCACAATAATGCCGGTGGTCGTCACTGATATAAAAACTTACCAAGCGAACCAACACGGGTTCGGATATAAATGACAGATGCTCCGTCCCGGCGCTCAGGGTGCGTGCGTTCTGCGCCGCTTTCCCCTTTTATTTCCCGATGAACTTGGACTACTCCTCGTCTCGTCGGCACGACTTTCACCAACCCCGGCGCGAATCACGGAACGGCTCCGTTTTAACGCGGCGCGTCCGGAATCGCTACACACTCCCGCAGCAAATCGCGCTCCCGGCTCTCCGCGCTCCCGCTTCTCGAACCGGGCTCTCGGTGGCTGGCCTCTCGCTGACGTCAGCTATGCGGGCTGCCTCGGAGCGCTAGAGGCTGGGCATCGTAGGAAGGTGCACTTCCCGAGGCTGCCAAGGCTATTATGCAACCGGGATCGGACGGGCGGGGTTCAAAAGAAAAAAAGCATTGCTGGCATGTTTGCGTCGCGAGCCATTTCGTTTAACACTCATGCAACTCAGATGCAATAATTAGCTCAGCAAGCCAGCTGCGCAGTATTGCGGTTTTTAATATAACGCAAAACACCAAAAGTCGTAAGGTAAATTACATCTGTCTTAAATTTATTTTATTATCTTATTATTGTCGAGGGAATATGGGTGACGGGGATTTTATTATAACTGTGCATGCATAACAAAGAATACGCCACCTGACCAAACATCCAAAAACAGCGCAAAGTATTCGTCATAAACAATGACGACCATTCGGAACAAATGACAGAGCGATGTGCCCATGAAAAAGGAAGCAGTGGCGGAGCCAACCGCACTGTGGTGCCCAGGTCCATAAGCCCGCAGCGTCACCTGTTAGAAACACGGTCCCCTCATCACGGATTCCGCGTCCGCGTTGTCTGACAAGGGGCCGCTGCTGCACCGTCCCGCCGCCGCTCCAGCGCCAGCTGACATCAGAATACATTACGGGCGACTAGGCGCGCCACACGCTGACAGCGATAGGCACACACGAGCGCGCACACGCACTGACGTGCCATAAATCCTATATACTAATTAGGTCGCATGGCATAGTTGCCGCGAGGGCTCACCCGCTCGGAGATCATGCCTGGAGCTCAGCGATGTCGCAGAGAGCTGCAACACTTGCAGTAGATTTAGGTTTCTGCAGTGTCTGATCTGCTGGTTCCGATGAAAGCTTAGCCAGCGATGAAGCACAGGCTGACTGATGCATCACACTTTGTGCACGCTATTCTTAGACTCAGGGCTACACACATGGTTTTCTCATTGAATATACACCCAAAAGGGGGGTCAGATGTGGGGAAAAAGCAACACTTGACAGATAAACAATTTAGAAAGTGACCACCCTTCATCCAGGGGGCTGTTGCATCGTCACAAGGTCTCGAGCCTGACAATTATTTTGCTGCAGCAGCTCTAGATTAGTGAAAGGGAAGGTCGCTGGAGGAGATGTGCGTGTCTGGGGAGAGTGATGAGTTTGCTGAGTTTGCTCGTCATGCCATTGGTCCAAGGTCCTGTCACCCTGTCATGTTGTGCCAGCACACACACACCCATAAAAACAGACATACTCTGGTTTTCTCAGTACACACACACACACAACTGTATATCTACTTTTCAGTTCTCTTAGGACAGTTCATTGAAAGTACAGCGTGTCCTCAGTCTGCAAGGCAGAAACCAGTGCAAAGGGCCACAATGTGTGCAACTGGGACATGAGTAAACAAGGTGCGGAGAACGAGGAGAAAGGGACATGCTCCGCTGTACCTGCTGGGGTGGGCAGTAGGCCTCAGTCTGGGGTGGGGGGAGTTGGATCCCAGTGAGATGGAGTGAGTTGGGACTGACCTCAAAGACTCTGGCCGGTCTGAGGGTTAACCATGTTCACAGGCGGTAGGAAGGGCTGCAGTGACCTCACACCACCAGTTCAACTGCTAATCCCAAGTGTAATTGCTTTCCTTATTAAATTAAAATGATTGTGTTGTTTTTCAGAATATTGATGACACTACTTTGATGTCTGGGTGTAACAGCTCTGTCTGCATACGTGAATGAAGAGAGGAGCTTCACCCTGAGTGTGTGTGCAGCTCCCAAGCTGAACAGGCTCAGCCTAAGGCCTGTCAAATGACTCCTGATTCGATATAACAGATTAACTAGCATTCTGCTCCACTTTTAATTGTTGTACAAACACGCAACCCACTGCTAATTATTTAATCGTTTTTGGATGGTCTCATTGGTAAATCCTGAAAGTGGTTTTACTGCCAGTAGCATTTGTATTTTGATGCCTCACGTATCGAAAGTCTAGCAGGAAAAAAGTCAAGGAGGCTGGTTTTGTATTTCTGGTGAGGCGTTAAGGAGAGAACAACCACCATCTGGTCCTGAAGAAGAAAAATCTGGGGTGGGGTGAGTGAGCGTGTGGTGCAGCAGAAAAAAACGAGGAAGAAAAGGACAATATATGTAGGTCATAAGTAAAAGATGGAACAGAGCAAAGGACGGCAGTCAATGGATTTACTTTGTTACATTAATTTTGCATCTCCTTAGAAACCAACCATGGGAGACTGTGTTACAGTCCCAGAACACATTTCCGTACACGGTCAATCAAAATGTGATAAATAAGTCTACAAATATTTATAAGTTAAGTATAAACTCCTCTCCTGGAGCCGACACCTTATCGTGGTGGAGGGGTTTGCGTGTTCCAATGATCCCAGGAGCTAAGTTGCCCG
>JAAGVU020000019.1:11056846-11088715 GCA_011763525.2 Mormyrus iriodes
CTCTCGGCTGGCCTGGGAACGCCTCGGGATTCCCCCAGAGGAGCTGGATGAAGTGGCTGGGGAGAGGGAAGTCTGGGGTTCCCTGCTGAGGCAACTGCCCCTGCGACCCGACCTCGGATAAAGTGGGAGATGATGGATGGATGGAATATAAACTGTTAACCTGACCCTGGCAGGGCTCAATGACTGTTTATGGTACTTACAGCCACCCTGGTGGCCATCTTGTAAAAAAGCACTGAATAACAATTCACTGGTGCTGTGAGCAACTGTGGTCAAGCCACCCACACGTAGTTTGCAAGGGCGCAAAAACTACAGATTTTAAGGTAGTAAATTTATTTGCTCAAACCTTCGTAATAAAACATATGTCCCCCATTTCAACCTGATAATGTTATTTGGTATCTGACAAGTGCGCACACAAAGTTTCATCCATTGTATTTCTATATCTGACAAGTGGCCACAGAACATTTAAAACAATTCAATGGCAGAAATTAGGCGTTATGGTCATTTACACCTATGAACAGTAACAACAAACACATGTATATACCACTGAACCTGTACCTTTATAATGCCACTTCTCCCAAACAAAATTGGTCTTATTCTGCTAGCCCTACCACATCGTGTCAATCCATTCCTTTTCTGCCGCTTATCCGGAGTTAGGTCGTGGGGGCAGCAGTCTAAGCAGGGATGCCCAGACCTACCTCTGATCTTCCATCAGGTGAATACCAAGGTGTTACCAGGCCAGCCAAGAAATGTAATCTCTCTAGCATGTCCTGGGTCTGCCCTGAGGCCTACTCCCAGTAGGACATGTCCGGAACACCTTCCCAGGGAGCCGTCCTGGAAGCATCCTAGATAGATGCCCGAACCACCTCAACTGGCTCTTTTCGATGTAGAAGAGCAGCATCTCTACTTTGAGCTGTTCCCGATTGTTTGAGTTCCTCACCCTCTCTTGAAGGCTGAGCCCAGCCACCCTGCGGAGGAAGCTCATTTCGGCTACTTGTATCCGCGATCTCATTCTTTCGGTCACTACCCAGAGCTCATGACCATAAGTGAGGGTAGGAACGTAGATTCACCAGTAAATTGAGAGCTTTGCCTTCCGGCTCAACTCCCTCTTCACTAAAACATAATGGTACAGTGTTCACATCACTGCTGACATTGCACCGATCCATCTGTCAATCTCCCATTCCCTTCTTCCCTCACTCATGAAAAAGATTCCGAGATAAACTCCTCCACTTGAGACAGCAACTCATCCCCCACCAGGAGTGGGCAATCCACCCTTTTCTGGTCGAGCACCATGGCCTCAGACTTGAAAGTGCTGATCCTCATCCCGGCCGCCTCACACTCAGCTGCAAACTGCATGCTGCAGGTCACAGCCCGATGACGCCAACAGGACCACATCATATGCAAAAAACAAAGATGCAATCTTGAGGCCCTCAAACCAGACCCCCATCACCCCTTAGCTACGCCTAGATATTCTGTCCAAAAGTTAGGAACAGAATTGGTGACAAAGGGCAGCCCTGGCAGAGTCCATCACCCACCTGGAATGAATCTGACTTACTCCTGACAATGTGAACCAAACTCTTGCTCCGTTTGTACAGGGATCTGATAGCCCACAACCACGGACCCCATACTCCTGGAGCACCCCCCACAGGACCCCCCAAGGGATACAGTTGTCTGCCTTTTCCAAGTCCACGAAACACATGTAGACTGGTTAGGCAAACTCCCATGAACCCTCCAGTATCCTTGTGAGGCTAGCTGATTCAGTGTTCCGTAACCAGGACGGAATCCACATTGTTCCTCCTGGATCTGAGGTTTGACTAACGGTCGGGCCCCCCTCTCCAGTACCCTGGCATAGACCTTCCCAGGGTAGCTGAGGTGTGTGATCCCCCTACAGTTGGAACACATCCTCCAGTCCCCTTTCTTAAGGATTGGGACCACCACCCCAGTCTGCTAATCCAAAGGCACTGACCCCAACAACCACGCAATGTTGAATAAGTGTATCAGCCAAGACAACCCAACAACATCAAGAGCTTTCAAGAACTCAGGGCGAATCTCATCCACCCCCGGAGCTTTACCACTGAGTAGTTGTTTGAATACTTCAGTGATCTCAGCCCCAGAGATGGGCAAGTCCCCTCTGAGTCTTCCAGCTGTACTTCCTCCGAGGAAGGCATATCAGTGGGATTTTGAAATATTCTTTCTACCGTCTGACTATATCCCCAGTTGAGGTCAACAGCTCTCCATCCCTGCTGTAATCAGCATAGGTACAGCCCTGCTTACCCCTCCCGAGTCGCCTGATGGTTTGCCAGAACTTTTTCGAGACTGACCGAAAGTCCTTCTCCATAGACTCACCAAATTCCTCCCACACCGGAGTTTTGGTTTCAGCAACCACCAGAACCTCTTCCCGCTTGACCTGCCAGTACCTGTCCACTGCTTCCAGAGTCCATCAAGCTAACCTAGCCCTGAAGGTCTTCTTCTTCAGCAGAGACAGCTCGCTTTACCGCTGGTGTCCACCACCGGGATCGGGGATTACTGCCACAACTGGCTCTATGTCCCCTCACTCCCTCGGGAGAGAAGTTCTGCCCTCTTGTAG
Organism: Mormyrus iriodes; assembly: GCA_011763525.2. NCBI lineage: Eukaryota > Metazoa > Chordata > Actinopteri > Osteoglossiformes > Mormyridae > Mormyrus > Mormyrus iriodes. The sequence continues at coordinate 11,059,431 of JAAGVU020000019.1, forward strand.
GCCCACCACCTACAGGCTGAGCTGTGGGGGTTGGGTGCAATGTAGTTCGGGTGGCAGTTAAAGGCAGGGGCCTTGGCGGACCTATCGTCAGGTATTAGTGGCTGTCAACAGAATCAAAAAATTAATCCAGTTAATCACAATAACTGGATTTGATTAAGCATGATTAATCACAAGTTTAAAATGGTAGTATTTGCTTGTATTTTTTGGAAAATGAAACAAATACATGTGGTCTTGGATGACAAACTGGTAAGAGGAATCACATGTTTTTTAATATAACATTTTGGTTTTGATAGTTGAAACCATTCAGTTGCATGGTTCCAAATGTGTAAGTTGCTAAAGTAATTAGCAACTATGCTTCTGGGAAACGTACCCCGACTCTGCTTTAACGAACAGAGAATGCATAAGTTGTATCATTTATGTGAATTATACAAGTCTTTTTAGTGCAAAAGTTAATATTTTGTATTTTATTTTCAGCAAATACAATCCCTACTGTTTTTTTTTAGCAATTTTACAACGTATTTTGAGAAACATAATTTAAATAAAACGATTGCATTGTAGTCTTAAACTTTCAATAAACACTCAAGCTAGTAAAAATGCCAAAAGAACAACCTATTTACGAACAGTTTGCATTTTTTTTCTTTTTAAACACAGGTTTTTAGAGTAGCGATCAAAATTAGAAGACAAGTTACATTTTGTAATTTGCAAAGTCACTGTTTATCCGATTTCGCAGTTATCCATGAATTGAAGAGATGTATTTTTATCGTGTTTCCTCGGTAAAGACTCTCACATTACAAAATAACAGCTTGCAGCTCCTCAGTCAGTGTAAACAGAACCCAGACATGTGCTCCTGTTTATGGGAGTCAGAGGGGACATTTTCACGCGTTTTCTTGTCCGAATAAGAACTGTTGGATTATTGTGTCTTTATCATATGAAAAGCACTATTTGCAAATGGCTGGATGATCAGCGTGGCTTTGTGACACTCAAATAAGTGAATATCGTTCTTTTTTCGTTTTTAGACGGTTTTTATTTTATCTTTTGTGTTAAAAACAAAATAGCGTGTTAAGGTTTCCAGATTAATCACAAGCGTTAACGCTGACAGCGCCAGCACACACATTGAGCTCATATCATTGTAGTAAGGCATGTCTCCCATTCCAAGAAAGACTTTTTACACCAAATTTTGATGCATCAGCCGAGTCCTGATAGAGATTACGTAGCTTTCCGTGGTGGGGATCTACCCAGCTTAACAATTTCTATTTATGAAGATATTCCTGTTTCTGAACATTTTAAGGTCCCCTTACATGAACTGGTTCATTCCTCTTGTGTGCTTCAGGAAGGAGAACAATGGTTACCCAAACCCGCTCATGTCCTTGGACAGGAAGCCTGGGGCACGTTTCTTACTGTCTGGTTAAAATCCTCACCCCTTTTTCCAACAGCCACTAAAAGTTTTTGTTAAAAGCACAAATGACCATCTGATGCACGTTCTGAATATGTGTATACTACTTTGATATAAGCCCTTCCATAACATGTGTGTGGCACCAGTGTCCTTTAAGTATTCTGTTTTCCTCCGGCAGTCTAAAGATGTTTAATCTGGCTAATGGGTTCATCCAAATTGCCCATATTAATTAATATGCATTCAGCATAACTAGAGGACAGCGGTTGGACTTCCATGTGCTACAGAGAGCCTAGAGTTAACTTTAGGTGGTATTATATGAATCCAGCCCTAACATGTGGTAGCCTGGTCCTGCTGGTAGTGGGCTGGGCAAAGGTTCATTTCAGCTTTGCGACTACAATGACTTGTAAGGGCTTTTCCAATCATGCAGTCCTGTGTTTTTCCCCTTTGTCTATCTGGATCGCTCTCTCTTTTCACAGCCTGAACCCCTGACCAGGATAACCAACTAGAAGATGGATGATGAATTTATTGTCTTAAATGGGACAAAAGGTGCTTTTGTAAACACGTTTAATGGCCATTTCTGTAGTACGTGTGCACTTCAATATAATACAGTGCAGTGTAACAACAATTAAACATGAATACTACCTACAACATGAACTTGAAAAATAATTTAGTCAACAACTCTACTAAAGTAAAAATTTTAGTTACATTAGCACGCCTCGAGAACAGAAATTTCGTGCCGCAGGTTTGGTTAGTTTATTAAAGAGAACATACTAAATTCCAATAGTAAATATACTGTATAAAAGCAACAAATGTTTCACGCTTAAACAACGCTACTCTGTTTAAAGTGTGAATCTCTTGATCAGGGCGACGCGCTGACTCTGTGAGTAGTGGTTTTGCTTCACCTTGCAGGGTTTGCGGTTTAAATCACACTTCTCCACGTATCGCATCCCGTTCAGGGTGTATATACCTTGTGCCCTATGCTCTTGATCGCAGCCTATTACAGTTCTGTTGCTTTGTTTTTCCAAACACAGGCAACCATTAGGCAGATTGTACGTCGCTAAGAGGAGATTTTCCATTTTCCATTCACTTTATAACCTTGGAAATGAACAAACTCCCGCAAACATAAACAGTATGCTTATGATTTACTTACGTTTGACATCGACCACAATAACGGTAATGACCTATAATGCCTTACATTATATTTACTACCGTAAAATTTAAATTAAGATTTCATAGAATTGTATGGGATCTTCTTTTAGGTTAAATGCGGTACTGACCGCCGTGTTACTTAACATTCCACTATGGTGAAGCTTATGTAATTTTACCCGGAAGTACATTTGTACGATAAGAATGACAAGGTCAGGTAAATTTTAACTTTATTACTTTGTGACTGCACTGTAAAAATGGCCTTGTCTTTTTTAAGGGTCATTGGCTCTCTGCGTACAAACACTGTGTATCGTTTTGCTCAGCAGTGCTCTGTAGGTAGGAGAAACTACGCGGCACGGGTAAGGGTATTAACATTTCTGTATTATGTTTGAATGCGTAACGGTCCATTTGGGAGAGAAATGCAAAACGGGCGTAAAGAGCAACGAGTCTAGAGCTACGCTTAGTTGCCTGAAACATTTTAATTCAAGTTATCCTTGTTTAATCTTGCATTTCCAGATGTTCCGTAATGTTGTTACTGTATTTAATCTCACGTTACCTTCAAAAGCTGTTAACTAGGATCGGGATGCTGTGTGGACCAGGCTTGCAAAGTAATGGCATGAATCGAGGTGCAACTGTGCTGCCCCCTGCAGGGCAGCACACTCGAGCAGGCAGTCGCAGCGTTTCGAACCATAGTGGGGGAGGATGGTGTGTCACTGGGCACTGCAGTCAGAGACCAGCACGGCAGAGATGAGTCGATGCATCGGTGAGGACATACCAGACTTATCCTGTCAGTCAAACACCTGCTTTATCAGCAGACACAAGCTCTAATCATGGTGCGGGCCTGGTTCATGTCTGCTTGACTTGCAAACACTGCTTCATCTGTGGGTGTGTCCAGTACCCTCAGTGATTCATCGCTGCTCTTTTTGATTCTCCTGTGGGGTGTTGGTCCTGTCCAGCTGTTGTCCTCCAGATGTAGTGGTCTGGCCCTGTTCTGTTGAGGAGGTCAGCGCCCTGGCCAAAATCTGTTATCAGCACCAGCTTCCCATCATCCCCTTTGGCACAGGCACCGGTCTTGAGGGAGGAGTTGGAGCAGTGAAAGTGAGTGTAAAAGGGTAATGCTAACACAGGGTTAGCAGGGCTGAGCGGCAGCAGTGTTGTACGTGGGGGGAATGGGAAATGATCCAGCAGGGAATTTGAGCATTGATTTACTGTACAATATTACACTCCTAAATTATAATATCACAAATTGAGTTATTTGTATTAAAATCAGTTTGAAGTCATTTCAATTCATTATTTAGTGAAAATGATACATTTTTATATAGCCACCCCTCATGAACATCATGGTATAGTCCACATTCGAAGAAGAAAAGATATCGACTGAATTAAGTTATACTCTGTAAATGTATGAACATCCTTATCCAAAAAAATTATGACAGGGTTTCAGAAACAAAACTAATTCCCGCTGTTGAGAGGAGGGCTTATAGAGAGCGGAGAGAAAGGACAGTGAGCTTACGTCAGTGTTTTTGAAACTGGTCCTCAGGGACCCGCAGAGAGTCTATACTTTTGCTGCTAGGAGGGAGCAAAAACATGGACCATCTGGGGGTCTCCGATGACCAGGTTGAGACTCACTGGCTCAAATGAATGGCTGATCAGTGATGTACATCTGGAGTAGCGTCATTTCCTGGCCTGTGTGTCTCATTGTCAGGGAGGCGTGTGCTTCAGTCTTGGCAAGATGGACCGCATACTACACCTCCATCAGGAAGATTTTGATGTAACGGTGGAGCCGGGTGTCACTCGCAAAGCCCTCAACGCCTCCCTGCGTGACACTGGCCTTTGGTTCCCTGTCGGTAAGTGCCACGCCCTACCCCCAAAGAGCCCAGTCATTTATGTGTGTCTGTCCCATTTCTGTTCTTCACTCCACGTAACGTGGGGAGAGTCTCTCGCCCTGCAGATCCGGGTGCAGACGCGTCCCTCTGTGGCATGGCGGCCACCAGCGCCTCGGGCACCAATGCTGTGCGTTATGGCACAATGCGGGAGAATGTGCTGAACCTGGAGGTGGTGCTGGCGGACGGCACTGTTATACACACTGCAGGCAGAGGGCGCCGTCCCAGGTCGTAGCATAGGTTTGCACTTCTAACCACGTGACCAGTGCATTTAGTACCATTCAAATTTCTTTCCACCTTTTTAACACTACGTAAGATGTAGAAAATTACACCTGACATGGAAATGTTGTTGTTATTATTGTTATTATTACTACTACCCTGCTTGGTCACCTTGGAGGGTTTCAGCCCAGGGTTCTGTACCCTCAGGAAGACATCGGCAGGATATAACCTAACAAACCTGTTCGTGGGCTCAGAGGGCACGCTGGGCCTGTTGACCAAGGCCACCCTGAGGCTCTCCGGCATCCCTGAGGCAGTGGTGTCAGCCGTCTGCTCCTTCCCCTCAGTGCAGGCAGCAGTGGACAGCACCGTGCAGCTCCTTCAGGCCGGGGTTCCAATGGCACGCATTGGTGAGTGTGCCGTAGGTGTGCTCGGTGTGATTGGTGCGGTCCATATGATTGATGTGACCGGTGTGGTCGAGTAGTCCATCAGTGGTTTCGGGCTCCAGGTTCATTCTGTCCCAGCCTTTTAGACTTGTGCATCCCTCTTCTGCAGAGTTCCTGGATGATGTCATGATGGACGCCTGTAGGCGGTACAGCGGCCTGCCGTATGCCGTGGCTCCCACGCTCTTCCTGGAGTTTCACGGTAGCGAGAGCAACCTGGAAGAGCAGGTCACCGTCGCGGGTGAGTGCCTGTGTGGGGAGGCTGCCCGACATGTGAGACCTATGCACCGCTCATGTGTGACTGTATGAGTTGGGTGTGACCGTGGGCCTTGCCCTGCGTGGACCCTGTCCGACCATCGTCTCTGTTTTGTGGGCGGAGCCAGAGGACATCACACAGGGGAATGCAGGCTCAGATTTCAGCTGGGCGCGGGATGCAGAAACTCGCGAGCAGCTTTGGAAGGCCCGTCACGATGCCTGGTACGCTGCCCTGGCATTGCGACCTGGGTGCAAGGTGAGGCATTACCGTGGGAACATAAGATGCAAGCAGTCATCTTCTTCAATGACACCTCCGGTGGAGAGTGACCTATATTCGTAAACTGTGAAAATGTCCATTGTTTTTTCTACATGTCTATGTTATTTTGCTCTCGTGCTCTGCATTTTTGTCCTCACCGCGGTCCTCTGTGACGCCCACAGGCGTACAGCACAGATGTGTGCGTTCCCATCTCTCACTTACCTCAGGTTATTGTAGAGACCAAGCAGGATCTGATGCAGAACCGTCTCACAGGTATCTGAGATAACGCTGAACATACTTTGACCATGCAAGCACTTCACATCCCACGCACGTGTCCTGATGCCCCGGGTATATTCACAGTTAGCCTTGACATTTACCTATTTGCCCAAACACAAACAACCGGACTCCTCGCCACTCATGTGTAAGTGTTCTTCTGTGCCAACCTCTCCAGGTCCCATCGCTGGCCATGTCGGAGATGGAAACTTCCACTGCTTGATGGTTTTGGACCCAAACGACGCAGATGAGGTGCAGAGGGTCCATCAATTCGCAGAGAGGCTGGCTCGGTATGGCCCATTACCCTGTCTGTCTCTCCAAATTGCCATTTTCCAGCTTTCAGATTTGAATACTGGGAAAGTTTCTAATGGAGTAAAAACACAGATGAACTAATATGTGTAGCATTTCTAAAGCATATTCCCGCACCCACACAGGAGGGCTCTTGCTCTGGATGGGACATGTACTGGAGAGCATGGTATTGGTTTGGGCAAGAAGGCATTATTGCGTGAAGAAGTGGGACCCCAGGCCATCATGGTCATGCATTCCTTGAAGGCTGCCCTGGATCCTGCAAACCTCATGAACCCTGGGAAGGTGCTTTAAGAGAACGGAGAGTAAGCAAGCCACAATCCAAGCACTGCTATGCCCAGATTCAACATTAGGTGGCAGCATTTGGTTAAAACCATCCTCTAAATGATGGCCACCATTATACTGCTGACACTCTTTGGTTCACGGTTGTAAGCACAAGCATAAGTTTGGTGAGTAGGTATTTTTAAAATTATTTATTTTGAATTTATATGTTGTGTTCTATTTACTGTGTCTCCTTGTTGATAGGGTAACCGGCTGTGTAAATAATCAGATTAAGCTAAAGGACAGGGCTGACCCATTCAGATGGTATGTTATCCCCCCTTACTCAGCCTAGCTCTGAGAGATGATGGTGCCTGCATGACATTTTGTACCAAAGATACCAAAGTCTCAGTAATAAACACAATTTAAATGAACAGTGGCTTACCGTACCACATCAGATCCCTGTTACGATGACTATGCTGTAGCAGAATTAAACGTTTTTGCACTTTTGTTTTCTATAAAGCAGGAAGAGCATATCTTGTATATTTATTTTAATTCTGTATTATATTATTCATCCCACAGGTTGCACATCAAACCATCAGACTGTCTACCACCTAAAAACAAGCCTCCCCTCACATCTTAAAAAAAATCCCAAACCAAGATGATATGAAACCAAACAAAACTGTAAATGAAGTTGGGATTTTCTGTGGCTCTGACTTGATCAGTTCTGTGGGGTGGAGCTGGCGGTGTTTTCTGGAAAACAAGGGATTCTGGGTATCTGATATACCCGGGCCATCTGTAGTTGTGATTATTCAGTACTTCAGTCTGTCAAGCTGGTCTGAGGTGTGGATAAAGGTTGATAATATATTACTGCCCCTAGTTATTTCCACACTTTTTTTCTTTCAAATCAAGGCAAGATACAACAAAATAATACATACCACATCTCCCAACATCTCCCAAAACTTTAAATGACTTCTGTCATTCTGAATTTTAAATGTCAACTTTGTTCATACTCGCAACCTCTTAATAAAAAAGTCCAGCAGCTTTTATGAGGACTGCGCTGTCACATTTTTAAGACATTGTAATGTCAGGCATCAGGCCTCACAAATACCAGTGAGTTTGATGAAACATGGGGGTACCTTCTATAATATGGTTATTGTGTGAGGCTTTCCCCTTCGACAGCAGCAGAGATAACCTCCACGTAAAAGAAGAGAAAATACAGCAAAAAATGTCACTTCTAACTACTGCAGGTAGAAGTGCATTCCGAGAATACACACAAACACACACGCACGCATCTCCCTTTGGGCCGCTGGATGATTGTCTACTGGCAACACAATGCTAGGATGTAAACGGCGTCGCCTCAGAATTGGGACACGCTGAAAAAAGGGTGGGAATGATTGGCTTATAACACTTGGAGAAGATGTTTGCTGCCCAGGCCTGCATATTTACAAATGGCTGCACATCAGGCAGGTCTAATCAGATTCAGCAAGTCTGCAGGAGAGTCAAGGAAATAGCTGTTTTCCATAATATGTCGTACATTTGCAACCATTCAGGGCAGTCGCTTCAGCAAGCCTGGAAGGAAGGTTCCCCCTCTCTGACTCACGCACAGAGGATGAGCCCCCTCGGGCCCCCCCACACGAGTAGCCGTGCTGATCACAGGGCGTGGAGCCCTCTCTCGTGTTCTCACCACTGAGGAGAATTCTGAGGAGTTTTCTCAATAAAGTGTAAACATCTGTGTAAGGGAACTTAAAAATAAAATTTAAAAAGCAGGAGGAGAGAGGCAGGCAAAATGCATCTGTAAACATCTCAAAGCCCCGCGCAACATCTCAGACCCACCTCCAACCTTTCTGTGATTTTCCAAGTCTCCTCATCCGTGAAGGACAGACCACCCCCCCAAAACCACTCATGCTCATGTTGTAACTTGCTGGACCCCCCCCCCACCATGGTCAAACCTTTTTTGAATTACCAGCTGTTTTTTTTTTAATTTTAAATCCGAGTAAGCACTACTGACCGGTTAGTTTGGGCCTGCATTGCACCGAGAATCCTTTTAGTAACGCCCCTCGAGTTTCTGAGCTGCCGCTTCTCAGTGGATACTCTCGTGGGCCCTGGCCTAGACCCTCCTTCCAGCTTGTGCACCTCCTTACTGTGAGGCCTCCTGCTGATGAAATGGAGTCTGATGACACATGCGGCATGCTGCTCCAGGCTGTGCCTCCTTGTTCCACACCGTCCACCTTGTCTGTTTCCTCATCCTGTCTTGCTCCGGGGGTGGTGGGGGCAGCTATCGGCACACTGTACAACAGGGCAGGGATGAGTTTGTGCATGGCAGCAGGGCTGAGGATTTCCGGGGGGGCTGAAGGAGCCAGTCTGTCAGGCTGAGAGGAACTCTGGGTCAGGCTTGGAGGTGTCACTGTTGCTCTGATGTTTAATTTGTTATGTAATTCTCTCAGTTGATTGGCTGATTTGTTTGTTTTTTTCATTGTTTGTTTTGGTTGTTTCAGTGTCCAAGTATCTATCCATCCAGGCTAGTAAAGACCCTGGGGAAGAGAGGATGAGAAAAAAAGCGACACTGCTTATCATGTGACATTATTTATGAGGGTCTGAATGGATACGGCAGAGAAACTGCGTGTGTGTCACCGTATTTGTGTATAACCATGTGCATGTTTCTGTGACTGTTTGTGTGTAAAAGTGTATATGTGATAGTGTGACTATGTGTGTAATGATGTGTGTGTGTCTGTGACTATGTGTGTGTTGTGTATTTTGTTTGCTTACTTATGGTTAAGGTTAGGGCTGGGCAGGGGTTAAGGTTGTCACTGGGATTAGGGATATGCCCATAGAAATGAATGGAGAGTCCCCATAAAGATATGAATAGAAACTTGTGTACGTGTGTGAGTATGCCCGTGCGTCTCCGCTGATGTGTGTGTGTGCTTGTGCATCCCTGCTTATGTGTGTGTGTGTGTGTGTAACCATGTGTGTAAGTGTGCTTGTGCATCCCTGCTGAGGTATGCCGCCTTACCTGTGACAGGTGTATAACGTGGGGCTCAGTCTGAAGGGTGTTCAGGGCATGACCGGTTGATCTCAAACCAGGAATCTATACAGCTGCAGAGAGGCTAACTTTACATACAAATCTGAAGATAAACACTGTGTTTTCATGCTCTCAAAGGTATATATTATTAACATATAATATGTCACACATATATCTTCTGGCATCCCGTCCAGGCTGCACCCCAGCCTTGTTCCCTTGCTCCAGGGCCTTCCGCACCCCTGGCCAGCATAAGAACTTATCAGATGGATGCACCTTTTGAACTGTTCTTTTCAGTTTCAGACATTACTATATTTAGTGTGTTGCAGTATTGTGTGTTCCGGCGCTCAGTGAGGCAGTATTCAGTTTCCTGTGGGTGTCTTCCTCCCCCAGGGCAACAAGCCTAATGAAATTGCTCTCACCCACATTCTGCCTACTCACTGTCAAATTTGGAGGGGGGGGTGATCCATTCTTTAATGATTACCCCTATGTGTATAACTGGTTAGATACCTTTTAGGGTTTTCTGTGGGCAAAGGCAAAGCCAATTTCCTTAGCCTGTCAACCAGCTGTGAGCTTTGGGGAAGGTTATTTCTTAGACATCCCTCTTCTGGTAGGTCCGAAGGTGTTGAGAGGTCCAGGGAGGCAGACATTTACCTTTTGTGGTAGATGCAGAGGCACGGCAGTCTGGCGATGGTGTCTCCCTGCTGGAGCTCCTCCAGGCAAATCACACACTCACCAGCATCCCTGGCCAGCACGTCGTCTACACAGAGTACAACACAGAGGAGACTGTGCTTACACACGGCACAGTGCAGATTGTGGTTACACAGCACAATGTAGACTTTGGTGATAAATGGCACAGTACAGACTGTGCTTCCAATGCATTGAGGAGACTGTAGTTAGACACAGCACAATGCAGACTGTGCTTACAGGGCATGGGGGAGACTGTGGTTACAAACAGCACAGTGCAGATGGTGGTTATACCCAGCACAGTGCAGACTGAGGTTACCCACGGCACAGTGCAAATTGTGCTTCCAAGCAATTGAGGAGACTGGTCACATACAGCACAGTGTAGACTGTGCTTACATGGCACAGAGGAGACTGTTATTACACAAAGCACAGAGGAGACTGTGGTTACACACAGCACAGTGTAGACTATGCTCACAGGGCACAGAACGGACTGTGGTTACACACAGCACAGTACAGACTGTGCTTACAGGGCACATAGGAGACTGGTTACACACAGGACAGTGCAGACTACTTACAGGGCACAGAAGAGACTGGTTACACACAGCACAATGCAGACTGTGCCTACAGGGCACAGAGGAGACTGTTGTTACACACAGCACAGTGCAGACTGTGCTCACAGTGCAGACTGTGCTTACAGCACAGTGAAGACTGCTTCTACACGGCACAGTGCAGACTATGCTTACACGGCACAGAGGAGACTGTGGTAAGACAGCACAATGCAGGCTGTGCTTGTAGGGCACAGAGGAGATTACACATGGCACAATGCAGACTTCACTTACAGGGCACAGAGGAAATTATGCATGGTATAATTACGCATGGCACTATTCAAGTTATGCTTACAGGGCAATGATGAGACTCTGCAAGTTGTGATTACACATGGCACAGTGCAGACTGCAGTTATACACAGTACAGTTCAGATTGTGGTTACAGGGCTCAGAAACTGATTATAAAGAGAACCAAATGGATTGTGGATTTGCAGAACATCAGTCTGTTTCCTTAAACATATATGAAGTGAATATTCCACAAAGCAGAAATTAAAAAGGTAATAAGACTGAGTTACTTTCTGCAGGGGGCAGCATTGAGCATTGAGAATCCCATCCCTGTAGGGAGGTGCTTCTGTGACTGCAGCTGTAAAGCACGACCACTGAGTCAGACTAAGCAGCTCCTTCCCTGACAGAGTGTTACTGCTCCTAATGGTAGGGCTGCACCTTTGGAGAGCAGATAGCGTTGATGCATACAGTACCTGGTGAGCCTGTTAGCCATCTCACTGCAGCATTGATCCGTATATTACCTAAAGCAGGTTCACACTGACATAGCCCATCTGGGCATCTTTGAGATCCGAGCTATGAGCTAAAACATTTCCACACAAGCTAGAGCCAGCTCAGGCAGCATTGGGGAACTGGGTGTACCTGTCATCTCTGGGTCCCTGTCAAATGAGGCTTTAAATACAATGACCCTCTTTCACGTGTTGATAGCATGAGTTGTTTAATCTTTGTTAATCTTTGTTGCCCCCTCCCCATAAGCCCAGTCCCTTTTCATTATCAGTAGGACCTTGGGTTGCTGGTTAGCTGGCGTGCCGTAGGACTCATGCCTGCTCAGCAAGGCCTGGTCGGCACCCTCACACTTCTGTCCTCTGGCTTGAAGCTCTGAGTTTCAGAGTGAAGGATTACGCATGAGAGGAAGTCAGATCTGAGACACAGGGCCCCTTCCTGCTGCAGTGCCTGTCTGCTTCCTGTAGTCAGCACTCTGCCCTGTGTTTCTTATAGAAAAGATCTCACTTAACAAAACATGACCGTGTGACATTTTGGTGATCCATTCGATAAACACTTGCACAATTGATAATGCTCTTTCTAAACTGCCTAAATGTAGTTTATGTCCCCTGTGTTGGCCTGGCATCCCATGCTATGTGTCCCCTATGTTGGCCTGGCATCCCATGCTGTGTGTCCCCTGTGTTGGCCCGGCATCCCATGTTGTGTGTACCCTGTGTTGGCCTGGCATCCCATGCTGTGTGTACCCTGTGTTGGCCTGGCATCCCATGCTGTGCATCTCCTGTGTTGGCCTGGCATCTCATGCTGTGTGTCCCCTGTGTTGGCCTGGCATCCCATGCTGTGTGTACCCTGTGTTTCTTAGCAGTGTCGGTCCTTGCCAATGTGGCGCCCTAGGCGAGCATCACCGCCAGTGCCCCTCTCCAAGGCAAAGTGAAATTGACGGGCAAGTCAGCACCCCCTTAGAATTTGATGCCCTAGGATAGCTGCCTATGTTGCCTATAGGATTGGCTAGCCCTGCTTCTTAGGATGGACTCACCTTACTCTAGTTAAGCGGTTGAGAGATGGGTGGATTAATAATTTTCACGTCATCAGTTTATACAGTACATGAAGTGTCGTTGTTATAGCTGTAAATCTGACAATTTGTTGCTCCAGTCCAAAATCAGGATGCACCCATTTATCCTTCCCAGAACAGGCATAAGACATTGGAACACGCGACAGTTCACATGAATACATGTCTGTGGCAAACATGCATCGGCGGCATCCTTGGCCATCTGTTCTATGGAGTCGCAATGTGTTTCACTACTCATAATCTGATATCTGGCCCCAAGGCAGCGGATCACCGGAGGCAATGGGGCACTGAGGCATGCAAGCAGAAGGGAAGGAAAGTGAGGGTGATGTATATGTAAACAATGATTGCCGGGCGTGGGGGGAGGGGTGACATGACAGCGAGAGCAGAAGATCAACTCAGATCAGCAGGCAATCCAAAGCCCCAGCCCTTCTGCTGTGTGGGAAAGGCCATGCCCACTAGCATGGCAGAATCATGCCATTGTGCCTATCAGTGTGGCAGAAACCCAGTGTTGTGCCTGGCAGCTTGGCAAAATTGTGACGTTATGTCCACCAACTTGGCAGAATCGCACCAGTGTGCCTGGCAGCTTCGCAGAATCACGGCATTGTGCCTGCCAGCTTAGCAGAATCACAGCATTGTACCCGACAGAGTGGCAGAATTGTCATGTTGTGTCTGCCAGCGTGGTAGAAATTCGGCATTGTGCCTGGCAGCTTGGTAGTATGGGGGCACTGTGCCCAGCAGCTTGGCAGCATCTCTTTTTTATGCTTGGTAGCATGGTAGAATCACAGCATTGTGCCCAACAGCTTGGCAGAATGGCACTGGTGTGCCTGGCAGCTTGGCAGAATTATGGCATCGTGCCTGCCAATGTGGCAGAATTGTGGCATTATGTCTGCCAGCATGGCAGAATCGTGATGTTGTGCTTGGTAGCTTGGTATTATCAGGATGTTATCTTTGCCAACTTGGCAGATTCGCACCAGTGTGTCCGGCAGCTTGGCAAAATCATTACGTTACATCTGCCAGTTTGGCAGAATTCCGGCATTTTGTCCACCAGTGTGGTAGAATCGTGGCATTGTGCTCACCAGCTTGGCAGAATGGAGGTATTGTGCCTGACGGCTTCGCAGAATCGTGCCAGTGTGCCCGCCAGCTTGGCAGAATTGTGGTGTTATGTCTGCCAGCTTGGCAGAGTCTTAATGTTGTGCCCAGCAGTGTGGCAGAATGGTGGCGGTGTGCCCAACCAGCTCTGAGCAGACTGCTGGCCTGTCATCCCTTGTAACCCCCCAAGGCCCCATGACTCGCTGGCGCCGACAGGAATAGGGACACATCCTCCAGGTCAGTACATGTATTTCTGGCTTATTGTCGGTGATGAAAATGTTGACATTTGATACACCAATAAACACTGGGGCTGGGGGGTATGAGGGGGTTCTACCGTGCTGGGCCATGGTTATCCACTGGGGGTCTCCTTTATGCAGTGTGGTGGTGATGAGGGACAGTATCACCCACCTCGACTACCTTGCAATATGAAAGACTGGATCTACTCTGCAGACTTCATTCCTGGAGATGAGGGACAGCCTGGGCAGTTTTATGCGGCACCTGTGACCTGTGGTGGTGACCTTCTTCTTATGGAGCATACACCCCCATGTGAGTCTTCGAGGCCTGACTTTGCTGGATGATATTTTAATATCTTCGACTAAATATAGCTTGTTTTCCCGGGGAGGGGGGCACAAAGGGTGACAGCTTACTGGAGGATTGGACAGAATCGCTCCTGCCCCTTGTGTTACCCTTGTCATGACTTTGTGTCACCAGTCTGCTGTGTGGGGTGTACCACGTGTACTGGATGGGGGAAGCTGGGGAAAAAGAGAAGGCCACCAGAAGACACACACACACACACACACACACCCACACACACACAGATTCACACACACACGCTAGGAACACCACCCTCAATGGTAAGTCATTTAGGGGATCTGCACACAAAGGTCATTATGGCATGGGTGTTCAATTGACCACCAAATTCTGGGAATTGTTTTGGCTTCCTGTTGTGTGACAGAATGGAGTGTCTGTGGCTAGAATGATTTAGGGTGATAGAAGAGAGGTTTTCCCCTGTGGACTTAACTGTACGGTATGTGTATGTACATTTATCTGTAGTGTACAGTGTGTATGTATGTACATTAATCTAAACTGTATAGTGTGTGTATGTACATTAATCTGTACTGTACGGTTTGTATGTATCTACATTAATCTGTACTGTGTGGTGTGTGTATGTATGTACATTAATCTAAATTGTACAGTGTGTGTATGTACATTAATCTGTACTGTACAGTGTGTATATTAGGGTGGTCCAAAATTCCAAAAGTGTGCATTCAAATTGAGACACAGTGAAAACTTGTACCAGTTACTATGGACAATTCATGGATAAAATTTTCTGTCTATTCCTAAATTTAGGGGTCCCCCAAAAATGCTTCTTTTTTAACCAAAGCAAAATTAAATCACTTTTCTGCAGATACGCAACAGTTTGAAATGAAATCAGTAACCATATAGTCCATATGCACTACAGTCACCTCTCTGCACATTTATATAAAATGATTATATGTCAGAACAAAGCAGAAACGCAAAAGAAACATCATATTAACAAAATGAAATCAGTCCTGCAGGCCTGTAGGCATGAACCAGTTGGACCTATAACATTTCACTTAAAAGAAACACAGATTTCGCAATAGATGGCATGTCTTTGCGGTGCTTCGTGACCACCTTGAGAAGGTACTGTTTTTGGGACTCATCTCTCATGAGACAACTATTAAAATTTGTTGCAAGAGCGATCGCATGTTTGGCAGTATCGCTGATGACAGTCATGCCCTTGACAGCATTCTTGAATTCTTGGTATGTGGCATCATCCTACCACGTCGATGAGGCTTTCGCGAGAAAGGCCAGGGACCTCTGTTGGCCATTTGGAAGTATTCCATCGAAGATGATCCTCGTTCCGTTAGTAACATAGTCATGGAGGGCTGTCAAAGAAAAGTTCTTCTCCAGCCTTTTGAGACCTTTCCGTTCGGTGGTGTTCAATTTCTCCACCATCCTCCTCTTGTCCTCCAAAGTGATACGCTCATCAAAAAATATCTTTTGATTCATCAACATGAAGTAAACTGCCTAAAAACATATAATTTCGTAGAACCAATGCAAATTGACATTTTGGGGGAGCTCTAAATTTTGCTCAATTTCGTCGATATTTTGCACATAGGTTCACAATATGAAATGGAAACAAGGCACGATGTGTCTAGTGTAGCTAAAACATTTTTTGAACCCTGTTGTTGATGATGGACCACCCTAGTGTGTATGTACCTTAATCTATGTTGTACGGTGTAGGTACATTAATCTGTACTATATGGTGTGTATGTACTTTACTCAGTACTGTACAGTGTGTGTATGTACATTAATCTGTGCTGTAAGATATATGTATAGTTAAGATCAAAATTATTCATACCCATACTAAATATTGATTTATAGTGAATTTTTATTTGACCAATAGGTTTCTTTTGGCTGGAAATGGCATAAGCATCTGACAAAAGATGGTCAGACATTGTACTAGAGATATAAATGAAGAATAACTATTTTGATGTTTATTTTACATTGTTATGAAAAATGCCACGTCCAAAATTATTCATACCCTTTCTCAATAATCAATAGCAAAGCCATTATTTGCCATCACAGCAATCAAATGGTTCTTATAATTGCTAACAAGCTTTTTGCATGTCTCCACTGGGATTTTGGACCACTTCTCTTTTGCAAAGATCTCCAGGTCTTTGAGGTTGGACGGCCCCCTTGCCATCACTCTGGTCTTCAGTTCACTCTACAGATTCTCGATGTGATGCAGGTCTGAACTGTGGCTGGGGCACTTAAAAATGTTAATATTGTTTTCTGTTAACCACTTTGGCTGTTTTCCTGCAGACTGCCTGATGTTTCCTCCAGAATCTTAATGTGGTCTTGTTATTTCATGATGCCATTTACTCTGACTAAGTTGCCTGGCCCAATGACTGAAAAACACCCCCAAAGCATTACATTCCCACCACCATGCTTGACCGTGTTCTTGGAGTTGAATGCGTTTTTTCACCAAGTGAAAGCCACGTCCCTGTGTCCATACAATCCCATTTTCATCTCATCTGACCACAGAATTGATGACCAAAACCTTTTTTCTTTGTCCAGGTGAGGTTTGCAAAAGCTAGGTGAGCTTTGTGTGCTTGTGAATTGAAGAATTGAATAGAAGTGAAGTCCTCCTCGGTCAGTGGTACCAGAATTGCTCAGGATTTGTCAGGATGTCCATGGTGGTGATCCTTGGATTCTTCTTGGCCTCTCACACTACCATTCTCATCACAGGGGACACTTTTGGCTTCCTACCACACCCTTTAAGATTTTTGATAGTGTAGAACTCCTTGTACTTTTTCATTATGCTTTGCACTGTGGCCACTGGTGCTTGCAAACATTGCAAACAGTTTATAGCCTTTCCCCATTTTGTGATTAGCCACAATGCGCAACCGGAGGTCCTCACTAAGCTCATTGGTCTTAGCCATGACCTGCAGTTGACTAGGAACTGACTAGAGAACTAGTGCATCGGCTTTTCTCATTTGATAGTTGATTTGAATTTTCTAGAACATGGTGATAATTACCAGGACCATTCGGAATGGTATAGAAGCTTGCATTTTCTCAAATATTTGCGCAATTTCAAGGGGTATGAATAATTTTCATACCCCTTGAAGTTTACTTAATTTTTTTCATAAAAATGCAAAATAAACATCAAAATTATTTATTTCCATTTATACCTCAAGCACAATGTCTGACCATCTTTTGTCAGATGCTTATGCCATTTCCAGCCAGAATAAACCTATTGGTCAAATAAAAATTCACTATAGATCAATATCTGAATTGTACTATACAGTGTGTGCATGTACATTAATCTGTACCACAGATTGTATGCATGTATATTAATCTGTACTGTATGTTGTGTGTATGTACATTAACCTGTATTATGTGGTGTGTGTATGTACACTAATCTGTACTGTACAGTGTGTATATGTACACTAATCTGTACTGTACAGTGTGTATATGTACAGTAACCTGTATTGTACAGTTTGTGTACATCAGCCTGTACTGTATGGTGTGTTTATGTACATTAATCTATACCACAGGGTGCGTGTATGTACATTAATCTGTACTGTACTGTATGTGTCTGTACATCTGTACTGTAGGTAGAAATTACGGTAATTTAAATAAGGACCTAGTGCTTCCAGTCGAGTAAATGAGTAAATTTTTATTATCCTGAATTTCAGGCTCAAAAAACATACAGATGCTGAGCAGTCAATCTGAATGGCCCAGTGCAGTGAGAGCTTGCTCTATGTGAGAAGGAGAGTGGCGAGCAAGTGAAAGAGGGAGTGAGAGAGAGGGAGACAGAGCACGGGAAAGGATGTGTGGGACACTCAGGCTTCACTCACCATTATAGGAGAGACGGGGCTTGCTCAGACACATGATGAAATGTACCTCCATCTCATTGGAGGCCACTGACTTAGAGCAGACAGGACACTTGAAACCTGCAGAACAGACAAGGTGAAAAGGACATGAACAGGTCATTAAACGACAGATACAGACCCTGATAGTACTGTACACCATCCCAGGAGGTCATTACACCACAGATACAGACCAATACAGTACTGTACATAGTCCCAGGAGGTGATTAAACCACAGATACAGACCAGTACAGTACTGTACATCATCCCAGGAGGTCATTCAACCATGGATACAGACCCTGATAGTACTGTACACTGTCCCAGGAGGTCAGTAAACCAGAGATACAGACCAATACAGTACTGTACACCCTCCCAGGAGGTCATTAAACCAGAGATACAGACCAATACTGTACTGTACATTATCCCAGGTCATTCAACCACTGATACAGACCCTGATAGTACTGTACATCCTCCGAGGAGGTCATTCAACCACAGATACAGACCCTGATAGTACTGTACACCATCCCAGGAGGTCATTAAACCACAGACACAGACCCTGACAGTATTGTATACCAAACTCTATTCATTTTCTACAAACACCCAGGTCACTCTGTGTGTTCTACTGTTGTTACCGTGGAAAGTGAGTCACACATTTTAAATGTATGTGTGTTTCAAATTTTATTGTGAGTGTAAGCCTCTGATTTGTGCATTTATACAACATAGTAAATACATAATTGGCCCTGACAGTCTTGAGTGATATCACAGAGCAAGATTCTCTCTATTAGCTGTTAGGTATTAATGCAGCAAAATGATCATAGGAAGGACGGGTTGCACAAAACGCCAGTTATTCAAGCTGTACCTACTCATTCACTGGCCACTTTATTAGGTACAGCTGTTCAACTACTTGTTGAAGGAAATATCTAATCAGCCAATGGCAGCAGCACAATGTATAAAATAATGCAGATATAGGTCAGTTAATATTAACATCTTACAATAGAATAGGGAAGAAACATGATTGAAGTGACTTCTAACTGCTGATTTGCCGGGATTTTCATGCAGAACCATCTCTAGGGTTTACAGAGAACAGGCCGAAAAAGAAAAAACATCCAGTGAGTGGCGGTTCTCTGGGCAAAAATGCCTTGTTGATGGCAGAGGTCAGAGATGAATGGCCAGGCTGGTTCAAGCTGATAGAAAGGCACCAGTAACTCAAATAACCACTGGTTACAACCGAAGTATGCAGAAGAGCATCTCTGAAGGCGCAACATGTCGAATATTGAAGCAGATGGGCTACAGCAGCAAAGGTCACACCGGGTGCCACTCCTGTCAGCTAAGAGCAGGAAACTGAGGCTACAGTGGGCACAGGTTCAGCTTATCTGGAGAATGGAAGATTGGAAAAACATTACCTGGTTAATGAATCACTATTTCTACCGCGACATTCTAATGGTAGGGTCAGAATTTGGTGCAAACAACGTGAAAGCATGGATACATCCTGCCTTGTATCAACAATTCAGGCTAGTGGTGGTGTAATGGTGTAGGTAATATTTTCTCAACACAATTTGGGCCCCTTAGCACCAATTGAGCATCATTTGAATGCTACAGCCTACCTGTGCATTGCTGCTGATCCATCCCTTTATGACCATAGGGTATCCATCTTCTAATGGCTACTTCCAACAGGATAACCTGCCACGTCACAAAGCTCATATCTGCTCAGACTGGTTTCTTGAACACGAAAATGAAAGCACTGTACTCAAATGGCCTCCACAGTCATGGGATCTCAATCCAGCAGAGCACGTATAGGAGTATAGGTACAAGTATAGCTGGACCACAAGATTCACATCATTAAAGTGCAGCCAACACATCTGCAGCAACGGTGTCATGCTATTGTGTCAACATGGACCAAAGTCTCTGAGTAATGTTCCAAGCACCTTTTTGAATCTATGCCACGATTACTTAAGGCAGTTCTTAAGGCAAAAGTGGTTCAACCCAGCACTAGCAAGGTGTACCTAATAAAGTGGTCAGTGAGTGTATAATCACTTCAGTGATAAACATGGATGACTGTGAGAAAACATCTGTCTCTAAATGTCAGTCTCCTAAACCCCCAAGTAAAGTCAGACAGAGAATGAAAGCCACATACATCATAAAATCAAATCAGCAAATGAAGAATGTTTTATAGCCAGTTTGCCTGTATCTTAGACATCTGTGGGATGATGGACATGTGAGATCAGGAGATGGGAATGATACTGATGGACATTAACAAAAAATACACATTAAGAAATGATTACATCTGAACTCAATCCTATATTTAATGGTGATTAATTAAATAAAAATATTTATGATAATATTTAGAATAAAAAACAGAAATATTTCCACACTGAGGTTAACCGATAATACCATCACTTCTTTTTGATGTAAAATACTGTATAGTAATAAATATACAGACAGCAGCAGTAATGAACCAAACACCAATGCACAAATTATTTAATTATTCATTATGGGTATAGAATATTACTTATAACCTGAATAAATTAGTGATTTGAAAAGCTGCTAAATCAGGGGGAAAATGCTCCCGGGGATACCGCAGAGATCGAATCTGAGATGTAGGAATTCTTTTTCTGTCTACAGGGAGCCAAAGGAGATGATGGTGAATCATTCAGGAGCTTCTGAAACAGACAGATGAAGAGCGAAGGCTCTTAACTACAGTCTGTGGTTGCCTACGGGAACGAAGACATCTTAAACACAGCCATAGTATGCACTTTCAAAGCCAGCTTTCCCACAACAGCTGCACTTCCTAAGATTAGTGATAGGAAAGTCAGGTCTTCTCCTACTGAATCACTGTTAATGGGCATCCTGACATCCAGGATGTCCCCCTGCCACGTACCCTGCGCTTCCTGGAATAGGCTCCAGGATCATCATGACACTGCACTGAATAAGCAGTTGTGGAAAATGAAGGACTGTATATTTCTGCACTGTTGGCAATCACATGAAAATTCCATAGCTTACATGACAACCTTAAATCCAATTGCAGTGGGATAAATACCAAAGTGGGCTCAGACACAGAAGGCTTTAGGAACAATACAGTGTGGAAGCACAGACATTCACACGCGATCTTCGAAGAACACACTCAGATCTTTGCTCTTAAATGCTTGTCTTCAACCTTCAGGAGGTAGCCAATGAGCAAGAGGGCCGAGTACGAGATGTAAAGAAGAAACTGGTTAAGTACAGCTTTATCGGATCTAAATAGAAAGCCAGTGTCCCTTCTAAGTGAAACTCGGTGTGTCAGTGGGTGTCCCTTCTAACTGAATCTTGGTGTATCAGTGAGTGTCCCTCCATATTGAATCTAGGTGTGTCAGTGGGTATCCCTTCTAACTGAATCTCAGTGTGTAAGTGGGTGTCCCATTAATTTCCACATCCATATGACTCTTACACAATAAAATTAAATTGACTTTTTTAGCAAAATAAGTGATATATCAAAGAAGTACCCTGGTGATTGTCTAGCAGGCCTGCCAGTCTATGACAGACGATGGCTATCCACTCCGTGTGAGAGCTACTGCTTTTAATCTGCATGATAAATGACTGAATGAGCAGCTCTGGACAGATAACCTTGGGGTGTCGTGACCCAGTGAAGGATGTCTGCAGCATATCGGCATTAAGCCTGAGTGGCACTGCTACACTCTGGCCCTGAGTGCTGGAGCAGAAGCTCAGCTGGCAGCCATTTTCCACTTCTCAGTGATACGGTACATATGACGTCACACAAAGCATAAAGAGAAAAACACACCATAATGAAACAGCAATCAGTATTCGGAGACTTCTTCCCTTTAGCAGAGATTTTTGGCCATAAGAGACAACTGTCAACAATCTGTTTCTGCCAGATAACGGCGACTAAATCAATGGGTCCATAAAGACAACAAGGGCACAGGTAAGTTTAACCATCCATCCATCCATCCATCCATCTTCTAAGCACTACTCCTGGCAAAGGTCATGGGGAGGGGGGCGGGCAGGAGCCCTTCCCAGGCAGCACAGGCCACAGCCTGGATGGTATGTCAGTCCAGACCGAAAACATTCGTGCTCACACTCATACTCAGTGGGCAATTCAGAGATGCCAACTGCTCTAACTGCAAGTCATTGGATTTTGGGAATAAACTGGAGTGTATGGCAGAAACCCACACAAACACCAGGGGAACAGGCAAACTCCATACATACGCAGTCATGGTGGAATTCAAACCCCCAGCCCTGGTGGTGCGGATGTATATCTGTGTCTGTAACTGTTACAAACTTGCAGGGTCTTGGAGGAGTTCTCTGATTAGAGAAGGCTCGCTTAGCAGCTGTGACATGCTTCCATTTTACCACACATTCGGAACTAATAAAACAGAGCTACAACTCTCTACAAGGGGGTGATGTCATCTGCTGGAATAGACGCGGTGGAGAACGGAGAAAGCCTGATGACATGGCAGCGGAGTTGACTGGCACAGCGCTTGGCAAACAGCCCCGCCATCGGTGCTGGAGTCGTACCTGGGCGCCCCTTGGAGGTCAGGCTGTGGCCTGCAGAGTTCTGCTCACTCATTAGCAGCAGTGTGACCCCCTTTCTTACACGGCTGATGGGCGTCCTTGGAGACAGTGTTGCTATGATGTGCGTAACACAGTCATTAGCCTGAGAGACAGAGCAATTACTGCAATTCTCTAAGACTTTTTATGAAGAAAGAGGGACGTCAGGGAGCTCTCTGAACAGCCACTGTCATCAACAGCTCACTGTAAACAAAGGCTCCTGAGAGCAGGTATGCTTTCCCAATAGTGTAATATTATGGGCTGTCAGACATTCGAGTTATGAGATATCACACATATACGCATTATGGCCTGTGACATTCAGTATAAAGACATACACATTTTATCGAAAGTCTCACATTAAGTGTAGAGGCTTTCACACTAATTTATTATGGGATGTTGCATATACATCTGTGGAGGGGGGGCAGGCAGCCCACATGCCGCTGCTGAACGGCACCCCTCCCTCGTGGCGGCTGACCCACTTTTCCACTGGCTGCTATTTTCAGTTGTTCTGCAGGGAGGCAGTGAGAGAGAGAGAACGAGAGACAAGGAGATAGAAGGAATGAAGAAGAGGGGCATAGAAAGAATATGAGGACTTTTGGGTGCAGGTGGGAGCGGTTCCCATGCAAGATCATTGCGCTGGGGTGCGGGCATGTAGGTGCAGGTGAAGGGAGTGTGTACATCACACTGTCTCACTCCACACACAGACTCACACCTGCTTCAGACTGTCAGACGATGTCTGCAGGCTGGACACAGGGCAGCAGGTGCTATGCAGACTGTGCATATCAGCTCATAACTTCCTAGGAATCACACCATTCCCTCTGCTGTTCCCCTGTGAGGAATTTATCTTTTATTACTCTGGAAGATATCAAGCTGAAATATTACTTCTACATAATTATTATCATAAACGAAGCTCCTTATGGTAATGAAATAATGACAGTGACAATGATAATAACAATAACAGTCAAGGTCACATGATGGGAAGAGCCAGAGAACCAAGGAAATGTCTTGGAATATTTTTGGTGTGGCACTCAAATGAGTATTACAGCTACGAATAGTTATTACAAGGAATTACATTTTACAGCGTATAGTTCATAATTCATAACTGAACAACTAATTAAATCCCAATTACTCCTTAATGCTATTTCAACTAAAAAATATTAACGAGAGCCATTCCATCCAAAAAGTCAGAAGCATTTACAATAATAAAACACATCTTTGGTTACAGCCAGCTGCAGACAGGGGCTCCGCTAACAGTGGGGTCTACCTGAACATGTAATTAGATCATAGCATGGGAAAATGGCAGCCTCATTACACGGTGAAACGAGGAGCATCCCAAGGATGCTGGAATCCTCTCCCAGCACAGAAGACAGGCCTCATTACAGATGAGCAGAAACAAAAGCAGGCCTTGCCAAGCCATCAACCTTCCGTGGAGCCGCAGCAGATCCTTGGAATTTCGGGAAACACACTTCCATTGCTGTGGATCCAGTAGGGACTCCGCAGTACTGGAAGTGGGCAAGTGGTGAAGAACGCCGAAACGTCACTGTCGTGTGGGTCGAGTCCTCTGTGGGTGTGCGCTCTCTTCAGGGCCCCTCCAGCCCCGCCTGTGTATATACCGGTATGGCTCCAACACGATTTCAGCCCTGCAGTCTGCCTGCTCTCTCCAACACCTGCACACGGCACTTTTCCAAAGTACACATCCACCCACGGTCGCTCGCCACTGAATACTTCTCTCTCTCTCTCTCCCTAAAATGACATCATCCTCTAAAACTGCCCCTTGAGATATAATGGTGATTTCTTTGCATTTTGCTGTCAGAACATTTGCTGTTACGTGATGCAGAGAGTGGTGGGGGCTTCAGCCACTTACCTGTGAGGTGGCAGGTTAGCTTCCTTACTGTCTACTGGTGATTCACACTCCCAGGCTGTCTTGCGTGTCCTGGCGCAGACGTGTGGCTACTCTGCTTGGCAATGGCCGAACCATGAGCTCATGCACTCCCGCAAACACCACAAAGATTTACAGGTACTTATTTAGCAGATGCTTTGTCTAAAGTAACGTACAAGTGAGGATCAGGGTCAGGCAGAGTCCCTGGACAAACTGATGTTTAGGCCAGTGTTTCCCAACACAGTCCTAAGGGACCCCCAGACACTCCATGTTTTTGCTGCCTCTGGGAGCTGGGAGGGTGCAAAAACATGGACTGTCTGGGACTCCCTGAGGACTGGGTTGAGAAACACTGGTTTAGGGCCCTGATCGAGGCCCAAGCATGATATGATTACTCTGCCAGTCATGGGATTTGAATCAGCAACCTTATGACCATAAGCTTAACCAGCACAGCCACACAATGCCCAATAAGAAGGAGCAAAACATTTGGAGGGGGTCAAAAGCTACATAGATAGCCTACAGATCAGCCAAACGGGGCTTTGCTCCTCACTGAAATGGGGTGTTTGATGCTATGTGAAGCACCGACACCCCACTGTTGTGTAGGGGAGTTAGTCAGGCAGCTGCCGGTGGACTGTTACAGCACATCACACGGCTAAGGCCTCCAAGCAGATCAGACCCCAGAACCTGAGCAAGGTCATGGAATTCATCACACACCCCTCACTATTCGGCACTAACTGCTGATAAATTAGACAAATGAGTGACATGCAAGCATAGACTAGTGTACAAAATAAATCAAGTCAGACTAAATGTAACTTAATGTTAAACCAAGATTTAATGAGTAATGTTTGTGCACCTAGTTTCAGGCTCACACTGTGAGGCCGTGAGATATAATTAATTAAAAGGCAATAATACATAACAGGAGCGCATAGACTCATTATTAGCACTTAAAAATAAATTATCCCTTGTTGATTTCTGGTTCTGCAGTTCAGAGAGATGAAACTACTTTGCTGGGGCAGCTCTTAGGGGGCGGTTTACGGATTTAGCGTAGCCTCGTGACCCAATGCATAGCAGTCCGCGGTCGGGCCAAGCTGTTGTACTGCTGGTGAGGTAATTACCCCAAATATCTCCCAAAAAATACGCTGCAGTTTAATTGGATAAAAAGTCATTTGACTTTGGATAAAAGTGTCTGTTAAGGGAGTAAATGCGAAGAATATACTATGCAAGCTCTCGTCAGATATGGTACGTATCGGGCTTGTGAGGCTCAGACTGCTCTAAAATTAAACAGTAGCAGTATGCACATGTGTGTGTCATTCATCTCCCTGGGCTAGTCTGCTGTGAGCACCAGGGAGATTGAAACCAGCAGGAGATGAGTGTGAAATAAACTATCCATGCAGGCAGAGGTCCGTGTGGGTCAGCGGGGCGTTTTTAAACACATGAGCAGGAGGCAGCCACGCCGTCCTGCCCCGTCATTGGCATCCCGATCGTGTTTGGGGTGTGTGGCGGCCATGCCGGCCCCCCGCCAGGCCTGGAAAGGAACCAGCCATCATGCTGCATCCCTCCAGGCCGCGGAGGACGAAAGCTCAGTGGTGGGGGGGTTCACGTTTACAGAGTGTCATCCCCCTTGTGTTCTCCTAATTTCGTGGCGAGATGTTCAAACAATCCAAAACACACAAAGCATCAACACGCACCGCTAATCAGCATCACATCTCCTCTGGGTATCGCCAGCATAGTGGATTTTAAACCTCACATTAATCCAACCATTCCTCCATGATCACTTACCCGGCACAGGGTCACTGACGGTCTGAAGCCTACCGGAGGAAACCTGGGACCTGAGGAAGGGGATGCCTTGGATGGGATTCCAGTGCAATGCAGGGCACACAGGCACACACACACACACACACACACAGCAGGCAACAGCCGGAAATCTGAGAGAACATACAAATTCCACAAACACACACAGCTGTGGCGAGAACTGAACCCACAAGCATGGCAGTGTGAGACCACAGTGCTGCCCAATGAAACACCAGGCCATCAGCTGGCAGATGCCTCCCAGGAATAAAAACGCTGCTCTACGCACAGCCTGCAGGCCTAAAGCATGAAAAAACACACACCTACCCAACTTACATACTGCTCACCCAGCACAGGGCTGTGTGAGGCAGAAGCCGGGAAGGGATGCCAGTCCATCAGGCAATTCGAAAAAAAAAAATGGCTCACCAAAACTGCATGTTTTTGAACTTTGAGAGGAAACCAGAGGAAAGTGCCATGCCTACACATGGAAAAGATGTAAAATGCAGATCAGAGCCAGGGGGAGACTCTGCATTGTTACAGTGGCCCCCAAGCCACCCTTTAAGCATAACTGTAACACCGGGAGAACAAAGAGGTCAACGTTTCACAGCTTACATACTTTTAGCAAGCAGGCCCACTTTTTTTCTGTGCAATAATGTAAGAATGCCCAGGGGGGCTGGGCAGCCAGTTGACCTTGGACCTCCAGAGGGGAGTTTTTGGTTCCTTTCCTCCATTGTCATCTGGCCTTCTTTCTTTAGCTAATTTCTTGTCTTTCCTTTTCCCTATTTTGTATTACTCTCTCAATATCATGTAAAGCGCTTTGGGGCAACTCCCTTGTGAAAGACGCTATATAAAAATAAATTGAATTGAACTGAAGTATATGGGGGCGGCACGGTGGTGCAGTGGTTAGCACTGTTGCCTCACACCTCTGGAACCAGAGTTTAAGTCTCTGCCAGGGTTCCATGTGTGTGGAGTTTGTATGTTGTCGTGGGGTTTCCTCCAGGTACTCCTGTTTTCCCCCCACAGTCCAAAACACATGCTGAGGCTGACTGGAGTTACCAAATTGCCCATAGGTTTGCGTGTGTGTGTGAATGGTGTGCGAGTGTGCTCTGCGATGGGTTGGCGCCCCGTCCTGGGTTGTTCCCTGCCTTGTGCCCGCAGTCTCCAGGATAGGCTCCGGACCCCCCGTGACCCCAAATTGGATAAGTGGTTACAGAAGATGGATGGAATTGAAGCTTATGTACTAACAGGACTGTGAGCATCCTGTGATTATGAAATAGAAATGTCATACATGATATGTAATATAACATATAAGGAACTAGAAAAGATGCTGTTGGAATGACAACAATGTATTCCGCACACAGCCCCATCATCTGCTCTACCAACATCCCCAACCTCTACAAATTGTAGAATTACTAGATAGATCAACAGGAAATGTGAAAACCAATAAATGTGTACTTATCTGAAAAGTTTCAGACACGTAACTCTGAAACTACATCTATTCGTTTATTGTACCTTCCACTCACATGCCAATTTGCAGAATATTTCTCCATCAAATAAGTGGCTAATGGAATTTCTTTGTATATGTCCTTATGTCTGTTTCTTAAAATGTCATTTATATTTTTTATATTCTTTGTATGTCCAAATATTTATATTCTATTTAGTTCTCATTTGCACTATGACCAACATTTTCCATGACATAACAGTAAGAACTGTAACAGACACATCAGTGGTAAAACTAAGTAGCTACCATGTAATATGAAACAGACACACAGACCCCATTGTGATATTCTTCTGAGATCAATGTTACTGCTACCTAGATTGTTCTGACTGTACACGCACAATACTCCATTTAGCTTGCAAAAAAACTACTAAAAACGGGCACAATAGGGTATATATAAAATTGTAAAATGTGCCAGATTCAAAACTAAACACAAAAAGTTGTTGTATCAGTTTGACAAAGATCGGTCAAATACTTTTTGAGTTATTGCGTTACCGAGAAAGTGTCTGCAGTGGTGGTAGATGACTGGTCCCAAAACCATATGTATTCCCCATCCTGAGAATATAATACTCTTACTCTGGTCCACTTCTCATATAGCACAGCAATTACAGTGTTATCCAACCTACTGTAACAGCGCAGAACATCAGATTAAGCTCTGCACTCAAAGGTACAACAGCAATTGCATTCCTGAGATTTTACCCTGTCAGTGCAGTTTTCTGAGTGGCGTAAGTTTACCGAAATGCTCTTCATTGCTGTCCTTTGGGGGTCATTGGTAAGCATGTGAAGAGAGTCCTTTCCCTCTTCCATTCTCCGTAAGGGTGCTCATCTGCGTCAGATTGACAGAAACAGCCCCACCCTCTCAGGGCTCCTCACTTTAGCTATGCCATGCAGCCCCCATTCCCCTCATGTCAGCCCAGTTATATCGCTCCAAAGCTTAATTCACCCAACTGTAAATTATTCTGTGCCGGAAGACACACATGCACTGGTACAAGTGTGACATGTGAGCTCTCACTGTGTGTGTGTGTGTGTGTGTGTGTGTATGTATGTGTGGATGCATCAAAGTCAAAGCCACATAGGTGCCTTGATTTTAGGGTTGACGAGGTGAAGGTGTCACATGCCAGATGGCTGATGGTCATCAGAGTGTGCCAGTGCAAGATGTAGAGGTGGAGGTTTCAGGTCCAAAAAGCAAAAATCCAGACCATGATTTTGCTTCAACCAACCAGTTGAGTACTCTATGACTTTGACTCTTTATACTCATCTGGCTGAGTGTTGGTTTTGTTGCTGTGTTTCGGTTGCACATGTATAGTACAGCAAAGCAGCAATGTAAAGCAGTAATATACAGCTGTGTAGCCTACTCATACTCGGGATGCCGAATCGGTCTCAGTCTTTAAATCTTGACTGAAGACCTCTTATTTCAGTTTAGCTTACCCACAACTTAACTTATAACAAACTGTAACTATGGCTGCTGGGGCTGCTGTACATGCCATTTTTATCTACTATGCTTGTCCAATAATGTGTCAATGCATGTTCTGATCAGTCATGCTCTCTGCCTTCCCACAT
>JAAGVU020000019.1:11088815-11120372 GCA_011763525.2 Mormyrus iriodes
CAAACATCATGTAAAGCGCTTTGGGGCGACTCTGTTGTGAAAGGCGCTATATAAAAATAAATTGAATTGAATTGAATATTTTATTCAAGTTACTCCACTAATTTCACTTATACTTCTATAATGACTGTATCACTTTCAGAAAGGGGTACACCTGTTGAATACTGTCAAAAACATCATTTTTGCCAGCAGCACTTTCTAAACATCAGGGGCCTGTATCACGAAGCAGGATTTTTGGGTTAGCAGAAAAACTTTATTTACTGCTTCTGGATTTAAGGTGGTCTGGGCTAAATGTCAGTGAACAAAGATAAACTCCATTTAAACTGGGGTACCTTAGATCTGACAGTTTAGTCAGCTAATCAACAAATCTCGTTTCGTGATATAGACCGTAGCTCACTGGATTAAGAGTCACACAATACGAGGCTCAGTATGGCTACATTTGATCAAAAACAGCAACCAAAAGAAAATGTTTAGGACTACAATGTAATGAATATGTTAATATTTAGTATAATATTTATAATAATGACGAATATACGATCATTTCTAAAATTATATTGGGGGGGTCAAAATTTTGGTTAGCAGCCACCATTGCTATATACCAATATAGTCAACTAACACCTGGGTGACTCGATTTCAGAATGAATAGATAGACTTCATTACCGGTTTGAGGCGTGAATGCATGTGTAATACTCAGACATGTCAAATAAGTAACATTATCAAATCATTGAAAATATACATATGCAGATTGAAGACATTGGCATTAAAAGGTTGATTGTGTGTGTCCGTGCAACCTCAGTGCTAAAGTGACCTGCAGGGGCAGACAGTGGGGTGCCGGGAGAGAACCTGAAAGCACTCGCTGAGCCTGCAGCAAACGCCCAGATTAAAAAAAGACGGTTTGGCTTCACATCGACGTGTGTGTTTGGGAACAAGATAGTAATGAATGACGTACTAGTAGGAGAATCTTCAGGTGAGAGAAAGCCACTGGTCCCCCCCCCAAGATGGGCTTCTCGGCATTATACACCGCTCAGATGCCTCTCCCCACCTCTCCCCCATACACACACATAGGTACAAACGCACAGGAACAGGCGTTAATTGCCGCCGTCTCCCTGATCAGGTGGAACACCTGTTGCCCCTATATGGTCACACATCCTGCTTCGAGTCTGCTGGGACTCCGTCTAACGGAAAAGGACACGCGGTTCCCATGGAAACAGGAAATTGGGAGAGAGAAAGAACGTAAGGGTGGGGGCAGCGAGAGATGAAGGGAGGACTGAGAGAACAGAAGAGTAAAATGCGATTGTTGTTGCCTTCCGGCATGGAGACTTTGCTACATTTGAATACATACATATCTCAGCGACTGGCCAATATTATCACAGAGAAAGATAAAGCTCAGGTTAGCATCGTCTATAAAGAGGATAACAGCTGTGGAGGCAGTTCTTGGGGCATGCTGGGTGTGGCACAGACTGGGGGTGGCGGGGGTAGCAGGAATAGCACGCACCGTAGAGTGCAGCCGGGGGCCAGCAAGGGCAGAGCAAGCAATTCTGACAAAACCTACCGAATGGGGGCCCTCCAGTCCAGGGCCCAAGAAAAAATACCCACCCTCCCACACCACGCTCAGCCCTTGTGTGTGAGTGTACATTAGGGTTATGGTTGACTGAGAACTATGATACCCGGGTTTTACCTGTCAG
This sequence comes from Mormyrus iriodes, assembly GCA_011763525.2. Taxonomy (NCBI): domain Eukaryota; kingdom Metazoa; phylum Chordata; class Actinopteri; order Osteoglossiformes; family Mormyridae; genus Mormyrus; species Mormyrus iriodes. The sequence continues at coordinate 11,090,498 of JAAGVU020000019.1, forward strand.
AAGGTACTATCCACGTATTTATATCTTGGTGGGGACTCTACATTCATTTCTATGGGCATAAGCCAAATCCCAACTATGACAGTCCTAACCCCTACCCAGCCCTATACTTAACCATAAGCAACCAAATAAAATACAAGACTTTTGGAATTTTTAGTTTTGTGATAGCAGTCACATATGTATATAAAATCAAGCTTCCCCTCATGGGGACCGAAAAAATGGTTCCCACAACATTAAAATAACAGTGTGATAAAATATTTTTATCACATTGTGGGGACATGTGGTCCCCACAACAAAATATGCACATTGTGACATTTTTTCGATCCTCACAAGGGGAAACTCAACTTTTGTGACTGCAATCAAAAAACTAAAAATGCTACAAGTCTTGAATTTTGTTTGGTTACTTATGGCTAAGGTTAAGGCTGGGCAAGGGTTAAGGCTGTCATAGTTGGGATTATGGTTATGCCCATAGAAATGAATGGAGAGACCCTTGAAAGATATGAATACATGCACTGTCTGTGTTTGTGTATACGTGGATTAGTTATCTTGGGTGCACAAAATTTGATATCTTGTCAGACAAGAGACGTCACAAGACAAGTAAAACTAAAAAACAAACACATTTCAAATTCTTTGAAATGACAAGTAAGTCACTCAAAAGTTTTTGCTTTGTCATTAATTTTCATGTGTGTTTCTGAGTGATTATGGTATGTGTTTAGGGATTTTTGATGACATCAGAATGGGGGTCACTGTGCATTTACCACAGCTACAGTCATGCAGAGTGAGTGTTGGTTGCCTGGGACTGTAAGGATGATCCTGAGCCTGCGGGGGGCAGGGGTGGACAATAAGAAAGAGAGGCGCTGGATATAAGAGCTAGGGGAGGAGTGAGAAGGAGAGCAGACTCCTCGGTCCTTCAGTGACCCATATCCCTGAATTCTGCAGGCTTTGCCGCTCTGCGGACGGAGCTACACAGATGTTCAAAAGCCTGTCACGTGTCTTCCTGGAGACGAGGAGCCCGAACATAGCAGCCCCCGGCCCTTTATTTATGTTACCTACCTGCACTCTTTTATCCTACAGAAGGCACTGCAGGCTACATGCAGCAGGGCGCTTACAGAGCCGCAAATCACTGCCTGAGAAGCCTGCTTGAAACGACCAGACGCACGCAGATGTAACACCACAGGGTCCCTGAGCCCTCAAACTCACTCCTTTAACCGCTGTACCATTTCATACACATGGCAACCAGGACTTGTGCACACAGGCATGAAAGGAGAGGCACAGACATCTGTATGTGTGTGTGTGTGTATGTACTGAAGGAAGGACTGAGGGAGATTAAATAGAACCACCTTTGCTTAAATCCGTTCATTTGGCTATAGGATTGATCAATGACTTAACTATCCAAACACCTTCTATATATAAATATCAGATTTATCATGTATTCTTCATTCAACTTCCAAAAATGCCATAAGAGAATGTGATACTTATTGCAACTGGCATTTTATGACAAAAAATACTTCCAAAAAAGACATGACCACACTGAATAACTTTGGTTACACACAGGTTCTGTTTGTATAAGTCTTGCATACATAAGTCTATGTATCGTGTACTGCTCTAGGAGATGAAACAGATTACACCAGGTTTTGGGGCTTCCCACCATAGTTACCCAGGATAACACCACTGAATACTGAGGTAGCAATGGTCTAACTCTCCCCACAGCAATGACTGGAACATCTGGGCCTGCCAGCCCAAGTTGGTAGGAGTCATCCTTGGAGGCTCTCCCTCACCACCCTCCACCCTCACTGACCCTGCTGAAACTGTCTTCCCTGGCCACTCCTCCTTTTGCCTCCCGCTTCACCCCCAGACCAGGCTTCTTTTCCTGCTCGCCAGACAGCTGGCACTCTCTCACAGGAGAGGCACCTGTGGCTATGCTGATGGACAGCCATTTTACAGGCAGACTCCATCTTTTAGGGGCCGAGCGTTTCGCCTGACGCTGGAAGAGCAGGGAGTGACTGAGAAGTATGAAGCCTGCCTTTGCCTAGATGTCCTCTCTTCCCTACAGGATGTGTGTGTGTGGAGCCGAAGATCCTGCTAAATAGGAGGTGATCATGACCCCCATGCATCTCACTAATCAAAGGCTGAAGCATCTCAGGGCAGATGCAGCAGTGACAGGGTTCACACAAGACCAGACCCTGTGGCTGCAGGGGGCACCTACACAATGCCATGGCTCTGCGTTTTAAAAGGTACATGGGAATATGGAGGTACCCATTAACCAATCCGTCAATGAATGGAATATTGCTTGGTAGAGAGGAGGTGGAGATTCCCACAAAGCTATTCATACAGAGATCACCACATCTCCACTGGCATAGTGTGCGCTATTAACGGGCTGCACTTACCGCTGTGGGCGCTAAACCACCGCGGCGCAATGTGCAAGGGCAAGGCGTCTGCCAGCGACCCCCGGGATCCCAAGTACAGCATGCCGTCTGTGTGGTGTCCGCCTCCAGGCTCCTGGAAGCCGTTACCGTGCGCAGCATCCGAGCCCGAACCCCCTCCGCCTCTGTCCGTGTCAGCGGCTCCTCGGGCGGTGTAAAATCCAAACGGCACCGTGGCGCTGTGGTCTATGCCCATACCGGCCACGGAGCTCACCGACCGACTCCGCAGTCCCATCGCGCCGCCCGGCCGGTAGTGCCCGAAGTGAGCCGAGGGTGGCACAGCGCTGTCATCCGTCGAGACGCCGGGGAAGGCTCCTCGGGGCCGGCCCGCCGTGCTCTGTTTGCCCCCCATCGCGGAAGTGGTGATTCGCTGTCAGCCGAGAGCCGTTGGAAGAATGGGCCCTCCGATGACCCCCTGTGTGCGGCGGTCCGCAAACCCCCAGATCCGACCCGGCCAACGGGAGCTGAAAAAAAAAAATTGGCTGTCAAGTCTGACCGAACCGGCTGTGTCTAAGAGGCGCAACAGAGCGTTTCCCCGAGCGGATCATGGGCGAGATGAACGTCCCAGTTCGCCCTCGGATTGCAGAATAACTTGAGAGATGGCGAAAAATCGCGTTCGATTGAATCACACAATTAATCCTCTTATTTAACGAGGTGGGAAAATGCAACACGCTCCTCTCCCGCGGCGAACCGCAGGGCGGTGTGTCCCAATCTCAGCCGGAACAGCTTTCACAGGCAGGCGGCGCTCCTCCGCAGTCTCTCCCGCTCCCTTATCAGCCCGTCTGCTCAGCCGACGCAGTGTGTCTGTCCGGTCGCCCGTCGCACGTCGTCGGTGTCCGCTGTCTCCTCCGGGCGCCCGCAGATTCGGCTCAGATTGCGGCGCTTCCCTTTGCTGTCATAGCCGGGCTGCCGTCCTCTCAGCTCTGCTGCTGGAAGACAATGGAGGGGCTCAGTGCGCATACGCGGATTAGCGGCATGGGGATGGGGTGACGGCGAAAATGCTCACGATACTGCACATGTAAGAAAAAAAAAGTTTATAACGAGAGACGGTCACTTGACGAGCCACATCCCGGGGTAGCCTCGCCCCTTGGTGGCAAAACAAGAAGACACTTTTGTATTTGACGACGCAGATGTGATCCAGTAAATTTGCCATTACGGAATAGCCTAAGCGATCATAAACCTATGAGACCCATGACAGTGCACGCGTCTCGGTGTACATTTGGTAACATCAAATGACATAATGATATAATGCATCATTATACATTCGTGACAGAATATGCATGCACTGTCGGTCTGTATCAGTGTCTGCCCCAGGGATGCCACATCTCCACACGAAAAGACTGTAAAAGAGAACATTACATATTTTCTGCTCCGTGAGGATACTCACCATGGTAACGGTGTCACCAGTCCTCAAATGTTAACAAATTTATGTCATGTTATGTCGTATGTGCGTGTGTGTGTTTATAAAGGACATGCCCGAAGGCACAGCAAGGGCTTAATAAAATACTAGCCTATTTATATATGACGGTAAATTAAAAATTCATTGTGACTTTGCATAACAGACTTTTTAAGACCTTCTTAAAGGCATCTCACTGCAATACAGAATATGGCCGAAAGAAACTTGTGACAGCAACACAGGATGGGAACGATGAAGTAAGGGCTGCACTCCGCCAGCGCTGGGGTACCGCCTCCGCTCTCTGTGTGAAGCAGCCCAAAGGCGGGCAGTTACAGCAGCTGGGGCCCCTATATCCCCCGTAATATATGTGACCAGCGATGGATATTGGAATTCTATCTAGGGTGTACCTCAGCTTTGTGCCACATGCTGCCTGGCATAGACTCTAGACCCATAGGATACGACAAATGGATGAAGACCTCTAACGGCCAAGCGAGGTACTACAAACGCCTTCAATAACGCTTCACTTGGTCAATTGAGCAAACTTACAAGTAACTTGGCGATGTTGCATACATATGGTTGCACATGAGTATATTTGGAGGTATTTTTGTTTTCGAACAATTTGACCTTAAAATACATTAAATCATTTTACAAATTGATAAATGGTTATTAACAATTTTTAATACACAATCTACAAATAATCCATAAAAACAATAATTTATTGCCATGTACCCTGGGGCAACTGTGTTGAGAAAAGGCACTTTATAAATATTATTTGAAAAATTGAATTATTAGGGACCACTATCTGATGCTTGTTATGAACATTTATAAAATTGTCTACTGATTTATTGTTGATAAATCTCATGCTGAAAGAGGAAGTCTAATATTATTATTTTGGCTGCAAACTTGTTAATAATAAGCTTATTTATTGGGGCATTTTAATTTATGACACCGTAAAGTAAATGACTATGAATTGATTTGGTAGTTAAATCTTTCCAAGAAGTGGAATGCACGTCCAGAAAACCAATTGTACAGAATGAGATAGAAAAAGTCCTTTCGATAAATTAATGTTTACAGTAGCCATCGAATGTGCGACACTTCTCGTAAAACCAGTGACAGCTACTGACAGCAGCTTCGTACGCTCGTCACGGCCATCGGCAGCCGTTCGGCTTTCGATTGATGCTGTCTGAAAGGGAGCGTGAGCAGTGACGTCAATTCGAATTTGAGCGCTAAAGTGCAGCTTGTGCACGCGCGAGAAGTTTGTGCTGTTGTTGAGTTTAGGCTGTGACGAAGTTCACGGTACCGCTGAACACCTCAGTTTAACTCGGCTTTTATTAATGGAGAAGCATTCATATATGCCCGTACCACCCGGAGTGGGAATGGAAGAGAACTTCTTGTCTTTGGACGACATCTTGCTCTCTCACGAGAAGCTGCCCTGCACGACCGAGACCGCGTTTCCTCGACTCGGTTTTTTGGAGAAGTCCAGCGATGCGCGGGACATCCCCGAGGTAAGACCTTGTCGTTTATAAACTTATTTATCGAAGTCACTGGTACATAGGTAATAATCAGTGGGTCCCTGGTACCATTAGCAGAGGTCGTAACCATGACGGCTGTGTAGAATTTAATATGTAATGTACCACTAAAACTACAAATACTGTATGGACTAAAGTGTTTGACTGTACAGAAGTATTTTATACTAATGCCAGGCATCAGGGCTACCAAACACTCGCCGTAAACGTTTCTGAAAACACTGACCTCTGTGAGACGCAATATTTAGAAGACTAAAAATTTTGTCCTCCACCAAAGTAGTTAGACGGAACTGTTGACAGGAAATCCTGCTGCCGCTCGCCCAATAATGCTTTGGAGCACCGTAGCCTAAATAAGGTCGTGCTAATACAGTCCTCTCTGTAGGTGTTTTCTTTGGTTTAATAAGCTGTAGTTATGGTTGAGCTTCCTGTATACATGCACATTATGTAGGACTATATTTTCTTTCACTTACATTATTATTCCTTTTGTTGTGGAAGTAAATTGTACTTTTATTTTTCTGCTTATATCGCTGTTGCCTCACACTGGTCACCCTGTTATGCTGGCTTTCTTCTGTAGTCCCAAGACATGGAGTTGGCAGTATAGACATGGAGTTAGCTGGTTTCATAGGGTGTTTCTCTGCCCTGGCATACCCAGGATTGTCTCCAGGGTCTGTATAAAGTATAAGCAATTAGATGGATGGATCATTTTACTGGGTATAATTGTCCCATTGGATTCTGTAAGGTTTTAGCCTTAAAGCCTGGCTCCTTTTTTGCAGTTTTGCAGTATGATGATTTGTGGGAGAGCTGGTTTTCTGTGACTAACTCTAGTTTGGCTGCGTGTCATAGGGAGTGAAGATGGAGATGCCGCTGTGGCTTGCCAAAGGTCTGTACGAGCATAAGCGCCGCACGCTCTCCGTGCAGCTACCCAAGGTGTATCGCCAGGGCTGGCGCACTGTGTTCGGTGCCGACCCCACCGTGGTGGACCTGCACAAGATGGGGCCCTATTACTACAGCCTGGGCTCCCAGCTGCTGCACTTTGACAGCCCAGAAAACACAGAGATTGCCCAGACAGTTCTACAGGTGAGTCCTGTGTATGGTCTCACCAGGTCTCTGCATGGCATCCCTTCCTGTTTGTTAGTGATCTGTTTAAATGAAAACAATGGGAGTTAAAATGGTGCCCATCTACAGCTAGGGCTGGGCGATATTGACCAAAAACCATATCTCAGTATTTTCTGTGACGTGGGTTAAATGATCAATTCAATGTTCCATGGGTCAAATAAAGTAGCTTCAGCATAAGAGTGCTTCTCTCCAAGTCCAGCAACAGATGCTTTTTTTCCCTCAGTTCATAACATTGCTCTCAAAACAAAAGGTGAATGTTTAGGTACAAAATTTAAGACTGAAAATCTATACCTCAAACCTATTTTTGTAACCCCTCCACAGCTTCCCTGTGAGATGTTGAATGTTTTGATTTTAGCTGTGAATTCTGGGATTCTTTGCAGCCCAGCCATAATTTTAACACTATGAAACAAGGTTATTATCGTCAACGAAAACAAACGAAATAACGAAATCTAGAATTGAAAAAACATTTTCGTTAACTGAAATAAATAAAAACGACAATTAAAAGAAAAAACGATAACTAACTGAAACTGTATTGTGCGTTGACAAAACTAACTAAAACGTACTGAAATTATAGATGAAATGTCCTTCGTTTTCGTATTTGTCAATTTATTTATAAGCCTTTTGGATTGATATGAAATCGATTTATTTTGCTCTGGCAGTTTTACGTGAGCTGGCGGCACCGTACGGCACCTCTCTGTCCGTCACTTCTTGTTTACAGTCGGCTTGTGCTCACCGAGTTACCTGGAAAAATGGTGACGACAAAAGTTGGGAGTCCTATCTGGAATTTCTTTTACTATGACAGCGAGACAGATAAGAGCAGGTGCATTGTAGAAACAGGTGATAAAATATGTGGGATACTTCTCAAGGGAAAAAAACCCACAAATCTGAAAGTCCACTTGAGAAGCTCGCATAAGACGGCTAATCGCAGGTACCTTGACCAAGTAGCCTCTCTGATTAGCTCCCCCGAAAGAGAAGCAACATCCCGGCCAGGTAGCACCGGGAAGGAGGAGACAACCATAATAGACTGCTTTCACCGACGACCAAACAGCTGCTGGTTAGTAAATACACAGGAACACTGCAAGCGGGAGGATGCATTGGTAAACATGTTTATTGAGACTGGGATGTCTATACGACTATGTGACTCAATTGCTTTGAAAAAGTTCAGCTATTCTCTCGAACCAAAACTTAAATCACCCGGTGCTGCAAGAGTGAATAACCTTATTGGAGTTAAGATGGATGAAGCAAAGCACGAATTGAAAGAGATCATAAAGGACGTGAGGAAGCTGACCCTCTGTGTAGATGGTTGGAAAAAGAGAGGATTAACAGCATCTTTCATGGGTGTGTCAGCATGTTTTTATCATCCACCCAGAGGCCAGGTTTACCATGCTCTGCTTAACCTACACTGAATGGAGCACCCACACACTGGGGAGTCCATTGCTCGCTGCATTGATGAGACATTGGATGCAATGGGTATAGGAGAAGACAAGGTGCTACTCATTGTGACAGATAACGGCTCCAACATCATCAAAGCTGTGCGGCTGCTTAGGGACAGAGGCCAAGAACAAAGTGTAGGAGTCCACAGATGGTTCACGGGCTCAGCCAGGAGGTGCTGGAGATGGTCTGGATGAGTTGTGGATCAAATCAGAGTCGGAGGAGACAGATGAGGAGATTGGAGAGACTGGAGACCTTGGTGAGTGAGGGTATAATGCCAAATATATTAGTCTTATTGATTTTATTATTTTTTATATATATAAAATGTCACAATGATATAACCAGCATTGTAAGCTTTAATTGATATTAACTCCATAGAGTTCAAATAAAGAGAGAGTAAAATAATTTACTTGCTCTCATTTACTCACTCCTATTCAAATCTAAAATGTCCATCCCAAATGGTATGCATCTGTTAAAACTTAAAAAAAAAAAAAACATCACAGTTATTGTCATCATTTCATTATCTAATATTGAGATTCGTTATAAAGATGCAATATTAAATGTTATCCTGTGGAAACAAATTTAGGGCAATATACAGACAGTCCTAATTCATAAATAATTCTTTATTAAACTGTACCGTTCCTATGTGTGTTTTACATTTGATGATAATCAATTATCTATTTGTTTGTCTGTTCTCTCTCTGCTAAGAACTTGACCTGCCAGATGATGGGGAGAACAACAAGTTCCAGAGAATGCCATGCCTGCCCTACACCCTTCAGCTCACCCTGAAAGATGCCATTAAGCACCCAAATGCTGATTTGCTCATATCAAGAGCAAGAAAGCTGGTACATGCAGTGAGGAAATCGTCAGTGGCAAATGAAGCAATGATCAAAAAGTGTGGCAAAACTCTGGTCCGAGATTGTAGCACACGATAGAACAGCACTTTTGATATGCTGAGAAGACTGCTGGAGATCAGAACTGAACTAAACCAAGTGCTTGATGAGTTGGGCATGGACACACTTCTCACAAGCGATTGGGCTAAGCTAGAGAACCTGGTCAAGCTACTTGAGCCCTTTGCCATTCACACAGATCAGCTTCAGAGTGACAGTCAGTCACTCTCACAAGTAGTGCCATGCCTGCTCAACCTTGAGGCACACCTGCTGACGACTACTGCTGCTGGGAAGCAGTTAGCTCAAGTGCTGCTGAAGTCCTTGTGAGAACGTTTTGCTGCCATTCTTAGCCCTGATTCCCCTCAGTATGATGCTACACCAGCAGCAGCCTGCCTACTCGATTCAAGTGTTTCACTAATTCTTCAAACACCAGACATGGTGCAGCTAAGGAGGGCAGCACAGTCTTTAGTACAGAACCTGGCAGCTCAGTATAACCCAGCAACTCCTTCTCAGGATAATGTCATTGCCACTCAAACTGCAGCACACTCCTCTCCTACTGTCCTTCAGAAATACCGCTTCCTTGCTTCCCATATGGAGGTCAATGTGTCATTGACAAATGAGCCTGATGGAGCTGATAGTCTGTTGACCGAAATGAAGTATGGCGACGACGTCAAACGTTGTCCTTTGCTTTCCAGCAGACTTGACGTCGCTGTTAATTGCTGCAGCGCAGAGAGAATAATATCAGGAGCCAAGGCTCATGACTACAAAATGTGTTTAATTAGACACCGTTGCAGTTCTGGAGATCAAGAGAGGCTGTCTATCCAAAACTTGCCCCTGTGGCACTGGATCTCGTTAGTGCCCCTGCCTCACAAGCCTTTGTGGAGCGCATCTTCTCTGTGTGTGGACTGTCATCTGACCTGAGGAACAGAACAACTACATCTCTGGAGCAGTGTGTTTTCCTCAAGATCAACAAGAAATTGTTGCTTGACTGAAGTACACCCATTGCTCTCTTTCTCTCTCTCTCACACACACACACACACACACACACACACACCCCCACCCACCCAGTTCTTTTGCTGCCATAGAACCTGGTCATGACCAGGAAAACTGGCCATGAAAACTTAACACTTTGCTGATGTATGACCAAGAGCTAGATACCAGAGCTAGATGTAGAACCAAGAAATAACACAATCTTGAAAAGCTGTATTTCAGACAGCTGATTCCCTCAAATGCACAGACTTCATTTCCTTTTTGTTTACAATATTGGACATAAGGTTAACATAGAAAAGCAAAGCACATCAGGTGGAAAAGTGTCTTTACAGCTGCCTGGCTCTGTGCACTGCCAGATAAATGTGCACTTTAAGTGTTCAAAACATTCACTGTGTTCACTTTATGATGTTAAATACAGTACAAGATGCAAGGTACTGTATTGTTAGTCTGTTACTGTTACTATTGTCTACTGCACTGATGTGTCAAAAAGCTGCACCTGATCTAGTACTGAGAAGACATTTTGTTTTTGAGTAGGTCATTTTGGTAAAAAAAAAAAACAACAAAAAAAACAAAAAATGAATCAATCCTGTTGTGCAATTTGAGTTTTTCAGTTTGTTAGTTTTTCTCAGATTGAGCTCCCTGAGACTCCTGGCTGTCAAGAAATGTGACTTGTGCCTCGTGAATGGGTTTATATTCTAATGTTTGTGTCTTTAGTCTATTGGCTATTTTGATTTGTGCCAGGCACACTACCTGTATCCAACATCAGAAGCAGTATTGCACACATTTTGCACTTAAGCTGCTATCTTGTAGACTCTTGGTTGTTGTGGATGGTTGGTTGTTCAAAAGTAACTGAATACATTTTTTTAAATGGTATCCTTTGTTGAGTTTTATTACACAATACTTACTGATCTTTTTGAATCCTGCACCTGACAAATAACCCAAAGTATGAAAAAACGAAAACTAATACTAAAACTAATAAAAACTAAACTAAAACTAAGCATTTAGATAACATTAAAACTAACTAAAACTAGCAAATCTGCTCTAAAAACTAATTAAAACTAACTAAATTAGAGGGGAAAAGGTCAAAACGAAATAAAACTAAACTATAATGAAAAATCCAAAACTATTATAACTATGCTATGAAAGTATATCAGTATAAATATTGTCTCATCCTATATCTCACTGAAAATATATTAATATATTGTAAGAAGGCAACATATACCGTCCAGCCCTACCTAGAGCATTATTATTTGTTCTTGCATTTAAAAGGACTTGTATTATATTGTGCTTTAGAGCAAAGCTTTTGCAGTCATGAGCCTTGGCTCCTGATATTATTCTCTCTGCGCTGCAGCAATTAACAGCGACGTCAAGTCTGCTGGAAAGCAAAGGAGCTGGTGGAATGACATTCTGTTGCTGTTCTGAAGTGAGCTGGAATAGAATTCAGTCTACTTTGTTCACCAGGGGGAGCCATTTCTCCCATTGTTGCTAAATCAAGCCTTTAGCTAAGGTGTGATTTGGATTTTGCCTTTTAATGGCTCAGATTAAATAGTGCATGCCGTTAAATGCTTTTAATCTTTTGATATTAATTTACTCTCTATTTACTGATATGCTGTGGTACAGGGTATTGTGTTTCTACCAAAGCAATTCAGGTTAAGTGCTCCCAGCGGTATAATAGCAGAGCCCCATCTAGGACTTAAGCCAGTTACAAGAACAGGTTTTTTAACAACAAAATTTGCCTTTGTTCCTGATTTTACTTTACTTACTTTACTTTTACTGTGTTTGTGCCTGGCTCACTGCCGCTGTCTTCGTAGACTTTCATCGGACGCTTCCGTCGGACTATGGACTCCTCTCAGAATGCTTACAATGAGGACACGTCTTTGCTAGTGGAGCATCTGGATGGACTGGAGAGGGTGCTCTTCCGGGCTGGGCAGAACGGGCTCAATGACTTCCAACGCTGGGAGAAGGGGCACTCCTCACACCTCACGGCCTCCAACCTGGTCCTTAACTACCGCAAGAGGAAGATTACTGAGTTGCAGGAGTGAGGAACTGGGGAGCTGGGCGGCCCCTTTGGTAGCTCTGCTATCTTTTTTAGCCGCCTTTTGTGTTCACACTGCTGAGTCACTGGTTGCCCTTTTTGGGATTCATGCAGAGAGGTTAATGAGCACAGTTTTGATCTGAATGTGTGGTCCAAGCACCGTACAAACAGGCCACCCAGCTGAGCCAATGGCAACGAGGAACTGTGACCTGCCAGTGCTGCACCAAGATCCCCAACGTCAGACAAAACAAAAACAAAAAAAATGTGACCCCTCGATGGAAAGAGTGAATGCAGTGCTGATTGGTAGGGCTGGGGTGCTGTGGACAACTTATCTGTGGACCCCAAATCTCTGTGGACTTTTGTTTCCGAATAAAAACTGTTTTTCTGTTGGTGTTTTTGTTTTATTTTAAGTTTTTTTTAGGGTTTTTCTGGAAACCCAAGATGTCTATGGAACACCTGTAAATAGTAACACATAAATATTCTTTAATAGCTTGTCACCACAGTGCTGTGGTGTGTCCATTCCTCCTCTTATTGGGTGCTGGCTATCCTTGTTGCCTGATTGCCAGATGCATTTTCATGAACCTTTATGTGATCCTTGTAGTGTATGGGTGCGGCTGAAGGTTGTGGGCTGTGCTCAGATCGGCCCGCTTTGAAACCATGCGCGCGCTGCAAGAGCAGGGCTACAGGCCTATTCCATGACTAATTACCAGAGCAGATGGTTACGTGTTAAGCGAATGTAGCTTTATGAATTTTAAAAGCATTTCTTATCTCTACCTTGCTGTTAAAATGACATAACAGATCTTGCAGGGGGGTATAGACCTGCCTCACATTAATAGGCAAATCAGAATTTATTAGTTGTCAGTTATATGTTTGAAGCCTGAGGGCTTGATATATGAATATCCAATCCAGGTATATAGACAGTGTTATTTGAACCTGGATTAGACACCTGTGTCCATCACGCTTGTCTTTTGTGTTTTTATCAGAACTGATTTGATATTGGAGTCCTTCACTGTTATGGAAAGGCTGTCTAGCTACAGCTTTTGTAACTGCTGTTTTATGTCATGTTTGTTTTGTGTGTTTTTACCTTGAGCTTTCCAGTTTATCCATGTAGGAAGCTGTAAGTGCACAGCCTTAAAATTCCCAATGGAATTGATCTTGATGAGCCCTGATTGTGACTGAAATTTGACCCTCAGTGTTTGTTTCTGGTTGAGATGGAGATCAGTTAAACTTCTTAAAAGCCAACGGTAAATTCAGGGAAACTGTGCTTGCTGACTATTTGGCTGCAGTGCTAACTCGGGAATGCTTGTTATTTTTTTTGCCCAGACTCTTTGTCTTGGTATAATGGTAACTGTTTATAGAGGGAAGGCTGCTTTGCCATAAACTTGCTGTGTCTGCGGCCCATGTTGCCATGTTAGACCTGGCGGTGGCACTGGCAGGGGTCGATTGCATGTTTGTGTTGGAGCGCTGGCCGCCTGCTCCTCGCGGCTGTGCTGCTGCTGCTACTGTTGCTGAAAGGTGACATTCAAGTTACTGACGAGGAGGTGCGGCTGTCGTCATGTGTCACTTTGGGGCCCTGAGAGTGAGCGTGCGTGGCACTGTGCCGAGTGTGGCCGGCCCTCCCCCCACACACTGAGGGAAGACGGAGCTCGGAGAGCTTGGGACCATCATTTGACCTTGAGCACACAGTTTGGCCTGGCTGCTACCCGCTAGGCTATGCGTGTAACATTCTGTGTCTGCTTAAGGTCCTGTTTTCCCTGGGAGAGGTCCGGCTCTGAAGTGTCATCTCAGCTTTCAGGGATGCTGTTGAGTTGAAACATACTGGCCCGAGCTTTGATGGAGGTATCTGTCTGGCCTGTCAGTGGTGGTGTCGTTCCTGCAGAGCTCAAGGTGCATCTGATGAGTATAAGCTGTTAACTTGATGTCCGAAGCTTTGCCTCTCCTGACCAACTTCGTTGTTTAGGACAGAAGCAACAGGCAGGGTTCATGGGAGCCGCAGGAATATAAGGATTTGGGAATTTAGGCTGCAGGGAGGAAGAGGAGTCCAGTGTGGTTTGTATGTGGGGCTGGTATCGGCTCATAATATGATGTAAGAGTACAGGTCAGGTGATTAAAAGTGTGTCTCACCCAGTCTAGCGCCCTAAATATCGCTTGAGAGGTGGCTAATCCCTGACATCTGGGTGGTCCTCTTGCCTAATTTTCTTCAAGGCCAGGAGGTTAGAAACAATGTGGGGGCTGCAGAGGATTCTGGTCTGACAGACCCTGGAATTGATTGGTGTCATTGTTCTCTGGGCAGAAGGAATCTGAAACAAATGGTTTATTTAAACAGCAGTCAGGTTCAGCATGATTAGTGTACATGTGATTAATTAAGAAGTGCTTTGGGAGGGGGAGTCTGCTGTATTGTGTCAATAACGGGAACACATTATTCTCGCCTTTCGTAAACAGCTGCATTTTATCTGATGAGTGATGCATTCTGGGTATTATTTTATCTTGACATGCTGTATAGGGGAATTGCTTAGCTGTTTGTGGAGTGTTATACAGAATTATTTGAGTCTGAATGAGGAGGGGGTGCCTTGATGTCATACCTGGAAGTATGAGCTCTGTCTCACAGTACCTCACTCTGCTCAAGATGAGAAGAAACGTTTGGGCTGTGAACAGGGAATGATGGCTCTGGGCCCATAGCTCCTGGGGCTGCTTGTCCACCCCCCTCATGTTGTGCCCTCTTCCACACCGTGTGCTCTTTCAAACAAAGGGTGGTGATGCACCCTGGAAAAACGGCAAACAACAGAACGGAAAGAAAATAACCCTCTCTGGCTGTTGCCAGGCACAGAGTTGGGGGGGGGGCGGGGAGGTGGAGCTCAGCAACTCATCCCGCCAGCGGGCTGAAGGAGGGGGCCGCGGCAGGGAGGACTGGGGACTCTGAAGGAGCTTTTAAGGCCCCCCCAAGACACTCCTGAAGCAGCTGCCGTTGGAAGTGTTTCGATCATCATCTGTGGAGCGGGATCGCTGAGGGAGATGGCTCTTAGCACAGTGCCTGTCATGTGTTTTTTTTTCACTACCTGAACAGGATTGGCTGTGTATCTGGGGGGATGGGCGGGGGTGGTGGTGTGTATCTCACCTTCATAAATGTGTGTCTGTGGAGGGGATTGGGGTGGGACACTACCAAACCCATGCGGCGCAAGTGGATCTGCGGCTGGCTGCGCAGACCGTGTGTTGTGTTATAAATACAACCTGCAGAATGTCCTCTTCTGAAGAGATGTGACTCAGGCATGAATGCTGCTGTGCCTTCAGCTGAGACATGTATAGACAATTACATGATGAAGGCATCCTTGCAGAATATTACTGTTCTTTGTACTCTGAAGTCGTGTTCTGAGGCTTGCTGCGGTATTTTAAGGCAGCATTAATGCCGTATGAAATGGTTGTCATGGTGCTGCGTGCTTTGTGTTTCTCTGTGAGCAAGTGTGAGATTGATTTCAGGGGTGCCTCTAGGAATATCAAAATGCAACGCGAACTCAAGTTAATCTGGTTAATCTAAAGTATATGTATAGCTGTGTCTGTGTATTTCCAGTAGCAGGCAGGGCACACTTCATGTCCACTACATCTTGCCCTGATTTTCTGTCAGGCATTTTGTTGATTTTTATATTTAGACAGACAAGCGAAAAGGGTCCATGTGTAAGAATATTTGGACCTCAGTATGCAAGGTGTAGGTCCAGTAACTACGAATGGTCCTTGAAATCACACTGTACTTCCTGTAAGTGTTCAGCCCTCTGTGGTACTTCACAAAATAATAATTCTCTAAAATGTTCTCTCTAAAGTCTTATTAACATAAACACCCACCTTCCGCATCCCAAGGGGCCTCAGAGAAGATTATGTGGTACTCCTCTCTTCCCAAGAGTGTCTGTGAGTGAGAGGGAGAGACTTCTGTCCCTTTTGTCATATGTTGATCAGGCTAGGCAAGGTTCTGGAGTGTTCTTCGAAGTTCTCGGGGAGGGGGGGCATTTTTTCCAGTGATAACTCCTGCAGTAAGAGTACTTGCGGCCTTATCACCTGTCACCACTGGGGGACTCTGCACCAGAGAAGAATGGGGTCTGGGGATGAATGACAGCTGCTGACTCTTAGTGGGAGGGTATGATTATCACAAGCTGTCCCTTGGGTGATTTAACATGCCAAATGCAGGTAAGATGAAATGTTTTGTGTGATATAGTCACATTGGCTTCCTAGCACTGATTACAGTCCTACCATGTGCAGGCAACACACTTCCAGGAAACACAGCTTCCAGGCTTTCATATCAGCTGAACTGTTGCTCGTGTAAGAACATAGTCTCTCCCGACTGAGGCTAGACTTGGACTAGTTCCCTGTGAAACCACAAAGCAGATGCCATAGACAAGTACGATGAATGTGGTGCTTTTAATGCCTGTTGTGTTTATCATTATTAAATTTATTTTTTAACAGCTTCAATTGGTTACTCAGAACACAAATGTGAATCTACTTTCTTACCACCTGACAAGGTAGGTCTGGTAGCTAGAAGTGTGTATGCTTGTCCATTTATGTTCAGGTGTCAGGACATCGTTAGGTAGGCCTGATCTATTTGGTGTCAGGTTTACAGGTCACTTATGGCTATTAGACATGAACAGAGATGCACATGATGGACAGAAAGGTGAAGATCTGATAGCAAACGTCAGCACCGAGGGAGTATGAATCTACGTGTTGGAAACAAAAACCTTCAGCTGCAAGTAGCTGACTGGTAGCGCCCATCTTTGAGAAGAGAGGTATTGCGGGGAGCTTATTTCAAGTCCTGTTAAGACTATGTGCCACACAGGGCTATAAGAGACTCTTGAAGGACACTTTAATTTTATTGGTTGCTGACCTCATTGAGTGACATCCTATCAAACAAGCAAAAAAGGCCAAAAATAACAGAGGGGGCCCAGTTACTGAACTCTGTTTTAAAGGAATATCAGACATGGGAAAATTATCAGTGCTACAGAGGACAACTAGAGTATACAGTTCCCATTTGGGTACATGCATACATATACATGCACACACATTTAAACGCACTGTGGTTTTTACTTACTGGATAATGACACTTTACTCTGTCGTTGCTTAACAATTTGCCTCTTGTAATACTGGGAACCCAACTGTGTATCCCAGGTAACGGGGTTACAATCCAAGAAGTTACAGCTGCTTTGTGGCGCCTTGTGGAAATTACCGTGGCCATGTGCTGTTTTCTCGACTTTTCTCAAGTTTCAGGCTTTAAAAAATGTCCAGGTTTTGCACAGTGCTGTTCCAGGATCAGTAACAACCCACAAACTACCAGCTCTAAAAGGGACAGTGCTGTTGAGCAATGAAAACCATATAGAATCTGTGGAAAATGTTTACAAGATTAGTAAAAATTTATATATTTATTCAGGACGTATTCTTGTAATGTTGCAGTTTTTTTGGTTGTAATCCTGGTTTCTCAGGTTTTTACTGTAAATGTTTGTGAGCTGTTCATTTAAAATCAGCTGTGTTTTTACTGACATCTTGTACCTGTTTTGTGATTGTAAGGAGCACTCATTTTCTGTTAAAACACCTTTTCTGTTGTACTCATTAGAAAGTGTTTTCCACATATGCATCCATCCATCCATCCATATTGTAAACACTTATCCTGGTGAGGATTGTGAGAATTCTGGAAGCTATCTCAGAGAGCCTAGGGTGATGGTGGGTTGGGACACACTCTGGATCGGATGCCAGTCTATAATACATGCACACACTAGCACAGCCCTGGATTTTTACAATATTTGGAGCAGAGAAGTGTCAGGAGAATTATTATGTCATACCTTAAGTTATAACTTTAATTGCGTGTTTTCTAAGTTTTGATGTCTGTCTTTGAACACTGATATAAAATGGTGTGTATAAAATGGGGCGGTCTTCCTGTCATCAGAAGGTCATTGCTTCTGATCCCATGGTTTGCATACTGATATCACTGTTGGCCTCTCGAGCAAGGTACTGTTGGGGCCTTAAACCCCAGTTTCTCCAGGGACTGTCTGGCCCAGCTTTCGCCAATGTAAATCGCTTTGGATAAACAGTAACATAAATGTAATTTCAGGCTTGGCTTGCAGAACTGTGCTGCCAACAGCCTTGCATAGACTTGCATGTCCACATTCGACGGCTATCCAAGACCTTTTCAAGAAGGATAAAATAGTGGCCTTTTCACTTTCAGAGTGGATGCATAAGGACAGCAAGCCGTGACCTCTCCTTAAATGGTCACTGAAATGGTGAGTAGACCCAGCATCACCTTGTTCTGTCTCTTGGAATCACATCAGAGTCACTTTGGATGCCAAAATTAGTTTTGCAACGTTCACATCAAAGATGACGAATAATTAATTAAATCTCGCCTCAGCCAGTGGCACTTTTAA
Organism: Mormyrus iriodes; assembly: GCA_011763525.2. Classification (NCBI taxonomy): domain Eukaryota; kingdom Metazoa; phylum Chordata; class Actinopteri; order Osteoglossiformes; family Mormyridae; genus Mormyrus; species Mormyrus iriodes. Next base: position 11,108,694 of record JAAGVU020000019.1, read on the forward strand.
ATCGAGCAAGTCAATTAGCATTTAAGATCGTCTTTACCCTTAGGCTGTGACCGATTTCCTAGTGCCTAGCAGACACGCTTTGTTCATTGTTCCTGATAAGACCAGTCCTCCTTCTGCAGTGTTGTAGTGAGTATTGTTTGGGAAGATACGTTCATTTCCCACCTCTCGTGTTGTAACAGGAGTCCCACGGCCTGTGTACGGCCTCTTTGTTTTGGTCCTTCTCAGTTTCAGCAAGCTGGTTGTGTTTGTATGCTGAGCCTGTTATTGAGGCTGCTTTTGGTGTGTCCCTCCCAGCGGGGTCGTCCTCTCGGGTTCATTGTGCTTGGCATGGCTCCACGTGGGGCACTCCGCTCTCTTTCGTAATTCGCTTTGTGCTCACATGTGGCATGTGTTGTATGTTAACGGGTTGGCCAGATTCAGCCCCAGAGTGCTGCAGTATGTTCCAGAGAGTTCTAGTGTGTTCTGGCATTCCCTACTGAGCGGCCTCTTGTGTGTATTTTTTTTTTCTCTACTCCACCTATTTCTTCCCCCTCCTCTCCCTCCATTCTCGTGAGATTGCGAGAGCAGAGAGCGATCGTAATGACATCCTCATAAAGAAAAGAATCAGGCAGTAGTCAGACAGCAGACGGAGTGTGTGTGAGCGTGTGTGAGTGTGTGATTGTCTGTGGCGGGGGGGCATTTGGCAGGTGTCCCTTTCATTTGTTGTGCTTCTGGCCTTAATGGTCTGTAGGTCTCACAGAACAGAATAATAACTGTTAATGCCACACAGCCAGGCTGGCAGGAATTGTGTTTTATACAACTGGGCTATATACTGATAGATACTGTGAGATACACTGAGAAGAAATTACGACAGGGGCATTAGACTGTGAGAAGGAGGTAACATGGTGGGCACAGCGTATTCAGTGATCAGTAGATATGCGATATTTGGTGAATGTAGATAATGGTCCGTCTCCTCCAGAGAGTGGCATCTGCAGCACCATATATGTACTTGAAACCCCCCCCCCCCCATTTGTTCGCCCTCCTCTCTCTCAGTCTGTCGAGGTGGCATGTTCGCGCCAGGCAGCCGAGCACTGCATCATCTGGGCTGACACGTGCTTTCTGTTTATTGCTATAGAGGAGGAGGAGGAGAAAAGGAAAGATGGAGAGATGGGAGGGCTGAGAGAGTGTGAAGGGGCGGGGGTGGGGCCACGGGCTGAATACAGATAGGAGCAACCTCATAGGACAGACAGCCTCTGAGACGTGCGCGCGCGCACACACACACACACACACGCAGACACGCGCACACATTCCCGAAGAGACAGAGGGAAAAGCAGGAGAGACAGCCAGACACTGACTGAGAGAGCAGAAACCTTCACCACCATTACAGGTACGATGCTGCCTTACTCCCCTCGCTGCTCTGCTCATTTTACTCTTTATATGATTCAGGAATTCATCTCTTATTGTTGTTATTGTTTCCGAGGTTTGGGAGGGTGTGACGGTGGGTGGTGTCTCTCTAGGATTGTTGTTGGTGTCTGAGACTCTGTGAACTCGTTATGTTAACCTCCTGAGATGCTGGGGAGGGGGATAATGGTAGAATGAGCACTGCTGCGGGAACCTATGCCCCGCGTGCCCTCATGCGTGTGCGTTTGTCACGGATCTGTCACGCCGTCATGAGTACGCCGATCGACACGGACACAAAGGGGGCTACCAGGACCGAGCACTATATCCAGGCGAAGCTCCGAGCGCCACGAGGGCCGCAGTAATACAATCATGTGGCTTGGAGATAAGAGCTGACACTCTCCAGTGACAGAAATGACGGCACGATGGATGTTTCCTGGCGCCTGCAGCGCAGACGGGGACGAGGTCATGTGTTTTGTTTACCGATGCTCCTGAAAGCCGCGTCCCTCAGCGCAGAGCTCTACGACACGACGCTGAGGTCGTTATTCCATTTGGTCGACAGCATCTTTTGTTCTTCTTGGGTAACTTGTTGATTCCAGGAGGTGTGTAAAGGGAGGGTGTGCAAGGTCACGGCAAATGTATGCAGTACCCGGGCAGACAGGGCTGCTGCTGGCTGGAAACGGGCTTCAGTGGGCTTCATGGGGTGTGTGCTGGGTTCCATGAGGCGCCATGTGCACTGCCCAAACAAAACCAGGCGTATCATGTTCGCGGTGAATTCCTGGGCAAGTAATATCAACACGCTCGGGACATAACTCTGTCGTAAAGGTAATATAAGAATTATTATTATGAGAAAGAAAAGCAGCTTTGAGTTTAAGGCTTGCAGGAGCAGAAGCGGGAGGAGTGTGTCAGTGGCTCTGCTGGCAGGTCCGTGCTGCTCAGATGCCGCCTGACTCGCCCGCCTCGTATTTCTGTGGCTCTGTATCTTGTGTGAGGTCCCTCGTTCACCGTCAACTGGTTTGGTCTGGTTTCGTTCAAATAGATGGGGCCTGGACTGGTGGGGAGCTTCTCTGCTAAGGCTAGCTGCCGTGTTGCACAGAGCCTGCTCCAGACCATGTACGTAGCCTCGCTGTGTGTGCGCGGCAGTTTCCCACCTCCCTCCTTATCTCCCCTCAATTTTTCCGTCATCCTCCACCCTAACCCCTCCTTCCACCGCACCTCCATCCGGTCATGAGCCAACCCTTTCAATGGGGTCGACGGTGGGAGGTCAGCAGCGGGTGGTCGCCTGGCGACGGTCGCCCTGGCATCCCCGTCGTGGCCCCCCTCCTGTTGTGACTGCGTGAGTTTCTGCTGGGCTGGGGCCATAACATTCCTCCATGTTGGACCCGTACCCATCTGCTTTAAAAGCTGGCTCTGGATGTTCTGTTTGGGATTTTGATTCTGGAAATGCATGACCTGTTCATCTCACGTACCTGTCACGTCTTTGTTTTTTGGGTGAGGCACCCGGGGGGGGGGATGGGATTAAGCCTCATTTTTTCAATCAGATGTTTGAGGCGACGAGAGTCTACACATCTGATCTTTCAGAGAGGAGCTTACTGAGGGGATCACAGCGTACTGTTCGGGCTTCGGGAATGATGGAGAGTGCTTTTCTACATCCCAGCAATTGAGCAAGCTGATCTCCTGATCCACAATAACCGATATGGCTTCTAAAAAGGATTTATACCAATATCTGACTGTGTGGGGGGCGGGGGGTGGAGGACATGTCCCGATGCGGGCTTGTGTTGCTCAGATGAGTTATGAGATTCTTCTCCCAGGGCTGGCTGATCCAAAAAAACGTGCCTGCGGGATGTTCTTTGCCAGCATTAGCATCTGTAGCCACAGCACAGAGGCACAAAAACACTAACAGCATCTCCTGCTTGTGGACCTTTGGAGCTTCACACAGGATGGACTGTTTTTAGAAGCATAGTGAAACCCCAGTGAATTCAGGCTGGTTTTGGGAAACGGGACTCCTGGTATATAGGTTCCCTTCTTCCCCCAGTCTAAGTTTCTTGTATATCTCTGAAGGCTCTGGAATATTCTGACAGGGGGATGTTTAAGAGAGCGGAGGTGAAGCAACCACGTGGGAAATATGAACCGGTCTGTTTCACCCGATTTCAGGCTCAATCTTCCCGCCTTTTGTGGAAAAAGGTGCCGTCTAGTGAATTTTTAAACACCGGTCTTTTGTGCCTGTGGCATCAAAGGTCTGCGAAAGCTCCAGGCTCCTCTGAAGGTGAAACTGGCCAGTGAGGGGTTAATGTTTCAGTGCTGGCAGAGCCCCGCTGAGGGCCGCACACGGCCTCGCCGTCTGCCCGGCTGGCACCGGACCTGAGCCCCGGATGCGGGCTTCGTATTTTGGCTGGCGGGCACGCCAGCGCACCCCGAGGGCAGAGGGGGGTCCTTCCGCTTTATTTTTAATCAACAAATTCATTTTTGGCATTGGACTTACGGTCAACTCCCGTTCCAGCAAACTCAACTCACACTGTGTATACGTATATATATATTAATAATGACTGCTTTTCAAACAATGCCCATTTTCAGAGTCAGTCTGTTGCTGGGGGGGGGGGGGCAGGGGCTGTCACACAGAGGCATGGAGCCAGCTCTGGGCTTTGATGGTGCTCGAACCCATAGCGCTCCCCTCCAACGGGCAGTGTCACCACCGCTTTGCACACACGAAGGGCGGGGACAGCAGCGAGCTGCTCAGAGCAGAGGGCCACGTCACCGGAGTCTTCCGCCTGTTCTCTGTGAGGCAGTCGGAGGAGCCGGGGGCCAGGAGTAGGCTTTTAAAGGCACGCAAGGCTTAAGCCTGAGCAGAACTCAGAGAGATTTCCTGAGCTCTGCTGACGGTTGGCATGGCAACGAATTTGGCTCCAAATGCGGCCTAGTTAGACGTCGGTGGAAAACCAGAGAATAGGGAAAAAATGTGAAGAAACATGTATTTTCTCCTCCGTGAAGAAAATACACTTTCCCTGTTTCCTAATGTTTGAAGGACTGGAACATATTTCTGCATTGTTCTTACAAGGTATAATATAAGCCTAAAGGGACTGTAAAATTTTCCCTAATACAATGCAATACAACCTTCCCAGCAGCGTTCTTCACTAACACATTACAGTATAATTCTAAACCTTAAACAAAACTGTAAAACTGTTACTCATTTAAAAATCCATCCATCCATCTTCCAAATGCTTGTCCAGGGTCACAGAGAGCCAGATGCATGAAGCCCAGGGCCGTCCATCGCAGTACAAACACTGGCATGCTGTAGGAGACCCACACAAACACCAGGCTAGCATGCAGGCTCACGGAGAACCAAAGGTGGGATTCAAATACTCGCCCCGGAGGTATGAGGTAATAGTGCTGTCCCTTGGGAAATTACTAGAGATTTTGTGTAGGAAAATATTCAATATTAAAATTTCCTCTTGTACTTACCAAAGCATGTACTTGTAATTTGTCAATATTTATTAATGAATGTGTAGTGATTAGGTTAGCATCATGGCTCAGTGGGTTGCACTGTTGACTCACACCTCCTGGGTTGGGGTTTGAAGCCCCTGCTCTATTGGTGTGAATTTGGGCTGCGTGAGGCTCAGTCAATTATGGATCTCTGCCAGTGTTCAAAAGGCTGTAGATTTGAGTCCTATGTCCAGCAGAGTAATTACATCACCGTTGGACTGCCTGACCCTGAGCCAAACTGTCTTCACCTCTAGGTCACATTGGACAGAAGTGTCTATCGTTTAAATGCATTAACTCCAAGGTTTTTTGCCAAATTGCAAAACTTTAACTTTCTGATTTGAGAATCCACTCAAATAAGAGCAGCCCATTGGATCTGACCGAAGAATTAACTGTAGGGAACCCTCATTTCCAGTGTTTGTTCACATGTTCACATGCTTCTGCTTTTGAATTTGATTGGACGCCTCTAGCCATGCCCTGATTGGACAGCTGAGCTCAGAAAGAGATGAGAGAAGTATTAGAACTTGATTTACCTTATCATTTTTGAACTTGATTTATAATTTCTTGTGGCATTTTCAACTAGAATAACCTTTTTAACTTGCCTGATGGGTATTATCTTTTTGAGAATGGCTCTTTAATGTGGTGAGAGTGGAGGTTTTCCAGCTGGGCTGTTTTTCTGTGTTCTATTGTATTCTGCTGTTGATTTGTTGAGGACTGAAGTCTGTGGTAAATTAAGAGTGGGATAACTAACTGCTCCGGAGTCTGAGGGCAGGGATGCAGTTGGGGGTGGAGGGGAGGTGTAGATGGACTCTTGCCAGAACCGATGGGGAGAAGGAGAATGGGGCACCCTGCTAGTCTGTTACGAAAACTTCTCCTGTTTCTCTAACCACACCTGTCACTGCTGTCTTACCATCCAAGCTAAACATCAGTTTGTGTGAAAGGAGGAGGGATGGCGTGTTATTGGTGGTTAGAACCAGCAAACTGCTGCTTAGGCTGTGTTTAGGCCGTGCTGTGCCACACCTTTTCTTCAGTGATTTCAGTGTCCCCACCCGACGACCCAACCACCACGAGGTACAGAATCCCATCCCACTGATGTAATAAGTCTGTGAAAATAATACACCCTCAGCACGCACATTTCACACAGCCCAGTTAGGCCTGCAAATGTGATATATAATCATTTTATTAAAGTAGATGCTTGACCATTTGATATAAATCCTTTTGGATGAAATGGCAAAGGAAATGTCTAATATACTTTAGAGGGGGAGGAGAGATTAGGCCTGGTCCTGAAGGGGGTGCCAAGTGTGGAGCCAGAGCCAAGTGGTGTGTGAGGGGGGTTACTGATCTGTATGAAACTCCACCTCACTGGCAAGCGGGGGTTCCAGGGGCCTCCAAAGCCTCCAGCTGTGGACAGGGATAGACTCAGTGAGGTTCTGGAAGCTTCTGAAAGCTTCTGTCGCGCTGCTGGTCGAGTGGATTACCCCAGTCTCAGTGTCACCCTACCAGTGACACATCCATAGAAGTGGATGTTGAATTTGAGGTTGGGGGGGAGCATTACTGCTGCAGAATGTTCCAGATCGACTGGAGGGCATGATTGTCCTGGTGGAGAATGAGTTGTATTGCTTTTGGACTTTGCACACCAAACAGTTCTCAGTTGGCAGAGAGAAGACCTGGCAGAGCTTTTAAAGAAAGGAAGTTGGGGGGGGGCTCTGCTCCGGGCTGCCTGTGCCGGGATGTCTGCCGGTGCTCCTCCATCGCTGCTCACCGTCCTCGTCCCTGGCAGTGTTCACACTGTGGATGTTCTGTTTCACGTCGGGTGTTTCCATACTACGGCATTACCCAAAAACGCTGCGCTTGTTCGTCAGATTCCCAGAAGCTTCTTTTGTGTGTCCCTTACTGGGTGCTCGAGCCGCACTTTGTGGTGACTCTGTGCACGCGTGTGTGAGAAGGAGCGTTTCCCTAAACTTGTGGAGACATTAAGTTAGTCATCGATTTTTAAGATGATTATTAATACTCGTATGTTATTGGGTTTTATTGGAAAGAAATCATATATAACAAGTCCCCACAATGATAGGTAAACGTGTGAGTATGTGTGAGTGTGTGTGAGAGTGTGTGTAGAGACAGTGAGTGTGTCTGGCATTTCTGGCCTAAGCTGAGAGTGAATAGTCAGTGGTGCCGGGAGATAGCTGTGGATGCTTGGACGTTTGTTCACTGATGCATCCTTTGCTGTATCCCTGACCTCACTTGAAGGGACAGCTGCAGTATTTCCTAACAGATGGATAATCTATCTTCCGCTTAAGGGACTATCGGGCAACCCCTGCCCACTCTCTGGTGACCGGCGTGTCTTGGTCTATCACCTGACACTGCCAACAGGGGGCACCCTGCAGTGACTCATACAGTATGATAGCAGTCTGACTACACTGCAGCCTGGTGTGCATTAGTCCACTCTGTTACCATGCAGTGCTAAGGCCCAGAGCCTCAACCAGGCCTTGCCCAGTTGTACACATGGGTCATACTGCCCTGATCTTCATTGGTTCACCAAAGCCCTTGTACTCAAGGAAAACAAACTTGAAATAACCCCAAAATAAGTGTGATTTAAAGTGTAGAGAAGGTGAGGTTTGGCATAGTGGCTGTGAGTGATGTGCCGTGGTATAGGTGGACTGTGTGAGGTATGGCTGAGCTCTGACCTGGCCTGATGGTAACTTTTTGCCGTGTTGACACGCATGCCCATTGCAGGTTGCTGTCCAAGATGGCTGGCATGAAGGAGCAGCAGTTCCCTGAGGAAAAGCCCCTGCTCCTTGAGCAGAGAGGAGGCCCTGATGCAGAGATGGTGAGTTTGTCTCTGTGTGTGTGTGTGTGTGTGTTTGTGTGGGAGTGGCCACACCCCTGCTCACTGGCATTAAAAGCTCAAAGCTTATTCATGTAAACGAATGAAATGTGTGTCACAAATTAGAAACAATTAAAGCAGTCTGTCATTTAAAGTGTGCTATGCAAGTAATGGAAACATTAGAGCAGTGTGTCTTTTATTCATTTACTGGCCATTAGAGCCTCACTGAGCTGCACCCACGAAGCACCATGTGAACCAGAAGCACGGTGAGAATGGAGAGCAATGTGGGTCCTGCATGGGGCTGAGCTGCAGGTGTCCCCAGGGCCATGTCTGGCCTGAGTAGGTGGCTGTATTTCAGGCCACTGTGATGGAGTGCACTCTCACCCTGCCTCTCCCTCTCCTGCTTCACTCTTCTCAACTTTCGTCCTCCTTCTGTCCTGCTGCATCCTATGCTCCAGCCAGTCTGACCTTCCTCTCTCCCCTCACCTCCCTTCACCGTTGACACGCTTCTCGTCTGTGCCTGTTTGCTTTGTTCCTCTGTTCTTCACTTTGTGTCTTTTATTTCTGTCTCCTCTGCTCTTCTCTTCATGTCTCTTCTACTTTTCCCTTTCTGTTCCCACTGCTCCTATCTTCAGGTCTCTTTTCCTCTTTTACTGTCTGTCTCCTCTTCTCCTCTCTTCATGTCTCCTCCTTTTTCTAGCTCTGGCCCTTCACTCCTCTCTTCATGTCTCCTCCTCTTTTCTTCTTGTCACCTCTGCTCCTCTCTTCATGTCTCTCCTCCTTTTTCTCTCTACCTCTGTTCCCCACTTCATGTCTCTCTTACTTGGTCTCCTTTGCTTCTCTCTTCCTGTCTCTCCTCCTGTTTATTTTCTATCTCCTCTGGTCCTCTCTTTTTCCTCACTCTGTCCCCTGTATTCTTCTTGTCACATGTCTCCTCTTCTCTCTGTACCGTCTGTGCCTTGCTTCATGTTTCTCCTCCTTTTTCTTTCTTTGTCCCCTTTGCTTCTCTTTGTCTCTTTTCCTCTTTTTCTCTGTCTCCTCTACTCCTCTCTTCCTGTCTCTCCTCCTGTTTTTTGTCTCCTCTCCTCCTTGCTTTATTTCTCCCTTCCACTTTTATCTCTCTGTCCCCTCTGCTCCTCGATTTATGTCTCTCTTCCCTTTTCTCTGTCTCCTCTGCTCCTATCTTTCTCTCCTCCTTTTTCTCTCTGTCTCCTCTCTTCTTGTGTCTCCTCCTCTTTTCTCTCTCTGTCCCGTCTGTTCCTTGTTTTGTCTTTCCTCTTTTTTTCTTTCTTCGTCTCCTTTGCTTCTCCCTTCATGTCTCTTCTCCTTTTTTATCTCTGTCTCCTCTATTCCTCTTTTCCTGCCTCTCCTCCTTTTTCTTTCTGTCTACTTTGGTCATCTCATCATGGCTCTTCTCCTTTATCTTTGTCCCCTTTGCTTCTCTCGTTATGTCTCTTCGCCTCTTTCACTGTTTCTCCTCTGCTCCCATCTTCATGTCTCTCTTCATTTTTCTCTCTCTGTCCCCTCTGCTCTTCTCTTCATGTGTCTTCTCCTCCTTTTCTTCTGTCTGCCCCCTTTGCTCCTCGATTCTCGTCTCTTCCTTTTGCTCTCTTTTTCCTCTACTCCTCTGTTCACATCTCTCCTCCCTTTTCTCTGTTGCCTTTGCACGTTGCTTCATGCCTCTTCTGCTTTTTCTCTCTCTGTGTCCTCTGTTCCTCTCGTCATGTCTCTCCTCTTTTCTTTCTGTGTCCTCTCCTCTCTTCATGTCTTTCCTCCTTTCCCTCTCTGTCCCCTCTGCTCCCTGCTTCATCTTTCCTCCTTTTTTCTCTCTCTGTCTCTTCGGCTCCTCTCTTCATGGCTCTTCTCTTTTTTATCTTTCCCCTCTGCTCCTCTCTTTATGTCTCTTCTCTCTATTCGGTCTCCTCTGCTCTTTTCTGTTCATCTCTCCTCCGATTTTCTTGGATTGTCTCTTTTGCTATGTCACTTTTTTCTTTTTATGTCTTCTCTGTTATATCTCCTCTGATTTTTCCATGTGTCCCAAACTCTTTATTCTTTAGTGTCCCTCTATCTTCTTGCTTTAATCTGTACTTCACTGCCCTTACAAACATCTGAGTACAGGCATTTTGTATTGCATTTGTAATATAGTTAATATATTACAAAATCAAAAGAGAATAACAAACAGGTATTGTTAGATTTTCTCCTTGGTTTCACTGATTTTGGAAATATAGGTGAATGTTGGCTAGTGTAATTCCACGAGCTCTATGTCCTCAGCCTTTGTCCTTGCCAACCCATGCTTGTGCCCTGGGCCTTTTAACTGCCTTCTGTGTCTGTGTCTGAAGCCTCCGGAGAGCACCAATGGGGCACAGAGTGCAAGCACACCACCCTCCACAGCCCCCCCGCCTGCGGCCACCGCCCCCTCCCCGGGCCGCTCCCATCGGTGGCACATGATTGCACGCCATTGGCTCCGCATGACTCGTCGTCGGACCAGCGGGTCCATCCCGGTAAAAACACAGCAGGCCACACCTCAAACCACACCCTAGTCGTCAAGCACTGGCTACACCCTAAGGGACACTGCCACAGTTTTTATGAACTCAAACTATGCGCAGAGCCACGAGGGCCCAGACATTGCAGAGAATGGCAGTATCTGTCTTTGCAACTTCTCTGTACATGCAGTGAGGACCATTGTCCTTAGGCCTCAACTTGCAGACCAAACCGCCAAGCAGGAAACTGTGAGAAAAACCTGGTAATGAACTGCAGTTACGGTCAGAGTCTGGTGAGTGAAGTTTGGCAGCAGATCATATTCCTACAAACCGAAATTTGCCAGTTTGGCTAAGAGAAACATCTCAAGCTTCTTCTAGAGACTAAATGTACTCAAAGTTTATGACAAACATAACCATTTAGCTTCAACAGGTTAGAACAGTAAGAGCTAATGAAAACGTATCAGTCCAGTTTCACTGTTAGTGTTTCTCATTTAAATCCAGACAGATATGAAAGTCTTCCAATGTGCTGTGCCAGACAGGTCCGGCTCCTGCAGCTAAATGCTCATTTCCCTCCGTTTGCTCAGGCTCTGCGTCAGCTGCAGTGTGTTCTGGGATATGAGAGCCCTATAAGTAGACAGTATTCCTGTTATGTAATGTGTCCTGTGAAACTGGGGCCTGTTTTCTACAGATCCACCCACCCAGCAACATTTGGTGGAAAGATTTAGATATTTAGGGCGTCACAGAGGTGTAACTGGAAAATGTCTGTAATGAACAGCATGCATCCTACACACATGTTGTGTTTGCTGGTGATATGACTCTAAAATGTGAAGGGTTTTCAGGTGCATCACGGTTACTGCTGATGATGGCTGGAGTGCACCGCACATTATGAAACAAACTCTGTGCTCTTTCTGCAGATAAAATAGTCTGGATGCTTTATGTGTTAATGCTGTTCTTTCAGTGCTGAACCATGTTCCTGCTGTGTTTCTCTGTTCTATCTAGCATTGCATTGCAAACCGGTGTCATGCTGTGTATTCAGTCATGCTAAGGTTTGCTTGCCACCTGCGTAAGCATCTAGCTCTTACAGAAATTGCTGTAATTATAACACCGGTAATAACACCAGAACTGCCACAATGTATCATTGCAGTCAAATAATAGTGACAACAATCAGTATTTCTATCATATTAATAATCAAAATTTTGTACAGAAAAAGATATGCAAATATCTTTAAAAATGTTTAATTATAGCAGAAATAGTTTCTTTCAATTATGTTGCACCTTTATTGGGCTCTACTGAAGGGCTCTAGGGTAACAGAATACCAGACACCACACTGACAACTGACAGCTATGCATTTGTTGTGCATGGAGAGTAATCAGGACTGTGCTTACCCTAAATGTTTGTGAGTGTCTGAGAAAGCACAGAGGCAGCTAACTGCTGCTTTAATAACGGGCCTTTGATATCCGCTTACAGGATGGGGAGATCATTCCTATTAAATGGCACTAACATTAAGGTGATCTGGCTCAG
>JAAGVU020000019.1:11154679-11173479 GCA_011763525.2 Mormyrus iriodes
TCACCACTGTTGTTGGCTTTTGTTTCAATAAATTGAGATGAGGAAATCACCATTGCATGCTTCTACTTAAATGCCCTGCTTTCATGATATAATATCACTGTAGTGTGAACTTTTTATATTTTCCATAAATTTCACCCAAAAGCCAAATATCCCTAACTTTTTGTGAGTAGTGTACATATGTGTGTGTGCATATATATACATACACACACACACACACACACACACACAAACACATACACATACATAATCTTTTGATTATAGAAATAAATGGAAAATAAATAACTATGTGCATTTCTCTCCTTCAGGTTTTGTTTGATAAATCCTGAGTTTTGTATGAGCACTTTTTGTGCTTCTTTTTGTGCATACACACAGGACCCCAGGCAGAGCCGCCATGCCTCCATCACTCTTTTCCCTTAACTCTTTGTTGCGTTACTCACTTCCTCTTGCCAGTGCTTTAAATTCCTCATGCCACCTGACACACCTACATGGTGTAGCTGGTGGCACCACAGCCACATTAAGACAATCATTAATCATTCAGACAATGATTAGAAATTTGTAATAATTAGCACAGTAGCTGTACATGTTACCCTTAAGGGCTGAATTTCAATTTCCTGGAGGGAACCTTCTCTTTATCTTTGAACTTGTAGAAATGTGAGCAGTAAAATATAGTTTTGAGGAAAATAATAATTACTAATAATAATAATAAAAATAATAATAATAGTAAGAAGAAGAAGAAGAAGAAGAAGAAGAAGAAGAAGAGGAGCGTCCTTGTGTGCTGAGCCACTCCAGGCCCCAAGAACATACTTCCCTCCTGCCACATGCTTGCCTCCTGTGAGTGGGAGGGCCTCCTCAGAGAGCCGCTCTCTCATTCCGCTGTAATTACACAGCTCTGCCACATCACCCCACTCCCTAAATAACATTAGCAGGGCGGCACTGGGCACTGAGGGCAGGGTCAGCCCTCCCAGGGAGACCTTAATGACAAGGCCTGCTTAGATTGGAAGATTAAAAATAAAAAAATTGGACAGGCTTGCGCCAGTCCTAAGGCTGGATGCTGAACATACACGCCAGCCCAATAGCCTGGATCTCTCATCTCCTCGCACAGCCTTTCAAGAATTCACTCTGCCTGATGGTTTTAATTCCTGTCTCTCTCTCTTTGGATTACAAATGTGATTTTATAAAAGAACAAAATACCTGTACAGAAAATACCATTCAGGGTGAGAGGAGAGGCAATACATGCGAATGTGGAAACTGCCAGGAATGTGACTTTAAAAAACACAGAAAATGTTGCACAGAACAAAAGATACAGATACGTCATTACTTAAAAACAGCAAATGTAACATAGCAGATACAGTGGTGCCACTGTATAAAAAGAGAGCAAATGAAATAGAATGACAGATACAGAGGTGTTACTGTATGAAAACACAGAAATCAAAACAGAATGACTGATATAGTCATGCCACTGTATGAAAACAGAGCAAACGAAAGAGAATGGTATATAATGGTATTACTGTATGAAAACAGAAAATGAAACAGAATGATAGATATAGTGCTGTCACTGTATGTAAACACAGCAAACGAAAGGAAATGACAGATATAAGTGGTGTTCCTGTGTAAAAACACAACAAACGAAACAGAATGGCAGATACAGTGGTGCATGAAAGCCCTGTAAACAAATGAGAAAATGACAAACATAGTGGTGATATTACACAAAACACAGCAAACTGACTGCATAAAACAGGCTGTGTTACTATGGAAAAGTTTTTAAAGATACAAAGACATGTTGAAGTATAAAATGTGGGACTGTTAATACGTAGAGACACCTTGTTTGTGTTACTATGCAAAGAGCTAACAGACCCAGCACAGTTAAGGAAGAAATATGCAGATTGCTGCTGAAGCTTCAGTGTGATTCTGTCATCTTTCAGATCTCTTTATCCCTAGCGTAAGCAGATTGGAATCAATAATACACCGTGGACAGAAATACATGTTAGTTTCTGGAAGCCAAAATGATGAAATGGTGAAAAGGACAGGGCTGCTGGGACACTTCATGGGAGGAGGAGCTTCTGTAGCCTGCAACTGCCTCATATAAATCGCTTCAACTTTCCCGTCCTGCTTCTACATAAAAGTCATAGCTGTACTCATAGTCTCTTATGCTCATGTGTTGTAGCTGTTATAATTAGTGATTCTGCCCCAGTGTGGGGCAATTCCTGCCCCTCTTTCATGCTTTCCTGCTGAGTCTGTTGCTGACAAACCCTTGCTAGGGAATCCTCCACCCTGTAGGGGGCAGAGCTGCGTGACTAACAGCCAGTAGTCCTGTTTCTATGTAGGAAGGATTGTGGGAAACCTCTATCATGTAACCCATTCTATGATGCCAAATTTACAGGTGCACTCTGAATACTTGTGGGTGTGTTTGTGGAAGATGGTTGTTGAGGTGTGGGTGCTAATCAGTGGAGTTTGAGTGCTGATGGGTGTGGTTTGACTACTAATCGGGTTAGTCTTAATGCTGGTGGGCAGGGTTTAGAAACCAAAGGGTGGAAGCAGCATTTTTGGGTGTGGCTTGATTACTGAGAGACCAAGTCTGATATATTTGATCTGGCAAAAACTCAGCTCAAGGCTGTCTGCTGCAGATTGCGGTTGGGGCATATTCTGGATATTGGCTGAAGGAGGAATTTAAAGGCTCCTAGATACAGCAGCATGAATGAAAGCTGCTAGCAAATGGCACAGTGCTCTTTAGGAACATCAGCAGAGAGCTATAATCTCATTATTTGTGCTCTCAGTGGGGAGGTATTTTGTATTTCTACTGTTTTATTTTGCAGTTATTTGCAAAAGTATGAAATCACTAATACCCCATTACCAGCAGTTAATTATCTAATACTCCTGTAAACTCCTATTAGCTCCCTAATACCCCATTACAACCTGTTAGGTGTATGATAGCCCAGCAAACTCTTGTTAGCTCCCTAATACCCCATTACAACCTGTTAGGTGTATGATAGCCCAGCAAACTCCTGTTAGCTCCCTAATACCCCATTATAGCCTGTTAGGTTTCTGATGGCCCAGAAAACTGTTGTTAGTTCCCTAATACCACATTACAGGCTGTTAGGTCTCTGATAGCCCAGGAAACTCCCTTGCTAATTCCCCATGGAAGATCATATGGGATGCCTACTGGTTTGAATGTGCATGGCAGGGGGCTGAGTTGTACCATAGCAGTGCTGCCAGGACTGAGCTGCTTCCCCACTTATCAAAGCTGTGCTCCCCACTGTCTTCAGAGTCACTGAAGACAAGGGAGAACCTTCCCCCAGGCTCCCCCTCTCAGCAGGTAGGACAGGTGGTGTGGGGCTGAGCTTGTCAGTACCTCTGTCATTTCTGTACAGCTCCACTACATCTATATGTGTGTGGTGAAGCACAAAAGTGGCTGTCTGAAATGGGCCTACGTTCCCATGTGAGGAAGAGGGGCTGCTCAGACTTTGTCTGGCTAAGGTGTACTTGACTGTGGCAACAGAGAGCTGTGGTGCTCAGGAGGAGCTGCGCCCTGCGCACATGAATGTGTGCGGTTCGGGGTGTACCTGTATGCTCATGCAGGAGTATAATGCTGCAAGCCATGGTGTTGTGGACAGCCCGCAGGCCCACATCAGGCTGGGGTAAATGAAACAGAGCCACCACTGCACTCAGGACCTCCCGCTTTGCCACCTGGACACACACAGACATACAGGCCTTCTTCACCCGCAGCTGAGCCACGGCTTCGTTCAAACAACTGGGTCTCCATTACTGTACGTCAAAGGAGAGGTGTCATCGCTGGATCTGATCATGGGGAGGCCGCGCCTGGGCGGGAGCTTGCTATTACACAGAAACCTAACCACTGACGAGTCGGAGCTGTAAACTGGGGGGGAGCGGGCAGCAGTGGACAAGATCTAGATAAAATATGACCTATATTCATGGCCATGGCAACTGCATGGTCATAGTTCCACAGGGGAACAGGCAAGTTAGGAGGACGGGCGAGTGGAGCATGAAAACTGCTACTATATTAACACAGCTTTATCTCCTTGTGATCCTCACTGGAGGCTGTGGAGACATACCAGACCCAGGCTACTGGCTATTGCATCACGCAGCAACTGAACATACATATCCTCACCACCGTACCTTTGTGAGCACCTCACCACGTCAGCTTTCTTCTCAATGGTTACATTTCCAAACTTTAATAAGCATGGTCATCAGGAACAAAGTGAAATATGCTAATATATTATAACAGGTTAAAAACTGAGGCGCTCTGGTATATAAATTGACTTCCCACCCCTCAGCAGAAGAAAGAATGAGGTACTATCTGTCATTGTGAGGGGACTGGCAGTAGACAGCATGCACCAGCCCCTGACCTCATTTCGCATGACACATAAGTCTAATTCCCATTGTAAGCAGATGAGCCTGTTCACTAGCCAGTCATACCCTACCAGTTACATTCTGAGCTGTTCTACATGATAACCTAGAAGTGAACCTTCAGACCTAAACAACATAATCCTACAGAAATAGTCAGTAAATGAATCCACATCCCCAAATCTACCAAAGTGCGTCTTAATTATGCACCAAGTGTCAGAAAGCTGTTGCATATCTGGGAATCATTGTGCCTTTACAAGGGCATCAAGCATCAAAACAAGAACAATTATTAAAGATTGGTTTTCTAGCTTATCTCATCATAGTCCCAGCAGCAGCGCTGTCATAAGAGTGGGCTGGCAGAATTATCCAACGATATATAGAAAAGCACATGGAACAGGAATCAAGCTGGGCGGAAGTGCACCTAGCAACACAAAAAGCAGTATTCCTGAGTAAACCAATATCAGGCGAGCCCTGCATCACATGACAAAGCCAAAACCTCAGATAAACACCACTGCAGTTTCACAACAAGGGCTTTAAACACTGATGTGCCCCCTTGCCATTCATTCTCTGTGGTCACAGATTTGTAATTCTAAGATACGCTATACATGTTTTTTCCTTTTTTGTTGTATGTCTGTCCTGGTAAATACATTGAGAGCAGGGAAAAAACTGGAGACAAATTCCTTGTATGTAGAAACATATTTCGTCCATAAAGCTGATTCTGATCCTGAAATGGTCAAAAAACATGCTTGTCTCTCCTCATCTCATTAGTGCTGTGTGCGTGCGCTTAGGTTGTGTACACTTCCTGTTTCTTTTGTAGTCTGCTCATTAGTGTAGTGTGCGTGTGCATTTCTGAACATGCTACACAACACACCACAGACCTGGAGTTATCATTATCAAGCACCATCTTTCCATGTAGCGTAATGTCTGATCTTGTATCTCGCTGACTTAAAGTGCTGTTCCTCTCTGTTGGTCTCCTTGTGCTTGGGGGATATGCACACCACATTACAGACTGAATCCAGAGCCAGCCAGCGGTAAAAGCAGTAGGTTTCTGTGACATTAATGATTTATTACATGTAAAAACATCCTTGGCAGTAATGTTCCTCTTGTAATCATGCCAAGTAATCAAAAAAGAGGGAGAGAGCATACAAATGAAAGGAAATGAAAGAGATGCCGAGGGGTTAGAGAGGAGCAGAAGCCTCGTCTGCAGTGTTTATCAGAAAAGTCCTGAGAGCATAGCTTCAGCCCTTTGATTAATTCACTTTATTAGCCTTAGATCATTTCTAATTACTTATTGTTTGTATGGTTCCTCATATCCCGACGCTGTTATTTATTTTAAAACCTGTCACACGTGGCTATATAGCACTTACCCTTGTTTTCCTGCTTACAAGGCAATAGTTTCTGGTGTCCACCTTAAGGGACAGTTACATTGTGGGCATTCTTAGTACCCCCGTAATAAGGTTCTGACATGAGTCTCTAGAGATAGATATGAAACAGCATGGAGTTATAAATGAATAATAAATGACAAAGTGATGTTGCATTGAAAGCATAGTGGAGTAGGGTTACCTCCATGAATGCTCATCACTCTGTTTACCACCTGAACTTATTCTGTCATCACATTATTTCATATGTATAACTCTTGGCTTATTTCATTTCCAGAATTCCGCAATGCTTTACACTGGGACCAGTTAGTAAGTGCTACAGTATCTACAGCAAGAAATAAGGGCACGAGAAAGTCACGCCCAAAGCTGAGAGAATGACGACCCAATCAGAGAAGCAACCGGGCTCTGTGGGGAGCTAGCAGCTTGACTCCACAGACTATGGGAGGTGTGTGTGGGATCATTCAGGCCTCATAACTCGTCAGCTGCTACTGTCACAAGTGTATCTACAGTTTTTCTAAAGTATATATATATACACACACACATACACACAACATATATAAAACCTGCAAAATTGGCCTGTATTTTAAAAGTTCCTATGTTTATCATTCAAGTCCCAGGTGTTTCAAAATAGCATTAGCCACCTCATCTTAATATGACCAAAATGTTCTCCATAATTCATTCCTGGGCTTATGGAAAACTTCACACCTGGTGTGTGGGGAGAACATTCAGTGATGAAGGAGCTTCAGAGAGAGCAAGAGGGCCTGGCATAGGCCAGCTGTCTCCCTGGCTGGGGAAGTGGAGCGGGAGGGGGTGTGTACCTGTGGAATCAGCTCCATGGCATTGCTCATTTAAAATACCTCATGGAAGTTGACTCTGATTGGCTGAGCTGTGAAACTGCCCTAGCTGCCCCTACTCAGTTTCTAGCTCACAGCATGCAGACTACACTGCCTTCTCTCTTCCCAGATACCTTAACAGTGAAAACTAACATCAGACTGCGGCACAAACACTGCTATTTGGATAGATTGCAGGCTATATATCACGAAGGCTCGCCATTTCAAATCTGTGGGAAAAAAATAATATATAATATATTAAAAATATATAAATTATATGAAATGATAGCAGCCCTCTGTTGATATTTTAAAATATACTGCTTAGTGGTCACAACCTTATACACCAAGAATGTTTTCAGGGATATTTTGCTGCTCTCAACTTATTTGTTTTATTGCAAGGAAACTTTTAAAAAGCACGCGCTATAAAAAAAATGTGAAGACGAAAAGATGTTCTATACGGCACAACAAAATTTAAAAAAAGAGTGTCACCATACTGAATTTAATCTAATTATCTAAATCCAATTTATGGTTAACATTACGCCTATAATTTATTTATTTAACTTTAAAACGGAACTGAATATTTCTTTCCCACAAATACACAGTGAATATTTGTTCGTTCCTGCAAACCCCGTAAAACCTTCAGTGGTTTAAAGTGACAATTAACAAAGTTGTTTTTCTTACAAGTGCTCATTGTTAGAAGTGAAAGATTTTAGCAGATTTCCTACGTACTTTAGCATTTTTGTTTTTACACTCCCAATAACGCACACAGTGGACCTTGGATCTCTTAAAGAACCGGCATTGACAGTAACCATGGAAACCGATGGCCCACGCCATTCTGGGAAATGTAGTTATTTAAAATTCTAGGCGAATGCCAGCAAATCCGTTGGTAATGAGCAATTTTATTTATAGATTAACCATTTTAACTTTCATCTTTAAAAAGTGGAATACTTAAATTTTATTTGAACAAATTATGATTAGATTTTTGGTAGCGATTTGTATTTTAGGGGCAAACTGTGTCATCTATTACGGCGGAGTTGTATGTACCTGACAGGCATTCGGCCAATCGTTACTAGGAGTGGCCGGTCGGTGTATGTGTGTATGTGTGTTCGTAGCAGGATGCCTCTTATGAGGGTAGATGGAGCCAGTTCATTGGTTACTTTTATGGGTCGTGATTGGTCATGACGGTAATGAGTAGGGCGTGGCGTCGTCGCTCTAGGAGGCTGACGTCAATGGAGCTGTTCAAAGTGTGGTGGTGCTAGAAAAGTAATTCATGCAGTCCGTCGTCGTGAAATCGGCGACTGGGCAGTGGACTTCCATCACGGATCGGAGCGCTCCAGAAGCAGGGCAAAGCAAGAAATCCTAAGCAAGTGACCCACCTGTATACGATCTCCATTGGTGAAATTGTAAGTCCGCCGCCTGCGTCCCTCTCGTTTGCATAACTCTGAAATGGAAATTACTAAGAAGTCAGAAGGTAAAGCGTTCATTTGAACCACAGATATCAGCCCATGTTTTGCAGATAGACATTTGCCGAGGCTGCTTTCATGCTATTTGTTGTGACAGCGCGTTTTTTTCTGAATATGTCCAGTTTGTAATACCTTTTCCCGGAAAAACGACTAAGCCCGCGTACTGCAACCCACTGTGCTGGGTAAGGGCGGGTGCGATCATTTGCATGGATTTGCGAAAAGAGCAAGATACTGTGTATGGAGAGTTAATGCTTTTCAGAACATCAGCTGTAGCTCTCTCATTTCTCAAGTGATAATACATAAAAGACACCGCGTACCATTTGCCGGTTACTCTAATAACTTATTGGTCATTTTTGTACCTATTGTCGTATGTGTATGTCTGTAATTGCTTCTTCGTACATTTCTTTTTTCCGACGATTGAGTGAGACTCAATGTGATCAATATATATCCCTGCAGGTTGTAAGCACTGTTCTAACGCCTCTGTGTTGTATACTTGCTTGCCGTTTGACTTAAATAAGCGACGGCTTTGTTTAGATATGTACACTGGTGTGGTGAGAGATTTCTTTAGTGGTAAGATGCGGATGCTTGTTGTGCCCCAAGGACAGTACCACGAACATAAATCCTTTGTTATTAAAATTCTTTGCTTTAAATACAAACATCACCGTCGTAAAACAAGTGCAATGATCTTCGTAAAGTATAGTATTCGTTCCGTAATTAATGAAAAAGGCATCTATACAATTTTTTTTCCTTCAATGAGATAGATTGCATTCCATAAATGGATGGATTTGCCATGGATTGTGGGATGAATGTGATTAAGAGCCGTGCGATGCTTCCCTATCGCATCTCTTCCCGGGGATAAAGGTGTGGTTCGGGGCAGTCCACACCCGTCTGTCCGACGTCCCACTGAGCCTCATATCTGTGCCTTCTGGTTGGCTTGGAAGCCCATCTACCACACTACCCTTCTGTATTTTTTTACACAAAGGATATCAGGCAGTTAAAATAAACGTGAGAAAGCTTGCGAAGTTTTGCAAAGACAAACTACGGAAAACATCCTCCTGCATTTAGTGTGAGATGCGTAATGAAGTTGACAGTATTTATTGTCCACATCCTGTATGTTTATGTGTGTAATTCACTGAGAATAGTTTTCATTGTGGATGTTTGTATGTCGATGGAGATCCCCTGCGTATTTTAGTGACTTTTAAATAATAAAACAGGTGGTCCAGGAGAGTTGGGGGGGGGGGGTAGTGGTGAAAATGGATATGGTAGAGTCCAATTTCATTTTGAAAACTGGTCTGTGGAATCCATTTTAGGTCATAGTCATTTATCCAAGTTGCTATGGATGAACTTGAATGAGACAAAAACTGATCTTTCAGAATTCTGTCAGAATGCAGCCATGGGAGGTTAGTCAGTTAGTCAGGATGCAGTCAACAGGAGTTCAGTCAGTCAGTCAGTCAGAGGGTAGTCAATGGGAGCTCAGTAAGTCAGTCGGTCAGTCAGAGTGCAGTCAGTGGGAGCTCAGTAAGTCAGTCAGTCAGTCAGAGGGTAGTCAATGAGAGCTCAGTAAGTCAGTCGGTCAGTCAGAGGGTAGTCAATGTGATCTCAGTAAGTCAGTCAGTCAGTCAGTCACAGTGCAGTCAATGGGAGCTCAGTAAGTCAGTCGGTCAGTCAGAGTGCAGTCAGTGGGAGCTCAGTAAGTCAGTCAGTCAGTCAGTCAGAGTGAAGTCAATGGGAGCTCAGTAAGTCAGTCAGTCAGTCACAGTGCAATCAATGGGAGCTCAGTAAGTCAGTTGGTCAGTCAGAGTGTAGTCAATGAGAGCTCAGTAAGTCAATCAGTCAGTCAGTCAGTCAGTCACAGTGCAGTCAATGGGAGTTCAGTAAGTCAGTCAGTCACAGTGCAGTCAATGGGAGTTCAGTAAGTCAGTCAGTCACAGTGCAATCACTGGGAGTTCAGTCAGTCACAGTGCAATCACTGGGAGTTCAGTCAGTCACAGTGCAATCAGTGGGAGTTCAGTCAGTCACAGTGCAGTTAATGGGAGTTCAGTCAGTCGCAGTGTAGTCACTGGGAGTTCAGTCAATCACAGTGCAATCAGTGAGAGTTCAGTCAGTCACAGTGCAGCCAATGGGAGTTCAGTCAATCACAGTGCAGTCAGCTGGGGGTTCAGTCAATCACAGTGCAATCAGTGGGAGTTCAGTCAGTCACATTGCAGTTAATGGGAGTTCAGTCAATCACAGTACAATCAGTGGGAGTTCAGTCAGTCACAGTGTAGCCACTGGGAGTTCAGTCAATCACAGTGCAATCAGTGAGAGTTCAGTCAGTTACAGTGCAGTCAATGGGAGTTCAGTCAGTCACAGTGCAGTCAATGGGAGTTCAGTCAGTCACAGTGTAGTCACTGGGAGTTCAGTCAGTCACAGTGCAATCAGTGGGAGTTCAGTCAATCACAGTGCAGTCAACTGGAGTTCAGTCAGTTAATCAGAGTACAGTCAATGGGAGTTCAGTAAGTCAGTCACAGTGTAATCAATGGGAGGTTAGTCAGTCAGTCAGTCAGTCAGTCAGTCACAGTGCAGTCAGTGGGAGTTCAGTCAGTCACAATGTAGTCAGTGGGAGTTCAGTCAATCACAGTGCAGTCAATGGGAGTTCAGTCAGTCACAGTGCAGTCAATGGGAGTTCAGTCAGTCACAGTGCAGTCAGTGGGAGGTCAGTCAGTCAGTCAGTCACAGTGCAGTCAATGGGAGCTCAGTAAGTCAGTCACTCACAGTGCATTCAATGGGAGTTAGACAGAGTGCATTTAGTGTTAAATTAGGTCAAATTCAGTAGTGGGAGTACTCATAACCAAATTGCCAAAGTTAGCCTGACACTGGGTCATTTGTCTAAAGCTGAGGTGAGTTACAGTGTCTCCTTATACCAGATATGCAGTCATGGGGAACCAGCCTGGAAACAGATGTACGGGTGTTTTGGCAGGCTGGATTGAATTCTTTTCGGGGCACTATCAAGTAAAGCACTGCAGTTGCACTGATTCTAGGTACGTGCTATTCAAGGTACGTGCATCTGGCTGTAGATGATGTCACGATGTGAGCTGCATGCTACTCAAACCAAAATTATCATGGATTTGCAAAATCTAGGCTTGCTGGTAACAAGGCAATCTTCTCAGTCGGCTTCATGGCAGATAATCAAGGAGCTGGCCTCATGGAGGTTTTCATTGTTGGTGCACTGGAAGGATGTGGATGGAATGACTCTCGAGTCAAGCCCCCTGGAACGCCCTGTCAGAAAAACAACCAAATCATCACTCTGGTGCACTCCACAACACCACCACTTCTATCCCTCCCTGCTTCTGGTAGCATGCATGTCTGGCATGTGGAGGACCTAGATGGAGACTGTTACATGACCCGCCTGCTCTGCTGTGCCGCGGTGGGGTGGGGTAATGGGCTTCCTGGTCCCTGGCCTTTGTATTAGATGGCTCATTAGCCGACGTACAATTATGCATGGTGACATCCAATTGTAAGAAGTGCTGTCTTCTGTCTGGGTGATTGGCCTTTGTTTAGTAGCCACTCATCAAAGCCTGCTCACAGGCCTTTTAAGGTGAGAAGCAGCGTGCAGCACTGGTGCCCAAGCACACTGTCAGCTTTCATTTTCTTCCTTGTTTCCTGTCCTTTATTATTTATGCACTTCTCAGACAGCTCTTCCCAGAACAACTTACATAACCTACTCATTTATAGTCATGAATAGCTACCTCGACATCTCAGTTATAGTTCCTCCTCCCAGGACTGGAACCTACAACCTAGAACCTCCTATTCCTGTTCACTCTCTCCTTCTCTTTGCCAAATTGGTGTGTGGCAGGCAGAGGGGTGGTGTGGCAGGGATGCACTTAAATATTCAATAGACATGCACTTTGGGGGTCGGCTGCATGTGGGGGCACTTGGTGTGATCACAAAAACAAAGCATGGTGAACATGTTCTTAAGGGGGGGGGTCAGAAATTTAACTGAAACACATCTCTGTTGAGTTTTTATGAACAAATTAGATCTTTTCCAGATTATGTCAACATCCATGGGTAAGAGGCAGCCAACCCTCTTGGCTATTTTTGGAGCTCTCTCCCTTGGTGCTACAGGGTGTATTTATGGATGCGTATGGGTAGTGCAGAACAGGGTAAAGAGTTGGGCAGAAATGTCCTCAGTTTATTTAAGGGAATCCCACAGACAGCAAAACCTTCCCTACGGAAAGGAAAGGTTCCATTCTAAAAAAGATTGTTATTCCATTATTGGGACTCTCCTGTACTTGCACTCTCAGGCAGGGATTAATTGGCTTTTGTCTTTGAGCTGCCCTAATGGCATCCTTCCACGCTTTGGAGTCCCTGGGCATGGGATGTGGGTGCTGCTTTGGCTCTATAGGATATGTGATGTGATGAATAAGTGATAGGATGAATTGCAGGGTTCAGGGCACTTGTTCTGATGCTGTACCGTGGATGTGTGTTAAATATTTAATAATTAAATAGTGTAATAGTCTGTAAGTACTAAATGCATTGTACTTCCTGGTGTGGAAGGATGTGGTGCCATGAACAGTCTTTTACACAGTTGTTCCATTGTGTTAAACGGAAGAGGTAACTGATTTAGAAAGTCTCCAGTGAGATGTACAGGGAGGCGGAATGCCGATGTGTGTAAAACCACTCCTGCACACTGTACATTGGGGCCGTCTGCCCCGCTACGCGTGAGAGCGTGTGCTCCATGAGTGCTAGGGTACCCAGGAGATGGGGGAATTGGATTCCTTCAACTAATCCCTGGCCGCTTAGCCTGCGTCTCTGGGAGTTTCGGTGGTGTGCGACACAGCCACACTGACAGAAAGTGTGTGTGCACTTTTGACTGGAGTAAAAGAGAGGCCGCAAGCACAGAGGATCAGCTTTCACTGCTGAAACTGCAGCCCGCCGTGGCAGCAGGGTGAACCGGGCCCGGACACTGGCCCTCTTTCTTTCTCTGCCCCCCCCACTCTTCCATACACGGTGCCAGATACCTGATGAAACGAGTTGGTCTCCACTTGACGCCTGACACTAAATGCGCCCTTTCCATGCCTCAGGTCTCAGCGTTGCCCCACAGCGACTTCCCTGCTGCCGCTGCATTTCTACCAGAAAGATCAGAAGTGTGCCCTTATGTATTTTTGGCCTGCTTGTTTTCCTCATCCCCTGTAATTATATGGGGCATGTTTAGATTTAGGCGGGACCCTGGGTGGGGCTGTGTGGGGAGGCAGCAGCCCGTGTGGGAGGCTTTGTGTGGTGCCCTGGGCGGACCTGACCACTAACTGGCTCCATCTGAGCTTATTCTGCAACTAGAGCGTCTTTAACTGCTCTTGTGGAGCCTCTAATACAGGACTGAGTCCATTTGCGTAGAGGCGGGCCGTGTTTGCCTGTCATTATGCCACAATCGGGCCCACTGACACATGTCCAGCTGCAATCTGTCATTAACCAGGCGGATGTTGGGTGGGGCTGGGTGGGTTTGTGTTCGGGGATGGATGTGAGCGCTGGTGTGGGGCTGTGGCCTATTCGCGCTGGATGACGTGGAAGGACCCATTTACTCCATTCTAACAGGCCTCCCTTCTCCAACACACTGGGGCATCCTTTGCATCCCTCTCATAACAGCTTCTAATGGCGTGTTCTCCCACAATTATCACCCCTGCCTGCTGTATACACCGTGCGTCTCTCAGCACGCCCCCCGCCGTCACAGGGTGACTGTGCGTGTTTATGCTCGAAAGGTGAAAATGTAGCGGCTCTGTCATGTTTATTCCACCCCTGAGCCAAACGCGTAAACATTCCCTTGGATCTGGTTTGCTTAGCGGTGAAATTTTTCAGTATTACTCAGGAAGCATAGACATCTGGGAATAGCATTGGCAAGAGTTGGCAAATGAGGCTGGTATTGTAGCTGGGAGCTGCAGGACTGTAGGGGCAGCGAGCTGGGAATTACAGAGGGAAGAGGACACGTACATGGGACGTGTAGCTGGGATTTGCAATGCACAAGCTGGAGGCTATGGAGATAAGGGACCCAGAGGGGGGCACACGATTAATAGAGAACAACACACAGTGGAGCAGTGGCAGCAGAACTGACAGCCCATAAGCCAGTTACCGTAACAACGAGCACCGGACACTTTATCACAGAAAAGCCATAAAGTCCCCGGGTAAAGAGAGTGTAAAGAGATTCCCAGAAGATAAACAGCTGGGGGCCTGCTGTGCAAAGAGCCTGTACTGCTCAGAACCACCTGACAGCAGTGACGAATCAAAAGCAGTAAAGCAGCGGGCTAATCATGTGCGCCGGAATCAGAGTACCGGGGAAGCAATTGGTCACTGCAAAAACAGCCAGAGGTCCAACCGAGAAGGACAGGCAAAAAAAAAAAATGAGAGAACAGCACTAGATTTTAACTTCTCAGGGATGCATTTCATTGCTTCATTTTAATAAAACAAACTTTAAAAACATTGCACTAACTCATATTAAAAACCTCTACCTGGAATTAATTGTTAAATGCAAGCTGTCCTATATCTTTTGTTTTAGTTGAAAATATAAACCTAATCATAAAACCTAACCTTGTCTTGTAATTTGAAAAGCATTGCTTAAAAAATAACTTATATTATCAATACTTTTGGATCAATTTTTGATATTTAAATATTCCTTTCAGCTGTTTTTATATAAAGCAGCAAGGATATAAATACAGTGCTCAGCATAAATGAGTACACCGCCTTTGAAAAGTAAGATTTTAATCAATAGCTCAATAACCACAAGAACACTTTCCAAAATTTTGACAAGACTGATTTCTAGAGCATTTGCTTAACTCATGAACATGAAAGTAAGGTTAATAATATAACTCAGATTACAAAATCTTCAATTTTACTCAAACCAGGTGATGCAGAAATGAATACACCCCGCAACAAAAATGACTACATCTAGTATTTTGTATGACCTTCATAATTTTAATAAATTTAATTCAACCCTTCTCATCAGAAGATGCTCCCGTCGAGGTGTTAACTTCCATGGATGGCCTGGACATCTCTGTGAGATGGTTGCAGTTCCATCTTTCTTAAACTTTTGTATCACTTTTGATATAGTATTTTGACTGATACGTAAAGCTTTGCTGATCTTCTTGTAGCCTTCACCTTTCTTGTTTAAAGAAATTCTTTCCTTTCTCAGGTCTTGTGACTTTTCTCTTCCATGTGGTGCCATTGCTGACAGCATGGAATGGGAAGGGGTTTCTTTGTTAAGTATTACCCTTTTATAGTCAAAATGCCTGTCTAATGAATAATTAGACTCACCTGTGGTTGATATCTTGCTAATTAAAGTTTTCTAGTCTAAAATTTTGTTTTGCTCCTAAGACTTTCAATGGGGTGTACTCATTTGTGTAACATGTTCTTGAGTGAATTTGATCTGAATTTTACTTTTTGTGTCAGCAAATTAACAAACCTTGTTTGCAATCAATGGCCCACATTTGTGGGCGTATTTTGTAGTATAGTATCCCATAGAAAATGTTGATTCTGAAAGGATACTAAAGGTTTTCTGGCAAATCTGTTGGGGTGTACTCATTTATGCTGAGCATTGTATATTGCAAAATGAGTGAGCTGAATTTGCCTATTTCTTAGATGTTAAGACCCTGGATAAACTGTCTTTCTTTTAAAAGTGAATTTAGACAGTTGCTGGTTGGCAGGGTACAGTATGTTCTGTGCCCAAGAGAAAAAAAAAAGCTGAATAAATTGAGCTTCAGGTTAATAGAAAACCCACTTACTGTATTAAATCGATGTTTTGTTAATGGACACTGAGCTGACACTGTTACTTTCACACAGACACAGTATTTTGTATGTCAAAGTCGGGTTTCTGCGCCTGTTCCTGCCTGAGCCCCCAATCAGACAGCAGCTTGAGAATAATTTCGATATATCCGGATTTTGCTGGTTTGTTTTCTGGAGGTTTAGAACCTGCTGTTTGGTCATCATGCGAATATTCTCTGTCATCTGGACTGTCCACTGAATCTATCGCCTCTTTTTGGTGGTTTTTCTAAAGAGCCAGCTTGTGACAGGGCAGCGTTTTAATCTAGCATTTTCAGAGGGAAAATGTTATAAATAAATGAATGAATGAATGAATGAATGAATGAATAAATAAATAATTGCTAAGAAACATTTCCGTAATGGAAAGGCCCACATCCTACTTTATTTCTGTGTGTGTAGCATTGCATGTCGCAATGTAATGGATGTAAACAGATCAATATGATTTATTTGTTTGAATTATATTTCCATGTCTATGTTTCGTCATCTTTTCAATTTTTCTGCTGTTATGCTTTTGGTTTTAAATCTCAACCATCTCTGGCCAGTCGTTTTCATTAAATATTGAAATTAAATTTAGTTCTGCCTTTGAAGCCGCTGATAGGGAGGGGGGTCACATGACCCCAAGAGCACGTGATGGGAGGGGAGACTGGTCAGCAGAGGACAGAAGGGGCAGCCTGCCATGGCAAGAGTACATGGGGCAGACATGGGGGGGGTAAAGGAAAGGTGTATGGCAAAAAGCTGAGGGGGGCTTTTAATACTTTTAAATACAGATTATTCTTAATGGTTCTATTTTGCGAATTATAGTACAGAGTAGTAGAACAGTTATACTCTGAAGCATGTTGTCTTACTGATATTTGTCGACACTGATCTGGATTTGAGATATATTTAGTACAGCAACCCTGAGGTATGAAAGTCCATATGGACCGAGCCCTAGGGCATGCTGGGTAATACCAAATCGTCCTCATAATTATCTGCTACGAGTATATGGGCAGGCAGGCAGGTGTTGTTCCCATACAGAGCTTTGTGTCAGGGTTTGCGGATTTCACAGGGGTCCAATGGAAACCAGAAACCTACACACACACACACACACACACACACACACACACAGACATACACAGAAAGACTTTTGGCATTTTTAGTTTTTTGATTGCAGTCACAGATTTTTATAAAATTGAATTTCCCCTTGTGGGAACCGAAAAAATAGTCCCCACAATGTCAAAACAACAGGTTTTTATCACATCGTGGGGACATTTAGCCCCACAACATAAAGTGTACCTGGACCACACACACACACACACACACACACACACACACACACACATATGCTGGGGACTGACTGCTGTGTGAAACTGAGTTTTAGTCACATGTAATGTGACGAATGATTGTTCCTCTGGAATTAAAAAATAACAGGAAGGGGGCTGATTAAGTTACTGTGATGATCGCACTGAGGTCATAGTGATGACATTATCCATTTCCTCTAATAGAATTAAAATCTCAATTACCCAGCGCCCTGTGCAGAAAACGAGTGATCAGTGAGAGCAGGACAGGTACAGTGGGGATGGTGTTTAGACCAGACAGAAGATGTGGCTGGAGGAAGATGGAAGAGTTGTGGGAACATTTCTACAGCTGTTGATGTAATATTGCATTGATACAACATTGATTTACGTTCAGGTGCCAATCACCTGATCAGGTATACTGTTGTGTTCAGGCATTTATCACACACAGTCTCTGATCTGAGATCGTGTTCACTGGTTTGTTCAGGTATTAGTCACACACAGTCTCTGATCTTGGTCCTCTAGAATTTTGCCCTATGCCCCCCCATTAATTCCTTCCTCATACACCTGTCCCTGTAGAGTGTGTGAAAGTCTCAGTCATGGACAGGCCTCTCCTGAGTTCTGTCTCCTGTCCCAGCCACATGGCCTTCTCTTCTTCCCATCACACTGTTCACCGTTTCCCCGTACCATCCGCGGACATGGCGCTTGCTGATCTTCCCTGCTCATCTGGCCAGGTTTGGCTGGACTCCTGGCCCTGCTTCAGCCACACTCAGGCCATGGCTCATGTCCTGACCCACTTTCGCTGCTCTGACCTCAATGCCCTGGGTGGGGTTCTCCAGGGAGCCTGCGCTCATCCTCTTCTGATTCATCTCCCTCTGAGTCTTCCTCACCGAAGGTCCATTGCCTTTTGCTCCGTTGTCTTCATCAAGCTGTTCCTGTATACAACTTCAGCTTCAAACATTGATATATGGAAAATTAAACATTTTAGGTATTTCATGCTGCTGCGTCCATTGCTCGGGATGGACATTAATCTCAAATCAGTGGGGCTCTCTGAGGAACTTGCAAGACTCTGAGGTAAGTCTTCAATCAACTGCTGACCCTTGCTCCTGCAGCTCTGTGAAGCACTGCTTAGGGTGTGCCATTCCTGAAGGGAGACATGATTAGATATTCCGTGAATAAGATATCGTCCACACTTAACAGTTACCGTCCCTAAGCTCCCGCTAAGAGGTTGTCATGGCAGCCTAGATCCCTTGAGCAGCCAGTGGGGCACCAGTGGCTGGTGTAGTCACTGTCCTCTCTGGGATCAGGGGCTTGAAGTGGGGGGTCAGGATGGGGGCTTTCAAAGCAAATAAAACTCAGAGAAAGGTCAGTCCCACCCAGCAGCGAGGCAGTGCAGAATGGAGACACCTAATCCAAGGACTGCACAGCCTCCATACAGATCCATCAGGATTCTCCAGCCAATGCGTTCACTGAGAGAGGTGGATGAGGGATGAGGGAATTACAGAGCAGCATGAACCTTGCTGACTCCTGACTCCGCAAGGTTAGACTGTGCAGACCATCACGTGCTTCACACGGCTCCGCGTATCCGTCACACACAGGGCGCTGGTCAGGGGCACCAAGCATGCTTCCTGTGAGCTCCCGCAGTGCCGCTGCGGCATTGGTCCCTGCTCGCATGGCCCCTTTCATTTCAGACTGGCTCAACAGCAATGT
>JAAGVU020000019.1:11173495-11190857 GCA_011763525.2 Mormyrus iriodes
TGGGGTGAGGGGGGGGACGAGCCACAGTTTCATCCCTCAAAGGCGAGACAAGTATCAAAGTGGCACAAGCGACCAAACGTGCATGCTGACAGAGAGTGCCGAGTCCTCAAAGAGCAGATTACTCTTCAAAGATTGAGGACGGCTCTCCTTCTAGATCGTGGTGAGCACAGCAAGCCTGCGCCCGTGTGTGTGTGTGCGTGTGTGCGTGTGCGTGTCTTTAGTGTGGGAATCATGTAAGTAGGGCATAATTGTTCTCCAGGACTGTCGGCAAAGCTAAGCTGTGGGGCTGGTGTATTAGACGGCTATGTTAAGTGCTTTGACACTGGCACAGTGTTGAGCAACATGTTGCAGTGCTGGCTGACACATGCGTGTGTGTTTGTTTTTGTGTTTGAGAGTGTGTGCTGTTTTTTCTATCCTAGTGGGGAAATTTCCCCAAATAAATGATAGCGGAGCATGAAAGGCTTGAAAAGGGATGGATAACAGAAAAAAATGTATAAAAATTTTTTTATTTGCCATTTACTTTTTTTGTTGCTCAATTTTACTGGTGCAGAGTTCACACAGTCAGGGTGTGAAGCCTCCATGATGAGCAATAAACAAACAGACATGCGTGTTTGTGTACCTGCAGTTGCCTGTCTGTGCGAGCCGGCCCGTGTATGCATGCAGCTTGGGCCACGGACGTGCGCTGCTTAGCATTGTGGTGCACCCGTTTCCTGCTCTGTCAGGCTCTGTTCCTGCTCTGTTCATGTTCCCCCTGCTCATATCCGGCTTCCTCCCCTGCACGCACATCCGTCTGTCTGTCTGCCTGCACAGAGGCTCTCTTGTGAAGCATGAGACCTCAGTGTTGATATTTAGTCACTGGAGTGACGCGTGCCAACAGCATCCACTGGGGGTCGCTCAGGTCAGCCAGAGGTTTTTCCAAAAGCTTCTGCATTTCAGTTCTTGGCCTGCCAAGCATTCAGACCACATTCCAAACCCACCTGCGCAGGCAGATTCCCCTTCCGGCATGGGGTTCTCAAATTTCATCTACGGGGATCTAAGGGTTGCTGGCATCTGTTGTCGTACCACTGAGTGGTCATGTGACCTCACTGTCCTGATGCCTGGCCGGTGGCATGCTGATGCAACGAGGAGATAAATATGCAAGTGGACAATGTCAGTCATGGTCTGTGTGTTTCATTATGTGTTTACCTGTAGTAGGTTGTGCTGGATAGGTATTGTCTACGTATCACTGGGGAATTTCACAGCTCAGCATTTCTACCTGCCTTGTGTGAAACCCTTTATTCTCTCAAATGTAACTCTTGATGCCCATGTTTAAACAGGCGAGAGTTCCCCTTAAGTACTTAATGCAAAATGTAATATTAAATGAACTGTCTGTTTGATCATAGACTAGGTGTAATGGGTTTATCCATGTCAGGGGGGACACTATGAGCTATGACAGGGTTTGCAAACTACCATTTCAATGACCTGGATTTCACTTAAGCACTGAGTTCTTGCTGTGTGCAGATTGGTCAATCTCCTACAATCAGGCATGTGTCATTAATGTTAATATGAAACAGCTAGATGAGTCTTTCAATCAAGGAAACAAACCAGTAAAAGCAAAAGAAGAATTGAACTAATTAGCTAAGCACAGGAGCCTTTCAGTTTTAAAGTAGTTTGTAAAATGTGAAGTAGCTCATAGTGTCCTTCCTGACATGGATTAGGTGGTCATCCTAACAGACACAGGGCATGCAGAGTCTCTAAATTTCATAGGCCTGTAATTCTAATCTCTATGAACTATGAGTTCATCATACAGAATCACATTTAGTGGGGCAGTGCCTGTGTATTATGAAGAGAATATACCTATCTGCGGGACCCCAGTGCATCACATGTGTGACTTTGTTCATGCTTAACCCTATGGTCATGTTGTATTTGCTGGCTGTGCTGTTGCTGAAGGTTCCATGCCTCAATCTGACGGTTTAGATAGATATGATTGGATGCCAGGCTAGCCAATCAGCCACGTCACTCACAGCGTGTGTCCTTGGAATACTGTGTGCGCATTTTGGCCTCAGGGCGTTCAGATTCAACTATGGTGCATAGCCTATTCACTTGTTATTTTATATTGGTGCTGATAGTTGACCACAGCTGACCACAATACTCTGTGCCATTGTTTCTGCTATGATCAGCCTTTTGATATAGGGAGCTGGATTACACAAATGCATCACTCTCAATTAGAGGCCATCCATTACATTCCTAAGATTTAATTAATTTACTTTAATTTAATTAAGAGACCTACTGGTAATTACAGTAAGGCAGGAAAGAACTAAACAAGCGCTGACTGCAGTTTGCTAAACATATATATCTTAATTTGATGTAATTATATCATAGAATGTTCTCTGTCCTGCCTGCCCAGTGTGGGTAATAGTCGCATGACACACTTTCTGATTGCTGGGTTACTTAGCTAACTGTAACAGGAGGCTGGGTAACACATGCCTCATCAGAACTGTGGTGTAATGGAACAAGATAGTGATACCATATTAATCCCTGTGGGTAAATTCTCTTTTTGTCTACCCCATGTTGTTCTCCATGGGACACATAGACACACATACAGATAACAGCAAGCTTTGGGGGGCCGGGTCACAGCGCAGGGTTGGCCAGCATGCAGTGACCCTGGAGCGGGGAGTTAAGGACTTTGCTCAAGGGCCCACAGACATGTGACTCTTCTGCTGATGCTTGAACCAACGCCCTTGGGATCACAGGAACATAGGCCCAGCCCACTGACTAACACACCATGCCCGAGGTATAAAGAAGTTATGATGGAAATGAAAAACAGGTCTAAAAAAATGAAAAAAACGGTTTTGCTTGTCTGTTAAAGCCATTTTCAGATGCAGTTACAGCACGTTTATTGCATGCAGGCTGTGCTTGTTTTGCTAAGATTTCCCAGCTGGAGAGCTCTGTGATTCCACTTCACATCATCATCCTCTCCACAAGAATATGGCTGTTCTCTCTTTTGTCTTTGTGTCAGAAGTATCTAAACAGTGAAGTTCCCTAACTAATCAAGGGAGAGCTTGGCAGCAAACACCTGCATTGATTTATCCCAGCTGGGGCTGGCTGCCTTTTCTCTTTTAGAAGCTTCTGAAACTTAGCAATTCGTTCAGTTCAGCACCATTCAAACATTATTTCCAGTGTTTATACTGTTAATAATCTTGTCTTCTGCAATTAATAGTCTTAAATAGACTTCGACTTCTTATTGCTTAAGTCCAGTTGTTAAGTACAAAGTTTTCCTGGATTTAACAGAACTGCCTTCTGATACAAAGTTGATGTTCTTGCAAGCCAATATACAAAACCTTTTTGTTAATTAACAGGGGATGTTAATACAATTTAGTTCAGAGTGCTTCTAGCAACTACGAATAAGAATTCATTGTTTATGTGCCATTCAGCACATTAATCATAATGCCAGTTAGATTCATTTGCAGTATATTCAAGTAATTATTGCAAGCTAAGTACATATAGAATATACAATACACGGCAAGAAGCCACAGAGGCTAAGTGCCTGTCAGAGCATGTATTATACAAAAGATAATGGTGACAGAATAACACAGACTAAAGAATATATACAATGTTACTGAGATGCAGGAAACTGCAAACAAAACAATTACTTGACAGAATTACTCAGAACCAACCAAGGATAGTCCTGCTAAGTTTTTTAGAACGGGTGCAATCTGGAATGTATATATTGAAGGATTTGTACTTTTGGCAAACAGTTCCCTCCTGCATGTAGCTCCCTGTTTCCTGCCCTCCAGCTGATCACCAGGCTATCTCCAAGATGCAAAGCAGAATCCCCAGCCTCCACAGAAGACCCCAGTACCACCAGGTGGTATAGGTCAGTGTTTCCCAACCCAGCCTTTGAGGACCCCCAAACAGTCTATGTATTTGTCCCCCCTAGCCCCCGGTGGACCAGGTTGGGAAACATTGATATAAGTGACCTATGGCTTTACTAGGCACCCTTCTGTGTATGAAGCCTTGCAGAAACACATCAGTGATACACTTGGGATGCCTGTTAAATTCCTGCTCTGGCCCCTTTTCTACTTCATCAATGAAGAGGTGCAGTTGCTGTACGAGAACAAGACAAAATGTCAGGTGCCTGTTTGCTAAGCATTTGTGAGCTCGATTGACTGTGAGCAGAGAGCCCAGCATGTGAGTCTCAGAGAGGTTTTGCTGTTATTTAAAGCTTACTCCGAAGCACTCTGATTTCCAGTCAGCAGATATGTTTGCCATGGCCACATCCTTTCCTGTTTTCATTTCATCCAAGATTGCCCCAGACCTCACTTCAGTAGAATCCGTGTGCAGACAGAACTGGGTTCGAGCTCAGTTAGTCATTTAAACTTTGCCAGAAATCCACCATTCCCACCGTAGGCCCTTCTGTTGCAGTTGACTCGGAGCAGCTGTAACATTGGCATACAATAGTATGCAAAAGTCTTGGGCAATCAAAGGGCATGTTTAACACTATTTATCTGGATAGTAGGTGTATATTTGCTCAGAACAAAAAACACAGTTGAACTGTACAACATATGCCAGTTATGAGCAATACTATAGAAACTAATAGAAATTTCTTCTGTTCTCCAAAAAGTTTGTGATATCTTGTTGGATAGCTAGAAGAACACCGCTTCAGTTCCCAAACCTCTCCTTAGGGGCACCTCAGCCATTCCATGTATTTAACTTAATTCAACTTTAAATTAATTAATTTGTTTAATTAACTTTATAACCATTTATATTCCATGTATTTCTTAAATATATAACATGTATTTCTGTGCTAGTAGTTGAGTCAAAAAATACATGGGTATATTGGATGGTTGCTGCATATATTCAGGTGATTTTAAGAGAGTTTTTAAATGGTTAAGCTGACACACTTTGACAGGCATAATAATATAGTTTTACATCAACATGAAGATCATTTATATATCAAATTCTGTGACTGCCTAAGACTTTTGTACTGTAGTGTGGAATGAATTAGTGGTCCAGCCCTTTTTCCAAATAAACTGCTGAGTTTTCTTCACATTCCATGAGGTAAGATGGTCCTGGGCAGCTTAAGTCTTGGTGAGGGCAGCCTCTGTCCCTTCAATGACACAGTGTGGCTCAGGGAGCAAAGAAACATTTCATCAGTATGTTACAGTTTTAGAGAGAGGTTAGCCTTACGTTGCCTTTGGAATGTTTCCTTAAGGTTCAGCAAGTGGTGCTCCATAGACATTGAATAGGTTTCTGCAGAACACTGTACCTTTAGCCCCACCAGCGCTGATTCCATCAGCTGTTGAAAGGTGGCAGTGGTACTCTATGAACCAAAAGGCATGATCTTGAATTTGAAAAGACCAGCAGGAATAGCGACAGCAGTTAATTCGCTTTTGGTGATTATCCACTGATATCTGCAAGTATCCAGACTGGGGCCTAGTGAGCTGAATACCCTGGCTCTCTTAAAAGACTACAGGATCTTGTGTATCAGCCATATAGGGTGTTGAACTTTGTCTCCTTATTCAGTTGTTTTTAACTGATGCAGAACCATCAAGGCCCATCCCGGTTTGGGCACTAAAACTGCTGGTAAGGCTGAAGTAGAGGGTTCAGTTTTTCCATCAATTAGCATTTATTATATATGGTGAGGAATATGGCTCCTGTTATGCTCTGAGATCTGGAAAGGCTCACATTGGACTGGAGTTAAGATTTAAGACACACTGGTGGCAATGGCTAATAGCTGCTAGTTTCTTTGGTCCTGCCAGGGTTGGATTTCCTCTGGTAGATCAATAGGTGATCCAAATCCTGGGTAGGGTCTTCTAGAAGATAAGCCATACGTCGGCTTGTCCTTTTACCTTGAAAGTTCTACTCCATTTGAGCCAGTGAAAGTGATAAGGAAGTAAATTGTATTGCTAGTTCAGGTGTATGCTGCATGGACTCATATCCTAATAGCATCCACTTTGTGAAGCCTGCATCTGCCAGAATGAGAAACTCTACAGACAAAGAAGAATCTCCTAAGTGCATCACAAGTATGGTTGTTCCCACAACAGGTTTTCTGAATTGAGTAGCAAGGGATTCAGGGCTCAGTATTCATAAGAAAAGTTATGTATACAATCCTCTAGCTTTTGGATATTTTATCTTAGTTGTTCCTGTAACTCTGATTTAAAACATGCGGGCTGGAAAACCTCCAGGAAAGATCCTTTGAACTCCATGCTGAAATACGGTGCCTACCACCAGTTCTATGCTGATACCTTTAACATAAAAAATACAAGATGGCTAGAATGACATCAGACACAGAGTTCACTAGCAAAACCTTTTTGCTTGCTTTTGCGTTGGACTGGGATTATCTTGCTCTGGAGTTAAACTGAAAATTCTGGTTTCACAGGAAAAAACCTGTAAAAGAGAGGAGAGGATGTGCTGGTATTTTGCCCCTAGGACACTGGGTGTTGCCATTCTACAGCTGCTCTGCAGCATAGTAATCGGCCTACAGCATATTAGTTTGTCTATCCACCACTCATCCTGCCTTTGCAATCATTCCAGTGCAGCCTACTCAAAGTCTCAAAGCTTGCATTGCCAAGTTTGTTCATAGGCCTTTATATGATCCACAAAAAGCTCCAAAAATGTCATTCCCCTTTCTCTGACATGTTTCTGAGCATCCTCTTAGTCTCTCCATAGTTATCCCCAGCATCTGCTGTATGGACAACAGCTGTTCTCCCATGTGGACTTGTTCTTCACCCTTTCCATGTTCAGACAGGTACATACTACTGGATCAATCCCATCATGTCCCCCTAGCCCCTAGCACAGATAACTGCAGGTGTGACGCTATTGAGAGAAGTACTAAGATTGCTTGGCTCAGCTCTTTCACTCATGTCATTAGTAATAGCATAATTCAAGCAAACAGTAATGTACCAGTAGATGAGAAAATAGAGCATGTACAAATGACTGAGGTTCTCCTTATTGGCTCTGCAACAGGTGCAGGCAGGTAATGCATATTCAATATACAGTTTGTACACAAACTACCACGACACATGCCACAGTTACATGAAGGGCCCTCAATGCACATGAACAGGTGAATACCTACAGGACTGTGCAAAAGTCACAGAAATTATTTCAATCATTTTCCTGTTAGTGTAAAACTATACTATTATGCTTGTCAAAACTTAACCATTTAAAAACCTCTCTTAAAATCACCTGAATATATGCAGCAACCATCCAATACACACATATTTTTTACACAACCACTGGCACACCTTCTAAGGTTGATCAATACCTGACTGACTTTATAAAGTTAATTAAACAAATTAATTAATTTAAAGTTGAATTAAGTTAAATACATGAAATGGCCCCTAAGGAGAGGTTTGGGAACTGAAGTGGTGTTCATCTAGCCATCCAAAAAGATATCATAAACCTTTTGGAGAACAGAAGAAATTCCTCTTAGTTTTTATAGTATTGGTTATAATTGGCATATGTTTTACAGTTCAGTTGTGTTTTTTGTTCTGAGCAAATATACACCTACTATCCAGATAAATAGCTTTAAACCTGTCCTTTGATTGCCTAAGAGTTTTGCACAGTGCTGTATGTTAACAGTGATGCAAACACTTACAAATATATATACAATGTTACTGAAACACCATAAACACAAAACCCAGCCAGCAATCTTCAAAATACTCAAAACCTTACAAGTGTCAAGTGACAGTGATGATAGTCTCACTCGGAATGGAGGCAATCTGGAATGTTCTTACTTAATGGGTTGTAGGCCAAGACTGGATGATGATGATTCAGACGGTCCAGTGTAAAGGTGCAATCATGCAATCCAGCCAAACAGTATGAATGATAGAAACGTTAGGAACACAGACGCAAACCAGAGACGAGTGGATACTATCCTATCTTACAGCAAGCTTTCTCCTACTTCGCCATCTCCCAGTCTCAGTCCTTCCTTTTAATCATAACTTAAAAAGGAGTTAAATATAAGTTAAATGCATAATACCATTACAGGATATTTTTTTTAAGGGAAGAGCACCATCAGGCTTTTGGAGGGTGTATTACACTCCTCAGTTCAGGTGGCACCACCCTGACTGGCCAAAGGTGTGCTTTGTTTAATGGGTGTAGTATTACATGGTGCTGACAGATTACATGCAGAATGCACGTTGTATTAAATATATAAGCATTCATTGAAAAATGTGTGTTATATATATTAACTGGTCAGACTTGAAGTTTTAAATTAAAGAACATCTTTGGCGATATGAGTTTTTATCCTACACTTCTCTTTAGAATTTCTCGTCATGTCTGTTTGAGTTGAGATCCTACCCCCAGTCCGCTGTGTAGATTCAGATCCTACCTTTAATCCGCTGTGTGGATTCAGATCCTACCCCCAGTCTCCTGTGTGGGTTCAGATCCTACCCCCAGTCTGCTGCGTGGTTTCAGATCGTACCCTCAGTCCGCCATGTGGGTTCAGATCCTACTCTGGTCCTGTGTGTGGGGATTCTCTCCCTGTATGACATGGTGTTTCTCTCCCACAAAAAAACATATGATTCAGGCAAACTGTCCGATTTGCTCTCACTGTGTGAGTTTGATAATTGCCCAGTTGCCCTGTCAGTGTTGTTTTTGCCTTTTGCTTCCTGTGATAGTCTCCATGAGCCACCTCCCTAACCGCATAAACAATTGCTGGCCATGGATGAAATGGTTGTATTTGATTAATGAGGAATGCTAATTTATCTGAGAGGTGTTTGCCGATGCCTCCATGATCCATTTGGCCCCAACAGCAAAGTCTGCAGGCGAGAATTTTATTGTTTGGATAATTGGCTTTGAGGCCACACTCGACCCTGAGCTTTGTGCGCTGGTGCCGGTCTAGCGATGCATGTCTCATCTCGCGCTGTCAGGCTCATTTGCAGTGCCCCCTCAGCCAGCGGACAAAGGAGTAAGATCAAAAAGGCACTCTTCATCCTGGACCTGCCCCCTCCGCCAGCACCGCCTCTCGGTCTCTGTCCACTTCACTCACAGCTGCTATGCACATAAAGCGCATTTTATTATGCGGCATGATGCATGCAGTTTATATAAACAGCAGTGTGCCTGAATCTATCTGTGCAGTCGAAGATCCTCATATAGAACAGAGACATGGGCAGACACAAGCTGCAGACACACACACATACACACATGCATTCTCTCCGAGAAACACTCACATAATAAAATGCACATTTCCATGGCCTCACCTTCAGATCCTGTCCTTCCCCCATGGCCACACTGCTAGATCTCCATCACTAGCCTGATACTGGAGTGTAATATTAGGAAGACAGACTGCTGCAGGAGTACACCAGCCATTTCGTTACAGTGTTTCTCCTTATTTTGTTTATTTCTCCACGAATTGGCTCAGACCAACATGTGAGGGAGGCGTCAGATTGGGAGGCTGGCTGGGTGTGTGAGTGTTGTTGAGGGAGGGCGTCATGGGGGCTCCACTCACCCTGCTGCTTAACACACACATACAGTTAGGTTTTTGGGTGTCTGGATGAACCGACTTGCTCAACCGACAGTCTGGTCGCTAGTGGACTGTATCAGCTAGTTTTTGGCTGGCTGTTGGTTACTGGCTGCTGGCCATTGACTGTTGGTTTGTGCCTGTTCACCATTGGCTATCCTCTATTTTCTGCTAGCCATTGGCTATCCTCCATTACCTGCTGTGATGGTGCCAGCTGATAGGGTGAGATGGTGGACCTTTGGAGCCAAGGGGAAAGCTGCTAGCCACGGTCTGGTAGGAGAAAACTGACAGATGTTGGCTGGAAGATGAAGGAAGTCGCACACCCGCATATCCATCTTGTCTAAAACTCTAATTCCAACTGTAAATCTGTTTGGGAACCCCATACAGCATCGATGCGTGCAAAAAAATGGTGTCAGGATTCAGATTCTGAGTCGAATAATAGAATTTATGGCAGTGTTGTGTTCATTTGTGTTATGTAATATTTTCAGTGGATGGATATGATGTGCTAACACAAAAGGGTGCTTAAACACAGACACATAGTGGGCATCTTCCTCAGATGGGGGTGGTTCTGAGCGATGGAGATGGAAAACCTGCACAGAAGACACCACAGATGGCGCTTTGGCCAGAGGAGGGGGTGGGGGAGCTGTGATGTGGCCTGAGGGTGCTTTTCAGTAGATGTGACCCACTTAGAAGATATATTTACCCATGATGCAGTCTGCTGACCCCTGCAGACGCCCCCACGGACAGCGCCTTGTTCCCCCTGTCTGCCAGCGGCATGTCTGCGTCCTACTCCAGCAGCAACTGCACACAAACTATAAAAAAAAATTATGTAATCAGGTAGGGGTATAATGTGCACAAAATTCACGGTTCGGTACAAACCTCAGTTTTCGGTTCATGTTTCAGTGCAATTAAGGTACAGCAGGGAATACAGAATTTGTTTTGAACTGATTTATTATTAAAACTACAAACACAATTAAGAACAGTTGTAAACCAAAGATAATGCATCTGTCAACATATTTTAATAAAAAACTGAAGAGATGCTTATTTGCATTTTATACAAATAAATATGTATAATAAATTAAGAAATAAACTAGTATATAGAGTTGTAAACAATCATAATGAACTAAATCCCGTCTAAATCCCATGTTCTCTACTGTTCAGTGGTTCCTGTTTATCTCTAGGGACACTTTTACACCTTTATAGCCTGTAGGTTGTTTTTTTAACCTGGCCTGAATTTCCTGGTAAAAGTGCCTTAAATGCCACGGGGAAATCGCAGAAGCTGTTTCTGCCTTGCTATGGTCGCACATACTGTCAAATGATGTAATCTCTTATGAGTTAGCATATTAAATGTGTTTCCAGCAACATCCAAGTTCGGTATAACACAGTTGACAGTCTTGGTCTTGTCAACTAGGCATACTCTCTCTCCAGTGCTGGTGTAATTTAGGCCTGTTGGGAACCAAAATGTTCCCAAACCACCAATTACAACTGTAACCAGCATTAGCCATAACCAGTTCACAGCCACGATTAGTATAATGTTTTCTGTGTGGAACATTTAGGTCTACTTCTGAGTTTAGGTTCTGGCAATGTCAAGAAATGCATCCAAAAATAATGTATCCAAACGTCACATGAGGAATGTGTGTACCGTTACAGCTGTACAATCAGGGGGAGTTTACATTGGGGGTTGGGTGGGGGTGTGGGTACTGAAAAATCAAAAAGATGAGATGAGATTTTCTGAAGAATGCTGTTTATTCACAAAAAAGGGAACTAACGACGAAGTAATAGAGAGGGAACTCGTGCGCCGATCACATTTCCCAAAATCCCCTGTGCTGCTGGCCTCTGCCTTCCCTATGGCCACTTCCAGTCTGTTTGCGCCCCTGAGGGCAGAAGGACAGATGTGAATAAAGACACAGCTGCGGACACGATGGAGCCTCCTTGGGTGGGCACGTTTGACTTCATTTTCATCACAATGTCCCGCTCTCCAGGTATCTGCTCCACCCAGGTGCTGGGAGACAGCTGCACCACTGGGGTCAAGCCTGCTGCCCAGGCCTCCCTGCCGCACACTCCCCACTCTCTGTGCCATGTTTACCAGTACAGTCAATATTTACACTAGAATAGCAATTTTTAGCACTGACTGCAAACCGGTATACCATGCCATATGGAATGTATGAGCTACTCTGGCCTCACTCCTGTTTTCTTTGCTCTCTCTCTTCTTTCCTTTGCACCCCAGGATCCCAAGAGCAGCATTAGAAGTGAAGATGAAAGTTTCCAGAGTCCTCTAGCCCTTTGGCGATGGAAGCATGCGGAGTGGACCTGGCTTGGCCATGCTGACCATTAACAGCAGAGTGTAGCACCTGCTTCATTCACTGGAGGGTGATTGGGGTGGGGGGATTGGTGGGTAAAGAGACAATGTTGAGCCTGGAGGCTAGTGAAGATCTAATCATGTAGTTTTCTTCTACAAAGGGGGCACAGGCCTATTTATTTTCTCATTTTTTTAAAATTTCCTTTTGATTTTGTTGGTTTGGCTCCATAATTGAAAGATGGTACTTTACACATCGCCCTTCTCCAGCTCCTTCCTGCGTTTCCTGAATGGCCTGTCATGGGGATTTATTTTCCCCTGTTACTGGCTACTGGACCGTCTTCTGGCATCCTTCCTGGCCACCTCCCAGGAAAAGCGGCGCCGCTCTCAGGACCCCTGCTACTTTCTGGCCTTCTGTGTGTTGGTGTCCACCCCAATGTACCTGCTGCTGCTGGTGGCCTCACTGCCCTTTGCCCTGCTGGGCTTTCTCCTGTGGGTCCCCCTGCAGTCCGTTCGCCACCCCTATGTCTACAGCTGCAGGCAAGGCAGTGAGGGGCGCGTGGAGGCGGCAGACGGGGCATGCGCGGCTGGGCAGCTGGCCGAGTGGCGAGCTGCAGGCCG
This sequence comes from Mormyrus iriodes, assembly GCA_011763525.2. Lineage (NCBI taxonomy): Eukaryota > Metazoa > Chordata > Actinopteri > Osteoglossiformes > Mormyridae > Mormyrus > Mormyrus iriodes. The sequence goes on from JAAGVU020000019.1 coordinate 11,185,858, forward strand.
GAGCTTCTGCTTCAGCAGCGCCAACGTGTGTCTGCTGCCTGACTCGTTGGCACGCTTCAACAACCTGGCAGGTACGCAGAGGCGCGCACGTGAGGTGGGACGGCGCATCCGCAATGGCGCCAACCGCCCGCAAATCAAAATATACATCGACTCACCCACCAACACCTCCATCAGCGCGGCCTCCTTCAGTAGTCTGGTCCAGCAAGCGGGAGGGGGCTGGCGCCGGACATCTTCCTTGGATCACCGGCCTGAGAGCAATGGGGAGGCGGAGCTCAAAGAAGGAGGGAGTGGGGCCCAAGCAGAAGAAACCCAGGGGATCCCAGAGTGCCCCCTGCACCCTACTGAGTCACAGAGTGCCCCTGAGTGTCCTCTCCATGCCTCAGGGAAACAAGGCCTCCCTGAATGCCCCCTCCACCCCTCAGGGCAACAGAGCCCCTCTGAGTGTCCCCTGAACGCCGCGGGGCAGCAGGGCCTCCCTGACTGCCCCCTTCATGCCTCTGGGCAGAGGGGTTCCCCTGAGTGCCCCCCCCACGTCTCAGGGCAGCAGGGCCCCCCTGAGTGCCCCCTCCATGCCTCGGGTCAGCAGGGCCCCCCTGAGTGCCCCCTCCACGCCTCGGGGCAGCAGGGTCCCCCTGAGTGCCCCCTCCACCCATCTGGGGTTCAGATTAGCATTAGTGCCCCAGAGCCAGACCCCGAAGAGGCCGAGTCAAAGGGCAACCACCAGGCGAAGGAGGGCGATGCAGGCAGCCTGGAAAGCTGCACAGCTTCACGGGAGTCGCTGACCCGCTTCCACGTGGCTGACAGCGCCATGTCCAACAACACGCTCTCCCACCGTACCTCAACATTCAGGCGGCCCACCGGGCGCAAGCGGCGCCACGCTGAGGACGGCTTCGACCATGAGGTCTCTGCCTTCTTTCCTGCCAACCTGGATTTCCTGTGCCTGCAGGAAGTGTTTGACAGGCGGGCCATGACCAAGCTGCGGAGGCAGCTGCACCGGTACTTCCCCTTTCTGCTGAGCGACGTGGGCCGCTACGGCTGGCGGGGCTGCTGCTCGCGCTTCAAGTTCCTCAACAGCGGCCTGCTGTTGGCCAGCCGTTACCCCATCCTGGACGCACACTACCGGTGTTACCCCAATGGCCGCGGCGAGGACGCACTGGCCGCCAAGGGGGTGCTGTTTGTCAAGGTGAGACCGCTGGCATGCCCATGTCACGCCATTCACAAACATTTTGGCCATCATTAGTAACTGCCATTATTTACTATATTCTGTACTTTTATGTTTTAAGCTTTAAACAACTTTAAGAATTGGCACTCAAGGCATCAAAATGGCTGAGAAGTGAGATGTACATGTACCACAAGGGCTGTGAGTGCGCTATTAACGTTTCGAAACTGCCCTCCAGAACTTCCGCTGTCATTCTCTTTGCCCTTTCAGTGACTTGGCCTTTGCTTGAAAGTACCATAAAAGATTTACTACTCATCTTGAAAGACCATGTTCACTAAAGCTACAGCAGTGCGTGACTCATGATCAGCACAGATGTTTCAATGGCTAAAGTATTTTTTCCCGGTCGAGCAAATTTCCCGTGATCGAATATGCAAATCGGACTGAGTGCCAGAAGCTCTTTTAAATTCCCTTTTTCTGCAGGTTTAACTGAATTTGTAGTGAAACTATGGCACATGAAAACAAAATAGTATCTTTCCCAGGAAAAAATCCGGTCATAAAGCAATAATTTGCATGCGGGTGGCAATTTGCATAAAGACAGAGAGCACTCATACTGGACAGGCAGCAGATTGGACTGCAATACCAGAGGTTTCCACTGTAAGCAGTGTGTGTGCTGCGTCCAGAGGATATTCTTTGCCTTGTGTTTACTTTGGAAGTGCCAATATCTATAAGGTGATATATGAGTGCCGAAATGTTTTTAGGCTGAACCAGGAAAATGCAGAGAAGGATTTAATGTAAGCTCTTCTCAGAGTATTGGTGTCAGCACAATGTCAGGGACTGATTCATGTCTGGCCCGCGACGTCAATTAGTGTGCATTTGCTGTGAATTTCATTTACTTCAGACAATGAAGGTACAAAATTAACACAAATTTATTGTGGATTTTAATTTCCTTGACGGGCATCTTCACCTAATATAGAGAGCAAATTGGGATGTGGTGGGAATGTACTGATGCTGAATGTAATATGACTTCAAATGAGAAAACATAACCATTGTAAATTTAATACTAAAATGCAGAGAACTTCCTTTATCGGTGAGGGCCCTCCCTGTCTCCTGCTTGGAGGTATTGTAATTCTCATCAGTATCATTATCATCAATTATTATTAAATTATTACTGCTAAAGTCATAATAAAAATGATGATTCACTGAATTCACTGCGCGCCCTACTTGTAACTTATAACTTATTATAACTTGCTTTTATATTCGTTGATAAAATCCGGAACTGGGTTTTCTGACATTGTGTGGTCACATAACTGCAGCTGGGTGCCACTTGACGGGGATGCAGGTCAGGCCCCGACTGAGGGGGTATATAGCTGTCAGCGGTGGGGTGACAGCGCATGTGGTGAGTGGGCTGGGTACCAGATCCAGTGCCTGCGCTAATTAACGGAGGGCATTCAGCAGAGCCGCTAAATGCTCTGCCCTGCATGCCACTAAATGAGCTGTATGACAGCAAAGCCCCAAGGGCCGTGGCTTTAAGAGGCCTGAAGCTGACACAGACATGCAGGACTCGTGCCTGTATGGTCCCGGTGAGACCTGTGGAGCTCAACAATGCCCCTGCCTGCTTCTTCTCAGATCATTAGCATATAATGCTAAAGCTCAAAACCTTTTTGTCTTTTAGCATAAACAGAAAGTTTGCTGAGCGATGACGCCACTCAGTGACACCGGCTTTCCTAACAGCGGTACCGCTTGCTCGTGTTGAGGGCTGCTCACTTTCGACATGCATAAGAGCCAGGAGTTTACAGCCAAGGGGCGGCTGATCAGAGATCCTTAGCTTGTACAAACAGTGTGCAGATTGGTGCCATAGCTCGCTTGCTCGCTCTCTCTTTTTCTCTCTCTGTCTCTCTCCCTATTCCTGTTCACTTCCCTCACTGATCTGTGCTGACCCCCGTCGCAAGCCATATATACCCCTATGGTCCCCTGGCTGGGCATGGGCCCTGAGTCACCCTGGCTGTCCGGCTGTCCCTTCTGTTCCACTATAGCCCACCTGGCACTCCCTTACTGCTTCATGTCCTGCCGCCCGTCTCGTGTCCCTAGTTGTCTGATGCTTTTGGTCATCACAAAGCCGCTCTGCTGGAACTGGAGTATTTTCCAGGATTGTAATCTGGCGAACTACCGAATCACGATGATATATTTTGCCAACCGGAGGGGAAGGGGTCCCAAGAGAGTAAATTTTTCTGATCGGGGGGGACTGGGAGTTATGTCACAACTGACTTGAAATGTCTTGGCAATCGACCGGCCAGTGAGCACTGCTGTAGGGTATCTTTGGCCTTCTTTAGCGTGTCTGTCTCTATGTGAGTGATTAAAACACTTCGATTGCCGCGGCCCAGATTCTGTCTGTGTTGTGCTGGGGTGTTTGCTCAGCAGCTCTCAGTGTAGACTGTTCCCTCCCTGCTTCTGTCTGTGTACCTTATAAATTGCCAGGACTCAGTTGTAATGACACTCTTTAATTACATGACGCCGTCACTAAACCCGGGAGTGCTCGGCAGCAGTGGCGGGGGGGCGGCAAAGCAACATGGCAATGCACTGATGCCAGGGGAGCTTCTTGACAAAGCCGATCGTGTTCTCAGCTGTAAGGCGCGACTCGCCGCTTGCCCAGTGTAAACAGGAAGCAGGTCTTTGCATCAAAACAGCTTCCACTGCCTTGCTGGCTCATTCTCCTCTTGCAGGAGCCATGGCAGATCCTCCCCAAAAGCTGTGCTGTCTTCAGGATCTCCCCCTGCCTGTAACGTAACATGGTAGGCTTCAGGAGGCGGCCCAGCCTAAAGCCTCCATTTTATACCGCATCTTTCACAAATGGCTATGTTGCCTTTATAAAGAGGTCACAAGTTGCTCTTATGAAAACCTTTTTTTTTTAGGGCTCGTTACCTAGCAACTGACAGTCACTGACAAAATCACATGTGAGTGTTTCTTTAGTGATCATGCCAGAACGATGCACAGCCCCTCGGCCAGCTCTGCGGTCTTTTCAGGAGATGGTACGCAGGTGTATTTGCTAGAGTACCCGATCTGCTCAGTTTGCTCTGAATTTGGGACAAGCCTAACATATACTTTATTTTATTAAACGCATCCAGGCATTTGGATTCAAAATACATCTGATATTCCCAAAATTGTCACTTCTGTTTTTGATGCATCTATTATAAATGGGTTGTTCTTCCCTACATACATTATTAAGTTCCCTTTCTGTGTTGGGGGGCATGATGCCTTTATACACGTGCCTGATTTTAAACGCACGCCTTCTGTGACGCGTCTAGCTCAGAGAGTCGCGCTGCAGTTGCCTGTCATGTGAATGGTGGTGTTGCGTCATGGAAACAAATCGGATTGTGTGACTTACACAGCCCATGAGACGCGCCCGCATGCCAAATGCAGATATTGCCTGGTGGGTTTTGGGGGATGGAACCTCACTGCAGAATTTGTGATCTCACATAATCCATGGTTGTGAAACTATAGTCTTAGGGCAGAACTGGAAGATTAATTACATAAACTTCCTACTTAAAAAATGTGAAACCATGTAAATATTTGAAATACAGTTAAGATATATTGAATATTCGAGCTTATCTCGGATGTTTTATTTTGTGATATGTCTTGCTACATTAAGGGAAAGCTGAATACTCATTACAGCATGAGTCCTGTAGTCATGCTTATTACAGCCTGAGTCCAGTAGTCATGCTCGGTACAGCCTGATTCCTGTAGTCATGCTTGGTACAGCCTGAATGCTGCAGTCATGCTCAGTACAGACTGAGTCCTGTAGTCATGTTCGGTACAGCCTGAATGCTGTAGTCATGCTCAGTAC